>CM077034.1:67070599-67413512 GCA_039090855.1 Macrothele yani | reverse complement strand
TGTCCGGCAGTGTAATTTTCGCATGAAACCAACGTGCATGTAAAAATGTAACAAAAATCACTTCGGCTTTATTATTATTTTATACTTCCTTTTTGCACATGGTGAGAATCCACATACTCATGCTTGCTTCTTTGCGTTATGCTGAAATCCGTGTTATTAGAGCGTTGTAATTAATGTTAATTTCTAAAAAAAATATTAAGCATGAAAATTAAGCGGACCTCTCCCCTCTGTCTCCTTAATGCTGTTGCGAGAGTGCAGGCTTTTTGTATTCAGTGTGTGAAGTGCTAAACGCAAAGTTGGGCGATATCGGAAAGCAAAGATACGTCCTTGCCAACCTATTCTTTCCAACAAACATTTCAGTGAATCTATGCAAAATTCGATCTGATCTTTCCGCAGCGTGCGCATTGCTCTTAAGTGTTGTGCATCTGTCCACGTTCATTTGAGATGGTTCCGGTTTCCTGAATAATGGTAAGGAATGTGTGGTGTGTTTATCTTAAATAAAAGAGTACAAGAGACAGCTTATATCCTATTGATTTGATCACTTTGGCTGTTAAAAACCAATAAAAAACATATATGGTAATAGTCATTATTATTTTGGAGGGGGGGGGGGGGTTTCCTTGTGAGGTCCCTTGGCGATTAGAAAAATATTGTCAGCATAATTTTGTTTTGATACCCCCAGCTCTGGTCACTGCTACTTCACCGTTCTGTGTCGTATGATCTCAGGGTGATTCTGGAGCCTCCAACTCTTGTCATAGCATTAATGCTTCTTGAAAAACAAGGACCACTACAGCTGTTTTGAACAAAAATCGTCTTGAATTTTCTAGTGTCTAAATTTTTCTCCATATCACCCTAACAGTGTGCTAAACACTTACATATAGGGCCGCGGGTGGCTTATGGGCAACGTTCGTGACTGCTACGGAAACGGCCTCAGGTTCGATCCCAGACAGGTAACGAACGCTCGATCCACTAAATATGCGCCGTGCGTCGGATGGGCACGTTAAGCCGTCTGATCTCGGGTACTGGCCCCCGGTAATAAAATAAGGGCGTCTTCCTCCCCCTTTCTACTTCTGCTTCCGCAAGTCACTTTCCTATCAGGCGCTCTAGCCTAAATCTCCTTATTTCCTATTTCTAAGGGTTGTTGGGGTCAGACACTCCCTTCCTTAAAATCCTCTACATATGATCATCATTTGATCAAACACTTTACGTCAAAATTTTATTTTGTCCAACCCTGAGGAAATTACGGACTTAATCGGAATTCTTTATTCACCAGATGCTAGCTTTCAGAAAGTGCTTATCAGCGGCCACTTACTGGTAATTTATAAACTGTTTACGGCAGTACTGTGACATGCTTCCTTTTCTGTTGGTCAACTTTCGGAGACCCTGAAAATCACTCAAATGTCTGGAGTAGCCTATGCGTCCGTGCTGAAACAGCCGCTTGCTCCTGACTAATTCCTCTCTCACTTTTCCGGCACCAGCGCCTGCAAATTAGGGAGATAACTCTGCTTGTAGCTCTGTCGTTTGTTCATGGTTTTCAATAAACAGTGGTCCACCACTTCCTCAAGAAAAAAATATATCCTCCTAGGAACTTAACTTGATATCCAAAAGCTCTTTTTTAAAATTTCGTGGTTTTCAATTCGATATTTCTCGAGCCTTACAAAAACGTGACGCTGTCCGTTTTATCATTATTCGGTTTTTGATGATAGCGGCGTAGAAATGATGCATAAGGAATGTCCATACTAAAAAAAAAAAACTCAACAGACTCCTGGTTTTGGTAAGCTTGTGTATTAGCTATGCGAATTGACGCTTCAAATAAATTGTAATATATTTTAGGTAATTGAGCTTTTTGTTAATTTCTATACAGGTTCAGATTGAAAATAAAAGAGCTACGGGAGTCTTCTTCCAGTTGAAAGGACGTCGACATTTCGTCAGAGCCAGAAGAGAAGTCATTGTTTCGGCTGGAACTGTGGAAACTCCAAAGCTACTTATGCTGTCTGGTATCGGGCCCAAGGAAAACTTTGGATAAATTCAAGGCAATATTTTTTGTCCCACATTCTCGCATGTATTTATACCTTATTCCTATATTGAATATAATCAAAGCCATCAGATTTAGGCTTTTTCGTTGCATTGGTGGTGTGGAAGGAAGAAGAAACTGTTACGCGATAACTGCTGACTCAAATTCGGCTATCAAAGACGTCATATTATTAATCTTTAAATTGTAAGGGTAATACGTATAAGAAAGTAAGACCGTTTCTCGGATGCCTTGAGTACATCTTTTTGCAAATATAACGTACCTACTATTAAAGAGGAAGCATGATGCCCTATGTTCGAGTGTAATGAAACACGTCTTTTGGCAAAAGCCTCAAAACTTACAGATGAACACTAAATGACACCGAATTCTCGGTTGTAACGAGCAAAACGTTAGATGAAATTCTGAAACCTACAGCTAAATCGGAAGAACGACACCCGATTGTCTTGTAAAATAGACACACGTCCTTCTCACAAAACTTTTTCAACTTACTAATAAGCAAGAAGGATGAACTAGAACTTCTGGCCGCAAAACATGGAATTAATTCGATCTTATACGTTGGAATTGTCATCAGTATTCGCCACCATTAATTTTACAATAGAATTAGAAGAACATTTTATCACTACCTTTTTTTGGATGTCCTTCTGTCTAGGCACTTAAAAACCAATGATTTCCAATATGAAGTTTATGGTAAAACCTGCACATATTCCGACTTATATTCCTTTTGCATCCAACCACCCATTACAACACAACTACTAGCAGGAGTGCGGTCACATATCGCAAGAGCGTTTACACATTCCTCATCCATACAGTAAAGACAAAAAAAGAACCTAAATATATTCTGCTGACCACGAAAGATTTCGGGTACCCAGAAACATATATCTCACAACTGATTGGGAAATAGCAACGCTTGCAACATACTACGCTGACAAAAGAAATAGTAAATAAAACATTTGTTGGATCGTTAGATTATAACCCTAACGATTAAAAATGCCCTGCAGCGTAACTGTAACAAACAACAGGTGCAATTTGGACTACGAACAACAAATATTTTCAATATGGTTCGTTGTGACCGTGATCAAGTAAAAATAAATGACAAATATGGAATATACTGTATACCGCTTCAGTCTCTTAAACATGAAGTTCAACGTTGTTATTATATAGGCTCCATCCTCAGGACGTTAGGTTTGAGAACGTCTGATAATAAATAGGATATTTCTAGAAAGGTAATGTCGACCTCCTTACCCAGGAAAGTTAAAGTGGAACATTTTGTTCCAGGTTTGGAACAAATGATACATTTGGCATATACTCTGGAAACAGGACTGATACCTTTTCCAATGAAGCCTTATTTATTCTCTGGTACGATAATTCATGCTGTAACAACAGATTTACCATGTCATGTACCAAACACATGGCGACAATATATTCAAACACTTAGACCACCTAAGAACACTTAACTTAACCTAAAGACTTTAAGATATAAAAAACTATATATGTTTTACCTTTTCATGTTGTTATTGCTGCTTTGCGTTGCTATGGTAACTACACGTGACTAATCCTGTATGTATTAAAAGCGTCCCACTCACAGGAAATCTGAGCTCACTTGTTGGCTTGATAATGGCCCATTGGGGGGACCGAAAGTGCTCGCCCTCTTAAGTTTTAACTTTTTTTATATGCTTCTGGCTGTACATAGATGTTTTTAATTTTGAATAAAGAAGTGTTTGTTCATTGAGGACGGGTATGTGCAGTTGTAGAAGATATCTTTGTAATCGTGCTTAAGACAGATATTTATTGCGACCTAGAAGAAGAATGAAACTGAAAGCTAAGATTCTAATGGAAAAAATGTTTCAAACCTACTACTGAGCAAGAAGGATGAAACTGAATTCTCAGATCCTAATATGTACATCGTTGGATAAAAATGTCTTCCCAAACCTGCTACTAAACAAAAAAGATGGAAATTGAATTCTCATCTCTAATGGGCACATCTTTGGACTCAGAACCTACTACTAATCAGGAAGATCGATAAAATGACTCAAAACCTACTACTAAACAGGAAGCAAAGCTCTGATTGCTCTGGCGTTTGACAAACAGGTCAAATGTACCAATAAACACAAAGTTTAACACCAGATTTATGGGTCTAATCAGCACTTCGTTTGACATCTCAAATATAAAACAGGAATAATAACACCCTGGTTCCTCGGGTTTAATGAGCACGTCATTTGACACAATTCTCATATATATACTACTAAATAAGAAGGATAATCCTGTATTATCGGGTTAATGAGACCGCTTTTAATAAACGCTTTAAATATACTATAAAACAGGAAGGATCACCCCTGAATTATCGGGTCTACTGAGAGCACATCTTTTGACAAAAGTCTTAAATATACTTCACAGAGGATGAGTCGACATTTTTTGGCAATATTTGGATCATTTCATGTCTTCATATGTACATTTACAACGAAAGCTGACTAGCATTCAAGGTATAGGACACTGCGTGTTGCACCGTCTTTAGCCGTCTGTCTGCCAGTTCTGCGAATCCGTGGCGGTACCAGTTCTTGTCCTTTGAGGCGAAGAAACGTCTTCATACTAGCTGCCACCTCGTCCTGGTTGTTGAAGTTCCGCCCACGAAGGAAGTGGGCTATGGACCGGAAAAAGTAATGATGCCATGTGGCAAGGTCCGGGTTATATGCGGTGGGTGCGTCATCAGTCTCATTGACTTAAAGTTCCTGGAGTTTTGCTCCTGGTCGTTCTGCACGGTATGAGGCTGACCGTTGTCCTGATCTAGGAAGAGCGCACTTTCGGTTCCCCAGTGCTTTCGTTGTAAATGTACATATGAAGACATGACTTCTTCTCCAAAAGAGCATTTACTTGCTCCAGCTGTTCAGAGTAGAAGTTGGCGTTCATGGTCCGACCGTTTGGAACACATTTGTAATGGAGTATCCCCTCGAAATTTCACCAGACGCAGAGAATCATCTTGTGCTTGAAGAGCCTACTGTTTGACAACAGGTTCTGGAAGCTGGCGCGGGCTCACCTACTGCCGTTGTACTTTAGGATTACAGAAATATATCCACCTTCTTCACCGCGCGTAACAATTCTCTTTGATGAAACGTACATCAGTGCGCTGGTATTCCCAGGAGTTTCAAAGTGCAAACTTAGACTCGGCGGTTTGCTTCAGTTGGAGTCAGTTTGGGAGGAACAATGTGGCAGTTTCTGTAGACCTTGTCGAGGTCCTGAAATTGACGAAACACGGTGAAGTTCATGATATACCCAGCTCGCCTGATAATCTCCTAGTGCTTTTCGGTTGTTGGATTTGCCTCTACTGTTTGGCGAACGCCCTCCGAACCCACGGTTCGCGCCTTACCTGATTTTGGCTGATTGTCGAGGTTTCTGGTCCCCTGAGCAAAATTTCTTGAACCATCTAGCTTCGGTGCTGTGTTCCACTTGGAAAACTCCTCCTTTCTGCATGACAATTGTTTCAAGTTGCTTGAGCAGAGGTATGGCCGAGTTCAAACTCGTAAAACAAAAGTGACCCTAATTACCCGTTTGCGGCTAAGTTTATATTTTAGGAGCGTCCGAAACACAGACAGAACGACGACATTCAGTGTTGTTCAAAGCAACGACTACCACTTTATATCTGTTTTGACTGGACTGCAGTGTGCGACCTGGAACTAGTTTAAATAGGTGACATACCCGCCATACCACATGCGTTTATGCAAATATTGCAAAACATTCGAATAGTACTGAAATCTGGGGTCTAACGGCTTCGTCATTTGACAAACGTCCCAGAGCTATCATGCTAACCTTTATTTAACAATACATTTTCTCTTTTTCCAACTCAAATTGTACCAGACAAGTTACAGTATTCTCATGTAAAAAATTACTCCGTTAAGTTTAAAATTTGGAAAAAGCCACAAAATGGATGGAAATAAAGGTTGTGTTTTAGCAATAGAAAGAATCCAGAACATTTGGATTGACATTCAAATACGTATTTCTGGCAGATGGATGCCATGTTAATCCTATGTAGGATTCTAAAAATAATTTTCAAGTTTTCTCGAGGTATGCCAGATATGTAGAGTTAGATTGACGATTGGACTTAAAAGCCTGAGTTGCCAGCCTGAGAGCATATATTTTCCCAAAGGAGATCTTTAGAATTTGGGACAAGTGCCGACATTTACGGCATTTTCGTGTTAGAACTAACTGCATATCAATATGTATATATTATTCTCAACTGGCTCAGAATGGATCTTAGCTTTTATACACATTTTCGAGGTTCCTTTGAATGTCTCTTTATCTGTACACTATGGGTACCCAGGTGTGTGCGATATTTGTTACTCTCTCTCCTCTCCGGAATCTATATTTTTTTTTTGATTGACTACCATGAGCAACTCAATGGGCTATAAGCAGTGCCTGCCCGTCCCCAACTTAGGGCCACTGGTCTCCAGGGAAGGAAAAAGGTCCAGCACCGTAACACAAACACAACATCCATGCCTCATCACGATTCGAACCCGGACCCACATCTCAGACGAATGATCAGAAGCCACTGCTTAGGACTCACTGCGCCACCGGGGTGGCTCCGGAATATGTATCCCCCATTTAGAAACGCATGACAATTACAGCACTTAGGAATTCTTTGTGGTGGTTATTAAACCCCGATAATAAACAAATTGTTTGAAATCTAAAAAGAACACATGACCTGAGTGTCATAGTGCTCAGATAAAGAGGGTATGCAAATGAAACTTGAAAATATGCATAAAGCCTAAGATCCATTTTGCGGAGTTGCGAATTAAAATACACATGTAAATATGCAGTTAGTTGATAATAATTAAAAAGGGGGATAAATTAATCCCTCTGGAAAACGCAAACCAATCGTGTGCCACAGATTCTCGATGGGTGTGAGGTCGGATGAGGTTGCTGGCCACAGACGCATACGCACACACAATGTAAAGCATTAAGGCTGATCCGAGAGTTATGTGGTCGGCGCATATCCTGTTGAAATATAGCGTTTGGGATACCCTCGCAGGTACGGTAGTGCCACGGGCCACAGCATCTCTTCAACACAGCGGCGTGCCGTCAATGTGCCCGTAATGCGTACCGGCGTTGAACGGCTGTTGGCACTGATGGCACCCCACACCATGATTCCACGCTGTCAGGCCGTGTAGCGCTTCCACAACTGCGGAGGTACACCCCCGTTGGCCACGCTGCCAAACAGACTCTCACACGGAGATCATCCGTGGTGAAGTAGAACCGCAATTCGTGTCTGAACAAAACACTCGTTCCATTCGGCACCCGACGCAGCTGTGGAGCGACACCATGCCAAGCAGTGACGACGATGGATCACTGTTAAGGGTAACCTTCGCAAAGGACGGATGGATAGCAAACCAGAAGCAGCCAATGGGCGACACCAAGTGTCCGCGTCCATATCGGAGAATCCGAAGACTTCCAGTACACTCAGCAAAATGTCGCCCGTTGTGGCTCTGTGGGTCCGGAATGACATGACGCCGGATGCGACGATCGGTGCGTTCGGACCCTCCGTCTTCCTTGTTCCTGCCAACCTACGGCGTTGCACAGATCCTTCCTGTGACCACTGTCTCCAAATGCGACCGACTATTGTAGCATCACGTTGCGTTTAGTCCGCAATACGGTGCAAGGACCATGCGGCGGTACGAAGGCCTACGATGACACCTTTTATGAACTCATCCATTTGACGAAATCTCGTACGACGGCGTCTTAACGGCATTGGCACCCCTTGTTCTTTCTAAAGACACGTTTACAGAAGTACCACTCACTTCTCGCGTCCGTTACGACGTCTCGACTGATGGCCCTCACTGGCTGGTTATCCGCTTAAGTGCAACGCGCCGTTCGTGCGATTGGCCTGCAAATGCAAACATATTTTAAAACTTGTACGTGCACTGACTTTTCTGATTTGCATTATGATGCGTTTTGGACTTCGTGGTGTGGCATTTTCTCTGTCAGAGAGTGTATACTCACCGATCAGCCAAAACATTAAACCAAACTCTGCGTAATGCAAAAAAAAGTGTGCGTGCGGCCAATCACTGTCATGTGCGAATTTTTGAGAATGCCATAATAACTGTATCGGAGCTCTCTCAGTCAGTATTTCGTTTAGTCTCAACATCCCCCAAAAAAAAGAATTTATATGATTTCGACAAAGAACAATGGAAGAGGATATCTTGAAGTCAGAGGGAATCTCAAGCGTTCTGTTACACCATTTCTGACGAATCGAGCTTCGTGTGTGCGTCGATTACCGAAGGAAACCTTTCTCATCTCAATGCAATGTGGGACGGATTCAAACGGCTTAAAATTGTGATGGTCTGGGCAATATTTTCCCTGGGGAACACTTGGCACCCATTCTCCTTGTGGTGGTGAGCGAGCTCTAACAGCTGTCACGTATCTGTACAATGTGGCTAACTAAGTGCATCCCTTTATGGCAACTGTATTCCCTGGCGAAGATAGTTGCGTCTTTCAAGCAAGACAATACTCCATGTCATACTCAGAAGACGTTTCAGGAATGATTCCAAGAACATAAAGAAGAAAATTCTATTTATTGACATTGTCCCAAATTCGCGGACATGAACCCTATCAAGCATTTGTGGTTTAAGTTGGAGAATTGGGTATGAGCATAGGGTGCAAGCAACAACACTCCCCAACCACGTAGTTTACGCGACCTGCCGAATAATGTTTTGTTGCAGTCATGATACTTCAGATATCACGAGACATCTACCGGCATCTCGCTTTCTTCGAATCTATTCCTCATCAAGTGAGAACTCGTTTGGCGGCGCGATGAGGATCGCATCATATTAAGTAGGTACGTTTTTAATGTTTGGGCTTTCAGGGCGTATTCGCTGCCTATATGTATATATATATTTTATAATACACTTTAGTTACTACATTATTAGTTACACCTACCCTTTCGTCCCATACATAATTCTCTCCAACACGTAAGATGAAACGTGAGTAACGTGTGTAGAGGAATGAGTCAGGCAGATAGGTCATAGAGCATCAAGTTATCGTTCGGACTAATTGTTAGAATATACAAACTGAGCAACCCCAGTGCGTTTTGAAACGTGGCATGATAAATGCGCCAGGAGTGACATTTCGAGCATCTCGCAAACGGCCGTCTTCCTCTGGCATTTCACCTAAAACTGTAACTGACGGGTTTATCGTTAGTGGTGGAGACACGCCAAAAAATCTTCCACTGAATCGGCATCTTCTTGGGGATGAAAACAGCTGGAAAGATCCGAGGGGTCAAAAGAAACTGGCGATAACCCTACAAATTAATAGACGGTACCATACCTCTGCAAATCAATGCAGAATCTCTATAACTATAGTGCTGTGGCTCATGTTGCAAGTTAACTTATACAATTTCCAACGGCTATGTAGAGTGCCGTTGTTGTCAGCTAAGAACGCGAACGCGCAGCTCCAATGACGAGTGAGCATCAACACTGGACTATTGAGGACTGGTAAAAGGTCATCGGGACTGGACAAATAGGTGTTATTGTTTCATGAAGACAGAAAGGGATTGGAATTTGTCGCAAGTAGCATGAGACGACAGAGCCATCATCTCAGGTGTCTACAGGTGACAGCTCAATAGCTGCGGTGTGCTGGTGTTAGCAATATTTTCCGTGCACACTTTAGTACTACTCATGTACATTGAATGACACATGAACGCAACGACAAATATGAACAACCAATTTTATCCCTTCATTTCATTTCATTTTTATTGCATTTTAGTTGTTACAGACATGATATTACACAATCATAAATATATAGCAGACACATTATATTTTTTTGGTAACAACAGGGAATGAGGAGGGAAAGGGCCTGATAGGCCTGACGTGCCCTCTTTCTCCCAAAGCATCACAATTTTCATGAAAATAAAAAAATAAAAAAAAACATAAAACAAGTCAAGTCCACACAATATCAAACACAGCTTAGGGCGGTACTATAAATTAATAAAGGTGATAATACATTATGAGCTTTTGGTCAGGGGTAAGAAATAATTAGAGTTTTCGTTTAAATATATTAATGTTATTAAGTGATACAATATCAGTAGGAAATGTATTCCATAATGCCGGACCAGTATAATTAACAAAATGATCTAAATCGTTCTATTAGGTGGAAACATGGGGATTAGTGTTGTTTTTTGTCTCGTGGAGTAATCATGACCACGAGTACTTTTATTGAAATTAAATCTTGGTAGTAACCATTTTTTATTCTCAAAAAACATCAGTTTACCTATACTATAGATACGCAATTGTTGGAATAGTTAGTATATTAAAATCATTTGGACTTAGTCTAGCCTGAAAGACTGTATTTGAAAATTGAGTATATTGTAATTTAAATTGTAAAAGTCTCATGAATCTATTTTGTAAATTGACTGAAGTTTTTTCCTTATATTATATAAGGTAGTCGATCCCCATACAGATATACAGTAGATCAGATGAGACTGAATTAAAGTATAGTATAATAAAATCATTGGTTTTGGGGTTAAATTGGCCACTGCACTACTAATAACCCCTATATTTCTTGAGATCTTATTAGATAAGTAGTCAACATGTGAATTTGATTTTAAATCATGCTGAATAATGATACCAAGATAATTATGTATTTGAACCACTTTCTACAGGTGATCCAAGTAAATTAATATTCATGCTTGCGGTTTCCTTTTCTCATTGTATGCTAAACAGATAGATTGATGAACAGGTGAACACATCCAAAAGGATAAAGAATAAGCTCAAAAAGGTTCATATTATCGGCAAATTTTGCACAGAGACATTTTAAGATGTTTCGCTTGCATCATTTTCCTTACGCTGAATGCGCCGTTACACTCCACTGAAAATCCGGGATGAGATGGAAACGATTTTTCGGTGCGACAGTATTAGCAAGTCTTCGAATGTTTACAAAGGGACACAACTCCAGTCATTTAAAGATGGTAAAGATGTTTTTTGCAACGAAGCTTCGGGCATCTTGGTGTGCGCCATGCTTTGACGCAGAATTCTGGCTATTATGAAGGACAAACGCAAGGCGCAACTACGTATACATCTGTTCCTCAGAAACTGATATCTCAGATAAAAGTTGTATAAAATTAAGGGACGCTTGATTTTCTACTTGAAAGTTGCAGCAATGTAAAATTATCAAATGTATGATATTTTGCAACACCGAAATTTGCCATAAGATCTTCATAATTTTTTAAATTTTTGTTTCCTAGATTCCAGTAATTGCTGATTTACCAGTGGGAGAAGATTTTCAAGATCACACCGCCGGACTTCTCGGTTTCGTAGTGAAAGGTCCAGTCGTTCCATATACGCTGAAGATTTTAGATCCTCTGCGTCTGATAGAATATGCTAAATATAGAACGGGTGAGTTTTATTTTGCCAAAATACTAACTACAAATGATATTACACAATGGGATTTCTCTCTTTCGTAATGAAAGGTCCAGCCGTTCCATATACGATAAAGATATTAGATCTCCTACGTCTGATAGAATATGCTAAATATGGAACGGGTGAGTTTTACTTTGCCCAAATACTAATTACAAATTATATGACACTAAGGAATTTCTCCCTTTCGTAGTGAAAGGTTTTGTTGTTTCATATATGATGAAGATATTAGATTCTCTACGTCTTATAGAATATGCTCCATACAGGTCGAGTGAGTTTTAGTTTGCCCAAATAGTAATTCCACGTGATGTCTGTGGATATTGAAAATTTCCGCTTTTTCTTGTTGGTTATACTTGCAAAACCCAGTTCAATGGTGGGACATAACATGTGTGCACCAAAACGACTGTCTATTTTACCTAAATAGAAATGTCTGTATCAAAGAGCCCAATATCATTTTTCAGTAGAGCCCATCAGCATTCTAAATACTAAACACAGGAATTTGGCTTTTGTTGTGAAATGAACTGAAAAGTTTGTAGACGGTGTTGCCTACTAGATCTTAGTATGAAACATTTCATTTAAAACTCTGAGGTGAATTTTGAGATATAGATACCCTTTGTTTTTACTCGTTTGTGTGAGCGATGAGATAACTGGGTTGCCAAAGGTATTCGGACACCGCAACGTTTTGGGACAAATTTTACTTTTATGGCTTAGCTATTAATAATTAGTCCGTCCTGGTTTTACTTTTATGGTAGCGGCAACACGTTGAGACATACTATCAGCCAGTTTCGGGCAGGTCTCGACAGGAGTGGTTCGCCGATCGTCCTGCAGAGCTGCTGCCAGAGTGGAGAAAAAGGATGATTTTTCTGATCGATTTGGTATCCGTCGCTCCAGTTCTTCCCACAGGTGTGCTATGGGATTAAGATCAGGGCTTTGGGTAGGCCAGCCTGGCAATTATATCCCATTCTCAAGAAACCTATTCTGCACACGCCGTGCAGTATGGCAGAGAGTTCGGTCATGTTGGAAGGGACAATGGTCATTTCCATAATACTACCACAGTATTGGTAGGGCAGAACTATCTAGAACGTCAAAGTACACTTCAGAATTTATGGGTTTGCGGTATAGTAACGAACTGTCCGAGTCCCATCCATAATAAACGAATCCACATTATGATGGAGCCTCCGCCGAACTTAACAATTGGAAGAACACTGTACGACAAAATCGTTCGCAGGGATGTCGCGAAATCCAAACACTCCCATCAGATTGGAAGAGTGGAAAGCACGACTCATCTCCCCAAAAACCAGCATTCCAGTCGCCCACAGTCGAGGAACGACGGGAGACATATCACTCCGAACGGCCCTGCGTATTCACGGTAGTGACGAATGGCTTGTGTGCCTCTGCTGTACCATGATAGCCCATGGTGTGCAACTCTCTGTGGATATTTAATGTACTAACTGAATCATTACAAGCATTTCCCACGTCGATATCGATGAAAACGGCAGAGGAAGAAAGGGATTTCTTAAAATATCTTACCATGGCTCTTGTGTCACATTCCATCAGTTTGTGCGGCCTTCCTGAACAATTATCGCTGCTGTTGCACCGTCCTGCTTCCATCTCTTCACGACATGACTTATAGTCATCTTTGGTATTCTTCGCTTAGCTGCAATGCTCCGTACGGAAACGTTACTCAAATTGCATCCGGTGACTAACCCACGCTGGAACTCGGAAAGTTTACCTCCACGCGGCATATCCGCTTCAAAGTTCCTGATAACACGACAGCGCATCTCAGGTTTATACACGTACTTCCCCACTGTTTCTGCACAACGGTTCTTTGCACTTATGCAAATATTTCGTAGTACTCAAATAATGTTTGCCCACCCGGGGGCGCAGTGGTTTAACTCACGGCTTCTGATCATTCGTCCGAGATGTGTGCGGGTTCGAATCCCAGTGAATCATGGATGGTGTGCTTGTCTTACGGCGCCGGCTCTTTCCCTTCCCTGGAGTCAGTGACCATAAAAGTCCACTGAGTTGCTCACGGTGGTCGTTAAACCTCCAATCAATAAAATAATAAGAACCATTTTGATAATATAGTGTAGGTAGGGAAACGAGGGATAACTGGCGACAAACGTAGAACGTTAACCAAATATACAAATGTCGTTGGTGGCTCAGTCCAAAAGTTTTAGTTCAGTTTTAAGGTCCACTGACCCCAAAAGTTTAAAATGTCTTGAAATTTGGCGCAGTATATATAATCAAACCAATAGTCAATTTTAGTCTTTTTCTGACTTTCTTCAAAGGCAAAATGACAGATTCAAGTCAAATTCTGTGTGGGAGGTTGTCCACGTTCTAACTGTTATGCGTGTAAAGTTATATGCTAAAACGTCTTACTTAAATTCGCTGTGTTATGACCTCGTGAAGTTGGTTTAGGAGGGTTATCTAAATTCCGAACTTCCATATGGAAGTTATTAAAACTATTTTACATTTGCATCGCTTTCCGGATCAAATACGTGAAAAAAGCACCATAATACACACATGGTTTGTAATTAACCAAGGAGATGAGCAACACAAACATTTCCAAAATGGGATGTTATCCTAACCTAAAAATCTCCATGGAAATCACGTATGTGAAACGTGGTTTCGTAACAGCAAAACGATATGTGTATATCGCATCTTTGGACACCCAGATACGTTTCGTCGGGTGCGTCGTTTCTAAATCAAACATCAATTGGAACTGCATCCTGTTAATCTCTCGTTTCCCGAAGCTAGACCGTTTTTCACGAAGGCATGCAAAATATTTGTACTTCCTTGAGGAAAGAGTGTTGCAGGTAAATGTAGTAATTTTGGTTTACAAAGCTGTTCTTACATAATTAATACAGTTTTCCTTGAAATGTGTACCTTTTATGTGTTTGAAGTGTTCATTGGTGTACCGACATTTCATCTGCACCAGCCTAATATTATTATGCCAGTCAGAAAAATGTTACCATGCAATACATCACCAGTAATAAATAAGGGAATGTATCGATATAAAGAGGAAAGGAAGGCATGCGGGTAAGATTCCTAGCGCGCAGCAAATGCATGTTCCAACACGGCAGGAAAAGCTGTCGCAGATCTGTGCAACGGCCTTCTGGGAGAAATTGTGCCATCGCTCCAAAATTGATGCTTCCGGTGCGCGATAATTTTTGATGGACATGCACGATATTGATGTTGCAGCTGTTAAAACACAGATATGTTCAGTGGGCGAAAGCTCCGGGGAAGGAGATGACGATGGTGAGACAGTCGTATGGTGCCCTTGGAGATACTGATGACTGATGCGGGTTGTCTCACGATATGCGGTATCATGCTGGAAATGGGTACCTTGACGTTGAAGAAATGGGATTACCTGTGGTTGAAAACAACAGGTTGCATATCGCTGGACAGTGAAAGATACCCGTATAAAATCCATCTCGGATTAAGGTGTCAGCCTAATGGCAGCCGAAATCATAACGCCAGGATTTGGACTTAGGTGCCGT
Organism: Macrothele yani; assembly: GCA_039090855.1. Classification (NCBI taxonomy): domain Eukaryota; kingdom Metazoa; phylum Arthropoda; class Arachnida; order Araneae; family Macrothelidae; genus Macrothele; species Macrothele yani. The sequence continues at coordinate 67,398,582 of CM077034.1, read as the reverse complement.
TGCCACAAACACTGTGCAGCATTCCTTTCTCCCAGGAGGCGGCGAACGAATGTCTGCCGCTGTTTTTTCAAGACAGAAGGGAGATTCGGCGCTGATCAGCAAAATATTATATTGTTGTCTCGTCCAATTTGCCCTGAGTCGTCACCATTGAAGAAGAGTTACCGTCAGCTCTGATGTTACAGAAAGACGCAGTGCTGGACGAGACGTTGAAAACGAAAAATGTAGGAGCCTGTTGTTTACCATTCGCGTAGTAAATTTTCGAGTTGTAACTTGCGGCTATTTTCCTTCCAGTTGTGTTACAGTTAATAAGCCTGTCGCGCAATACCATAGTTTGAAAATGGCATCTTCACACCAGGTCTCCCTGATCTTTGTCGGTGCATGGAGCGTCCTTCATTGACTCAAATGCATTCAACTGTGCTAGGATTGCGGCAAATACGACGTGCGATATCTGTGAAAAACGAACCAGCCGCACTTGATATCCTTAGATTGGTAGCACTCTTGACGAAGTCCTCCTAAAGACTTTTTTAACAGTCTTGAACATATTTTCATGCTTATTTTTCCTGAAGTGTTCGCTACCTTCATACGTATACTCTGTTACTACGTTTCTTTTACGTCGTTTAGTACGTGATTTACTGTTGCACTCTTCCCGCAAACCAAATTATTATTTTGATGTCACCTAAATCGCATCTCCTAAATACTGCATTTTTTGTATAGCGTGTTACCATATCACTCACAATTTCCAGTAATAACAAGAAAGATGACACCAAATTTTCTGGTGTAATAAGCAAGTCTTTTGATTCCGTTCTGACGCAAATTAAATTTATCAAAGCTATTCAAAGTCAATGGAACCGATATGGAAAACAATAGTGTCTAACGGAAGAAAGCAGTTTTTCAATCGGGTTTTTAATCCCTCAGATATTGCTGTAAACGGAATCGTGAGCTTACGCCCTTTGGTTGCAGATTTGTGCGTTAACAAAAACATGAATATATATGAGAAACATTTCGCACCAGAAACGCTCTCCAACATAGAAAGAATTTTTTAAATCGGACTGTTACAAACACAGATATCGACAAAAATCAGATGTGGCTTTACGTCCCCTGGTGGGAAAACCATGCATTATTTTTAGGAAGAAAGTATTCTCAAATTTTTCTTTCCATATGAGCGGTATCGGTACAAGAAAAAAAAATTAGTAGAGTTTTCAGGAGCCCAGAGTTTGCTACAAATACATCAGAAGCAGAAATTGACACTTATGCCCCCTGGTGGCCAAACCATCCTTACCAAACATTAGAAATTATGTGGAAAATATTTTCCATCAGGTCTTATATGCGATACAGGAAGAATTTTTCAAATCAGAGTTTTAGAAGCAGAAATAACGCAGTAAAGGCAATTTATCTTTGTGCCCCTAGCAGAAAGTCTATGATTTACTTGAAAATTTTGCATTTATAGGGAAATCATTTTGAATCTGAAACACTATCCAACAAAGAACGTATTTTTCAAATCGGACTCTTAGAAGTAGATATATTCACAAAAATAAAATATAAATCTACGCCCCCTGGCGGAAAAACCATTCATTATTTTAAAAGAAAATTTTTCTAAAAGGTTTGAAGACATGAGTGCTATCGGTCTACAAAGGACGAATTTTTTCAATCGAGAATTTAGAAGCTCCTGTTTTGCTGCAAATACCTCAGAAGCGGAATTTAAGACTTACGCCATCAGGTGGCCAAACCACTTTTTACAAAATTTTAAATTACATGCAAAGGATTTCCCATCAGGAGCTGTATCCGGTGCAGAAATAATTTTTCAAATCGGAGATTTAGAAGCAGAAATATAGGGGGAAACGCGGTTCACCCCTTCGCCCCGTAGCGGAAACTCTATGAATTACTTTAAAATTTTGAAATTATATGAAAAAACATGTCACACTGGAAACACTATCCAACAAAGAAGGATTTTTTTCAAATTGACTCCTAGAAGTAGAGATATTGCCACAAATAAGACATACATCTACGCTCCCTGGCGAAGAAACTGTGGAATATTTTAAGAAGAAAATATTCCAAAAAGGTTTATCGATATAAGTGGCATCAGTTTACGAAATAATTTCTTCAATCGATATTTTAGAAGCTCAGATTTTATGGCAAATACTACAGAAGCAAAAATTAACACTTACGCCTCTTGGTGGCTAAAGTATTCCTCTCCAAAAATTTGAAATTATATGCAAAATATTTTCCATCAGGAGGTGTATACGCTAAGAAAAAGAATTTCAAATCGTAATTTTAGAAGAAGAGTTATCGGGGAAAATGTAATTTACTTTTACGCCTCCTAGCGGAAAATCTATGCGTAATTTGAAAAAGTAACTATATCTAAAATACTATTCGATATAAATGGAATCGAAAGATAAAATAATTTTTTCAATCGGATGTTTAGAAGCAAATATGTGGAATAGAACGTATAATTGAATTCGACATCATCTGCATTTAGGGCCCCTAGCGGCAAAATTGTACACCGTAAAAAAAAGCGAGATAAAGGATCATCATTCGCATATTTCCAGCTTCCCATTGCAAAAATAGTTGTTTCAAATCGGACTAATCGGTGCAGAGATAGCGTGGGTACAGGCGGACGGACGGACGGACGGATATACAAACCGATAACATAAGCACGACTTTTTTACAAAGGACGTGCTAACAAAGGGTAGCATGACTTTTGACAAGACAATACGGCGCGACTGCTACTGAGAAAATTTGTTAGCTGAGGAAAACCTATGTTTATGCTTTCATATGCAAAACAGCACGTCAAGAGTGTCTTTGATAAATCGAAGCAACTGCACGTAACCAACGGCGCGTTAGAAATTCATGACACGGAATATGCTACACTCCTCATGCTGAGATCTGCTGGTCAGATTTATTCTTGTCTTCAGATGGAAAAGGCGAGAGGACTTAAGAGAGTTTGGCAAAGGCCAAATAATTATGGCCAGATATTTGGGTCCCAGCATTTCCGAGACCGCAAAGCTTATGGTGTGCTCCCTGTCAGCCGTGGTTAGTACACTCTAAAAAATGGTCGGAAGAAGAACAAACCGCCACCCGCAGATAAGATGTGAGACCTTCAGGGCTCACCTATCCTAGAGCTGAGCGAATGCTAACCCGTATGATATGAGTCAACAGAAGGTGTACTGTGACCCAACTCTCCGGTAACTTGAATGTTGGTAGCGGAAAATTATGTGTCACCACACAGAGTACATGGAACCCTGCTAAAAATTGTGAATGCGTAGCCACAGAGCGTTCAGATTGCTAATGCTAACTTCGGTAATCGTGAAAAGGTCCTACAATGAGCACAAGTACATCAATCCTCGATTGTGATTGATTTGAAGAAGGTCTTCTAGTCTGATGAATCTGGTTTACCGTTGAACCATGTGAATGACAGGGTACGTTTGCATCGTTTACCTGAGTTATTGTTGGCACCAGAACGCACCTCGGGACGATAGCCGATGGATGAAGTGCAATGTTTTCGGCAATGTTCTGCTGGAAAATCCTGGGTCTAATCGTTCAAGTGCAGAAAATTATGACGTCTCCCAACTCCACAATGTCTTTGCAGAGTATGAATATCCATTAAAGCAACGGGGTTCACTTTGGTAGTGCTCTCGGTCAGCAGGATAGTGTGCCATGCCACAAAGCTCTGATTCTTCCAGAATGGTTCGCGGAACATGTGGCTTCCAGCTATTCTACAGCCCTCCAAATTCTCCAAACATAAATTATATCAAGCATCAGTGGTTTGCGTTGGAACAGCAAATCCGGACTTCAGCGGCTGAATCAAGTTAAAGGATCTACTGGTAACATGTTAGGTGCCAGATACCACAAGACACATTTAGAAATCTTGTAGCGGTGATGGCTCGCCGGTGAAAAGCTGTTTTAAGGGCCAATATCTTAATTGCCAGGTGTCATAATGTTTTGGTTCTTCGAAGTGTAAATAGATGGTGTATGTACACACTTTAGTAGAGTAAGAGAAAATGGTTTTTTATTTCTGTACAGGCAATAATCGTTGATGTTTTGCTATGAAAATGACTCTTGACCATTTTTTGTGACAATATGTATGGTGATCTGTGAACATCTATTTTGTTTTCATTTCAGGACCCTTGGCTTCGACTGAAGCTGTTATGAATTTAGCATTTCTTCGTTCAAACGATTCAGCAACACGTGAAACTGTACCCAATTTTCAGCTGTATTATCTTGAGGGTATTCCACTTATTGCTCGACTGACTGTCGGCCTTCGGCCTGAGGTAAAAATAATGGTTTGCAAATTTATAATTTTTTTTTATTGGGGGTTTAACGGCCACCGTGAGCAACTCAATGGGCTATAAGCAGTTCCCCGCCCCAAATTTAGGGCCACTGGCTTCATGGAAAGGAGACAGCCAGCGCCGTAAGCCAAACACAACATCCATGCCTCACCGGGATTCGAATCCGGTACCCTTTCGGACGAATGATCAGAGGCCATCGCTGAGACCACTGCGCCACTGGGACGGCCACATTGCATTTGCAGCGGGCAGAAAGAACAAGAATGCAGATAGAGTACTCAAAGTAGTGACAACAAAGGAGAAAAGAAAAGACACCAACACAATATCCAGAAAAAAATTAGCATATTTATTGGCACCAAACAATAATTATTATGGACAAATTAGCATCACGGGCAAATTAATATCATGGATCATTATCATGGACAATTATTATTGACAAAACAATATCAATACCAATTCGGTTTTGCATACATTGAGCTACGTGTCAATGTAAATTCAGCGGTTTGCGGCAGATTAACACTCTTACGTTATTTCCCACTAAACAGTGTTGCAGTTCTGCTGATTTTGACTCCCGTCTCCTCATAGATTTTCGTGATCTACTTATGTTTCTCTGCTTTGAGACCATCTACACATTTAGGGGCATGCTGTCTAAGAATGTCTACGATGCTTTCAGTACTCATCATCTACTGATCTAATAGACATGATTCACCTCAGAATTGGTCTCAAGAGAAAATCTTACCAGGACAAAAATTATTCAACAATTGCTACCTGTTATTATTTAAATTCATACTGGCTGTTATGAAATATTTTTTATTCTAGATAATTAATTACTCTGTTATGCAAAAAAATTTCCCTAGTTTTGTTAAAACGCATATCTGCGTAAATGATACTTTTTGAGAGTTTTGTTAAAACGATATCTGCGTTAATAAAAGTTTTGTTAAAACGACTTCCGCATATATGCGTTAATGAAACTCTTTTCCCCTGGTTTTGTTAAAACGATTTCCGCATATATGCGTTAATGAAACTCTTTTCCCCTGGTTTTGTTAAAACGATTTCCGCATATATGCGTTAATGAAACTCTTTTCCCCTGGTTTTGTTAAAACGATATCTGCGTTAATGATACTTTTTTTAGCATAGCATTTATTTCACGTACTTTGCGAACATCTGGGTATCATTGAGTAAGGAGTGAATATAACTCTTTGTTTTACACAAGTAGGACATGTCCAGCTGTGTCTTCATTAAAAGGCAAATGCCATAATTATTCACAGCAGCATGTATGCATGAATGGATGGGTGGTATGAATTGTATTGTCCAGGAAGTCAGTGAAGAATAAAACCACACTCATACAAGTTTTCACTAAATATACAGATGCCTGAATGAAAAACTTTCTGATGATGGGAACAATGTTACAATGAATCTGCTTCCTTCAATGGGGAACTCGAAGTGTCTCGGGAAGTACAGACCCATCAGACTCTTATCAGTTGTTTACAGAATCTTATGACTTTTACTGATTACGAAAAGGCTTTTGATGCCATAAAACCATCAGCAGAAATCATATGAAACTATCAGTTTTAATGATCGGGATAATTTTATAAAGCTCATCATCAGAAATGTCTTATAAAAACCGACTCAGGATTGTATTGGTTTGAATTTTCATTCCGCTGTTTAACAATAGTTTGTGGAGTAATGGTAATATTTTACATACAGAGAGATCGTTCTTCACATTGAGTACATCCAAAAATATTAACAGAATGCAAAATTTTCCGCCGTTTTAAGGAGACAGGAACAATCAGAAAACCAGTACACATTTATTCAACGAAATATTGGCCGTTAGCATCAGTGGTCTTTTGTCATTTTTCAGATAACAAATGAATGCCCTTGTGATAGTAGAAATCAAATTTTGAACTGAAGAACGCAATGACGAAATTGTCCGCCTTTGGGACTGTGGTGAACCGCTGTTGGGTTAGGGAATGTTGCATAGAGCGAAACAGATGAAAGTCTGAGGGTGCAATGTCCGGGGAGTGAGCCGGGTGCAGTAAAACCTCAGAGTGTAATTGTTCAAAGGTTGATTTCGTGGTGGCCCCAACGTGTGGCCTGGTATTATCGTGAAAGGTGATGACTGGCCGACGGCCTTTACCTGTCCATGGGCGTTTCTGCTCGATTGCGGCGTTCAGTTTCATCAACTGACCTCTGTAGCGTTGTGCACTGCTTGTTTCTCCCGGTTTCAACAGTTCAAAGTACAGCACTTCATGGATATCTCACCACACACAGAACAGCTCCTTTTCTCCGTGGATATCCTGGTTTGCAGTGGATGCTCATGGCTGTCATGGGTCGAACCAGAATCGCTTGCTTACGGGGTTGTCGCAATAGACCCATTTTTCATCCCCGGTGACAACCTTCCACAAGAAATTCTTCCTTTAAACCTCTTCATCAACGACATGCAGATGCCCAATCGTTGACCAATATTACGCTCCATTAAATTATGCGGAATGCACTTGCTCATCTTCTGAATCTTTTTCCAAGACCTGTAGACGCCATACCACCGTCGATTGTTGCAACTTTAAAACGTTTCGACAGTTACGTGGTTGATTGTGTGGCATTCTCTTTGCAACAGCAATTCTAGCTCCTTGTCTGCGAGTTCCTGCTGTCAATTTGCAGGTTTGGTTGCTTTCCATGCTTAGATCACTTTTCTTAAACCTAGCAAATAATTCTCGACACGTCTTCTCACCAATAACTGTTTCGCCATACACATGACATATTGAACCGCATGCATCACTTGCACGTTTCCCTAAATTAAATATAAATAAGAAACACTGCCGAAAGTGAACTTTATCGACAACCTTCATATTCGAACTGACAGCACAGGTCGTCGGCTGGTTAGAGCTCTACAGCGCCCACTAGCGGTGGCGGAGGAAAGTTTTGCATACCCGTAATGCATTACATTTGTTAGGTGGTGCATACGTCAAGCACAAAAAAGCTGATTTTTTTAGCTCTGATCTACCGATTTCAAGAAAACGTCTGTAGCAACACTGCCACCAAGTCACATGTATCTCGGTTCATCTGAATAGCCTTCCTACAAACTGGTTCGGATGCATATGTACATGGCGTCCAATCGACGATTTATTTACCGTGCTTTATTAGATCGTACCCTGGTGCTGAAGCCTGTTGCGATGCTTTTGAAATGCAATATTACGCTAAAGAAATGGGAAATCTCTCGTAATTTGTGACTTACCGTATGATCAAATCACCGTAACACATTTTTATCAACCATTGCCTTTCCCTTAGCCAAAGTACTAAGTTAAGGACAAAGTTCATTACTGTCATTTTACTGTCTTCACCATAGATTGCATTTGAGTTGCAATTCTCTAATGGAGTTTATTTAAAATTCTCACTATCGCATAAAATAGTAAGTTATGCTTACCTTGCTTCCCTTCCAGGAAATATTGGGCTGTCGGAAAGGTCATTACGTATTTTGGCACCCGATGGCTGTTGGGCGGTTTTGGAAGTACTAGAGTCATGTGCAGCTTTGTTATCGCTGTGGCATTCGACAGGAGCCAATTCTAGCTATAGTTGAAAAGGAATATTAAGCGATTTGGTTGATTTGCGGAGATTTGACATCAAATTGAAGATGGAAGACCAAACTGTGCATTTTTGCTACATTTTACTCTTTTACTTCCGTAAAGGGGAGAACGCGCGTCAAGCTTGTGAAACGCTGTTTAAAATATACGGTGATAATGCTCTACAAGAACGTTAGTGCCAGCGGTGGTTCGCAAAATTCCGTGCTGGTGATTTTGACCTCAACGATGCTCCTCGGTCCAGGAGGCCAACGAAGGTTGTTAACGACCAAATCAAGGTATTGATCGAGTCGAACCCACGTTACCCGACACGAGAGATTGCAGACACATTGCACATGCATTATTCAGGCGTTCACGACCACCTGGAGAAGCTGGGACACGTAAGCAAATTCGATGTGTGGGTTCCTCATGAACTCAAAGAAGCTCAATTGACGGCGCGTATAAACATCTGCGATATGCTCATTAAACGTGAGGAAAAGGACCCTTTTTGAAGCGACTGATAACTGGTGACGAAACGTGGATTGTGTACAACAATGTGATGCGCAAACCGTCTTGTTCCCGACATACTGCTTCGCCCTCAAACGACATCCAAATCAGACATTCATCAGCGAAAGGTTCTGATCTCAATGTGTTGGGATTTTAAAGGTGTCGTGTTTTTCGAGCTCCTACAACGGAACCAAACAATCAATTCGAATGTGTACTGTCGGCAATTGGACAGTTTGAACGAATCCAAAATCCAGAAACGTCCAGAGCTTGTTCATCGTAAAGGAGTTGTTTTCCATCACGACAACGCGAGACCACACACAAGTTTGATCACCCGCCAAAAATTATTGGAGCTTGGGTGGGATGTGTTGCCACACCCAGCATACTTGCCTGACTTTGCGCCGTCAGACTTCCACTTGTTTCGGTCTCTTCAACAGTCCTTGTGTGGTATAACGTTTAATTCAGATGAGGCTGTAAATCACCACTTTGTATAGTTTTTCTACACGGAAGACAGGTCCTTCTATGAACGAGGCATTCTGCATCTCACTGAAAGATGGCAATAGGTAATCGAACAAAACGGGCATTATATCATTGATTCATCTTTTATATTTCTATCAATAAATTACCTCTGCAAAACATGGCTAAAATACGTCAGGACGTTTCCGATAACCCAATAGCATTGTGTATCTGACAAACATTCCTCTGAATGGCCAATTTATTGTACATATATATATGATGTTCTTCGAACACAAAAATTACCTACACATAAATGATTAAAAGCAACTCTCCCTATCCCTTCCTCTAAAACGGCGGAAAAGGCACTTTTGCATTTACATTCGTCTTTAGACGGCAGGTTAAAATTTTCAAGTTTCTCCAGTTTTCCATTAAGAAATTCAAGAAAATGCAAAATACGGTAATGTAAGGAATTAGTGAATTGATTCCGTTTGCAACCGGAAATAATTCTCCATAACTCCTGCACACAAGATACTTGACAGTACGTCTATCTGTGATAGGCGTAGCTGATAGAAGGACAACGCCCGGGAACCGCGGATTTTTATCACTCCTGTGATATGCAACCCAAGTAAAGGGTATAATTATCCTCTCACATGTTTCCGGATTTTTGTCCTTCCTATGGTACGTAAATAAATTACAGATTTGTATGATAAACATGATACGTAAAGAAATCACAGATTTGTATGGCATAGTTACTATATGATACGTAAATAAATCAGAGATTTATATGACAATATATAATACGCAATTAAATCAATATTTATATACAGGTGCGCCAATTTTCATATGATGCGCAAATATTGTAAATCACAGATTTTCATTGTTCCCAGTAACTTCTGCGAGTAAAAGATGGAAATAAAATTACAGATTTCGCATTTTTTTGCAAATAAATCATAGACTTCCTATTAAAAGTTTCCAGATTTCTGTGTTAGGATTAGGGCACTGGTTGTCTCCTTTCCCTGGAACTTGTGGCCCTAAAGTAAGTAAGAGATACACACCTACCCCATAGACACGGTGGCCGTTTATTTCTCAAATAAACTGAAAGGGAGTACAAAGTCTTTGGATTTTGCGGTTGCACTTTCTTGTTGAGTGTTTCGTGAGAAGCATTGGAAGTCCTTGTTTTAACAGAAGTAAATTTGCTATGCTGTTTAAATAACTGGTGAATTTTTCTTAAAAATTTTAACCGAAAAATGCATTAGATACTGAAAAACATTTGAAATTCCTTTTACAAAACGAAATTAATTTGCGTTATATTGCTTGAATTTTGAATATTTGTTTCAAATTTAGGTATACAGGCAATTTTTTGGTCCTTTTGAATTCGTTTCATCATTGTGGTGTGCTGCTTCAACTTTGCATCCGAAAAGTAAAGGATACGTTTCGATTAGATCTGCTGACCCTTTGGATCCGCCAATAATTGACCCTAAGTTTTTGGAAGACCCGCAAGACATGAAGGATATAGTTGCAGGTAATGAGGGAATTGTTGTTTCTCGTTCTTATTACCTATGTAATGTATAAGAAGTATTAAACTTAACAAACTATTTATAATACAGCGTAAACTCCTTATTAAAATAACCTTGGCTTAGAGCAAATAGAATAAAATGTTTGAAGGTCAAAATGTTTAGACTGTATTTGTCCAGCAGAATTTCATGGGAAACCTGAAAACATTGTTTATTTGAGGGATCGCATGGAGAGCAATATGGGTATTATTAGTTTTAAACAGAAGAAATTTAACATGATTTTGTGTGATGTTAAATAAACGGAAATTAATCACAGGTGTCAAGACGCTTCAGGCACACAGCTGAACAATTTAAAACTGCAAGACCATAGGCAGTAAAACGATTTTTTTCGGGGCTATAATGTTTTACTTGCTGGTGAAATTCTCGCAGGAATACGAATTTGCCAAATGGCTATTTGACAGGCATTTTTTTATTGCAATGAATACCGTTTTCTTCTTTCTGTAGTCGTTTAATTGGAACAGATACAGATGAAAAGGGTTTGTGATATTTCAGAAAAAAATACTTCAGCAGCATGTGAAGAATTCATATCGTTTTAACTAAGAGAAATATACGATGCAAAACGCAAAACGGTCATAAAATGGTGTCAAAAGATTAGCGTGGGATTTTCGTAGTTCAAACGTGAAAACAATTCCACTCAGGAATGAAGAATTAGATTAGTCACTAATTATATTCCATACTACAATTCTGTACTTTTATAAAAACTTGGCAATCGCTCAGGAAGAATAAGAGGCTTAGAGTGGCCCCTCAGTAAATACATTGTGACATGTCTTTAGTTTTACACCACATGGTACTCACTCAGGAAAAATAAGAGGTTTAGATTGGTCATTCAGTAAATATTTTGTTATAACTCTTTAGTTTTGTACCACTTGGTACACCCTCAGAAAGCGTGAGAGCCTTAAATTTGTGACTCAGTAAACATATTGTGTCAACTCTTTAGTTTTATATCACTTGGTCACCACTCAGGAAGAATAAGACGTTTAGATTCGCCACTGAATAAATACATTATGTCATCTCTTTAGTTTTTCAGTAGTTGGTACTCACTCAAAGAGAATAAGAGGCTTAGATTGTTCACTCAACAAATACCTTCTTATAACTTTTTAGTGTTATACCATTTGGCACTCATTCAGGAAGAATAAGAGGCTGACTTTGGCCACTCAATAAATACATTGTGACATCTCTTTAGGTTTACACCTGTTGGTGCATACTCAGGAAGCGTAAGAGGCCTAAATTAGTCACTCAGTAAATATATTGTGACATCTCTTGAGATTTATACCACTTGGCACTCACTCAGAAAGCGTAAGAGGCTTAAATTTGTCATTCAGTAAACATATTGTGACAACTCTTTAGTTTTATATCACTTGGCACTCGTTTTGGAAGAATAAGAGGCTTATATTGGTCACTCAGTAAATATATTCTGATAACTCTTTGAATTTCTACTACTTGGCACTCACTCAGGAAGCGTTAGAGCGTTAAATGTGTCACTCAGTAAATATATTGTGACATCTCTTCAGATTTATACCACTTGACACTCACCCAGAAAGCGTACGTGGCTTACATTTGTCACTCAGTAAACATATTGTGACAACTCTTTAGTTTTATATCACTTGGCACTCGTTTTGGAAGAATAAGAGGCTTATATTGGTCACTCAGTAAATATATTCTGACAACTCTTTGAATTTCTACTACTTGGCACTCACTCAGGAAGCGTTAGAGCGTTAAATGTGTCACTCAGTAAATATATTGTGACATCTCTTCAGATTTATACCACTTGACACTCTCTCAGAAAGCGTAAGAGGCTTATATTTGTCACTCAGTAAACATATTGTGACAACTCTTTAGTTTTATATCACTTGACATTCGCTTAGGAGGCGTAAGAGGCTTAGATTGCTCACTCAGTAATTATATGGTGGCTACTCTTTGAATTTATACCTCTTGGCACTCACTCAGGAAGCGTAAGAACCTTAAATGTGTCACTCTGTAAATACATTGTTACAACTCTTTAGTTTTATACCACTTGACACCCAGGAAGTATAAGAAGCGCAAAGTTGTTACTCCCCACACAGCACAGAATATTTCGTATATGTTACAGGTACGTAACACTGAAACATTGAGGCTTTTCATATACGTTGCGCAATGTAACAGTAATGTTTCAGAAAATGTGCAGTTACGGCAAAATGTCCGGAAACGTTACATAACTTTGAAACATAACTGATACGTTAGAGTGAAAGGTCTTTGTAACTTCAAGATATCAACTTCATGTTACTGTTTAGTGTTTGAAAGATATTTGAAACTTCGTTATATTACTGTTACGTGATAATAGGGGGTTTCTTTAAAAAGGAACCCGGCCACGTGCTGCCACAAGGACGCACGTGGTTGATTCCTGGTCAATCATGAAGTAAGTCGCAGCCATTGTTTTTCCACGTGATCTTCCTGACCATCTTTTGTCCGCCATTTTCTCTTTGTGGTCAACCATAACATTTTGTGTGCCACGTGGTATTACCGAACATGTTTTGCTCGACAATATTTTTTTACCTCCCCACATGGTCTCAGCGATATCTTTTGTATGTCTTTATGTTTTTCCCCATCAGGAAATTTTACGGTGTGAAATTTTTTTCCAAGGAAATACAAATCCTCGAAGTCACGCCAGGTTTAAACCCATGTCCAGCGGGTTTCTAAGCACATGCATTATCCCACTCGACCATTGAAAAATGGGCGTGAGGACGCCTCGCGATTACAGCGTTCTGTAGGAACTAACGAGAAGGCCAGTGCTTTGGGAATACGTTGTTTAATAGAAATGCATTATTTTTTCCATAGATTACTTTATTTTTCTGTAGGATGACTTAAATTTCTTCGTGATTGATCAACAAAATATACCTTTTAATCTATATATTAATCTATTTCCTCTAAATGATTTGCGAATGCGTTATTTAATAGAAATAATTTTTTTTTCCATCGATCATTTTATTTTTCTGTAGGATGACTTAACTTTCATGATAAATTAACGAAATGTTCCTTTTAATGCATATCTTACCCTTTTTGTTTTTCAAAACTTGCGTAGTCGTTAAATTTCTCAATATATCAACATTATTTTTTCCTACCTTAACAAACTAACAACTTCTTTTATTAAGACTTTTTTCCCTTTCAAAACCAACAAACGTACTAAGATATTATACACTGGCGTGCAAAACTTAAGGACGGACACTAGTGTACACTAACTAGCTGACTCCAGGTACGGATAAGTGACCACCGGAGAACTGGACATATTGGAATTTCAGTGCCATAAAATTTTTCTGCATAAACACATTTCGTGTGGCTATATTCACAGCTACTTCAGCAACTATTGTCCATAAAATAGTTTTTCTTTAATACTTCATTTTCACTAAGAAATTTAGACATTTCCATGAATTTCGGGCCAAAGACAAAGCAGAGAATTGGCCAACCAAAAACAGACCACCGGAGAAGCGGCCATCGGAGAACTGCCCACATAAATAAAAAATTATTTGCTACAGCTAAACAACATATCTGCGGGTATGTGAAAAACCAGGAAACTTTGGGGAGGGGGGTTGCTTAAAACCTAAAGTATAAAAATTTTTTTGAACGATCGGGATATTTTCAGTGTTTACAAGCTACAACCAAACAAATTCTCTGAAGGCATGTGCCTACCCAGTAAACCTATCAGGGGGGGGGTAAAGCCAAGGTTTATCCACCGATCGGGATATTTTCAGCATTTAGAACCACAAATACTTTATGTTTTATATTTTAGGAACCCCTCCCGTGCCGAGAGCTTTCCCGAGTCAGCACATACTCTCAGAGAGTTTGATGCGATGTAGGTTGTAAATGCTAAAAATTCCCCGATCGAACTAGAGTTTCTTTACATTTTATACTTTTCGTGTTACCCCCCCCCCCCCCTCCCCCATGTTTCCTGAGGCAGCACATGCACTCAGATAATTTGTTGAATTGTAGGTAATAAATGCAGAAAATCTTCCTATTGAGCCAGAAATTACTTATATTTTATACTTTTGCGTATTACCCCTCAACGAGCACATCTGGAATGCCCCTCCCCCGACAGGTTTGCTAAGTAGGCACATGCCTTCAGATAATGTGTCCAGTTATAGTTTGTAAATGCTGAAAATCTAACGATCGGACCTGAAATCTTTATATTTTCCACTTTTGGTATTAGCCCCCCACCCCTGACAGTTTTCCTGAGTCACCACATGCCCTTAGATAATTAGCAGACTTGTAGTTTGTAAGCCCTAAAATCATTTGTTGAGTTGTATATCACAAACATTCTTTTATAAAAAATTACATTAGTAATTGCAATTAAAAAAAACGAAATTAGGGAAATTTTATATGACCCAGAGAACCAACCTCTGCTGGTCGTGGACGCGAAACGGTCAAAATGCAATTTTTATACGGCCCCTTAAAATGTTTGCGACTAGTTCTTCTACATCCAGCTAACTCGAGTACGACAATATCACCAAAGAATATCCTAGTAGCACGTGGAACGACTGCGAGAGTGCTTCGATGAAATGGCATAAATGCGCAAGCGCATGCACGCCGTTGCCAAATCAAAAATCTTAAATATCGCCGGAATGTAACATCAAGGTAACAAATATGTAGAATGGAAACCATAAAGCAGTAGTATCGGTGAATGCTATTTTTAATGTAGTCGTAATATACAAAGAGTTATGTTTCAGAACAGATGTTGCTGAAATGTAATTGTACGATATCGCTGAAAGTGTAACGAAAATGAGAGATTGTAACATTACTGATACATGTCTGAAACGTTTTGTGCTGTATGGGTCAGTAAATATATTGTGAAATCTCTTTACATTTATACCTCTTGGCGTTCACTCAGGAAGTGTCAGAGGCTTAAATTTGTCACTCAGCAAATACACTGAAGAGCAGTTGAATTAGAGACAGCTGGCGTTATGCAAAGGTGGCGCTGTGGGTGGCCCTGCAAACGGAAACGACATGACGTAGGCAGCGATCCGACGTGAATCAGCAAGAGTCGGACGCAGTATGGGTAAGACGAAAGATCTAAGCGCATTTGATCGTGGGCAAATTGTTGGTGCCCGACGAATGGGTTACTCCATCTCGGAAATCGTGCAGGTACTGGGAATGTCACGAGCCACTGTGTCACGGATGCACCGTGATTACATCGAATCCGATAAAACCATCCCTGCAAGGGCCAACTGCCGTAGACAACAGCGTGTGGATGAGCGGGGTCATCGTCGGATGGCTCGCATTGTAACAGCGGATAGACGGGCCACAGTGCAAGAAATCACTCGGCCATTTAACGCTTGTGCACAAAAACGTGTAAGCAGCCACACCATCCAGAACCATCTCCTCGCTATGGGGTACAGAAGCCATCGTCGCAGGAGGGTACCGCTGCTGACCGCACATTACAGGGCGCAAAGATTAGCATGGGCGTGGGAACATCACCACTGCACCCTAGACACGTGGAAAAAATGTTGCCTTGACTGATGAATCGAGATTCACGTTGGTACATACGGATGGCAGGATATGAGTACGGCTCAAATTACATGAAGCGATGGACCCTTTTTGCCAGCAGGGCACTCTTCAAGCTGGTGGGAGTACTATATCGTCGGGGGACAGTTTACGTGGACTGAAATTGGACCCCTGGTACGTGTGACATCGTCCCTCACAGTTCAACGTTACCGGGATATCCTGGGCGACCATTTGCTCCCTTCAACATCCGACTGGGGATGAACACTCTACTGAAGTTACCTTGCTTCCTTGGCCAGCTAGGTCACCTGACCTCAATCACATCGAGCACATCTGGAATGCCATCGAGAGAGATGTTCGAGACTCTGACCCCCTCCATCAAATGTTCGTGAACTGTGGAAGCTTGTTCAGGGGTCGTGGATCCGTATGGCTTCCCAACGCTTCCGGTGTCTTGTCGAATCCATGCCGGGGCGAATCGCCGCCGTCATCAGGGCGAAAGAGGGTGCTACACGTTACTAGACAGGTATCTGTAATTCAATTGCTTTTCAGTGTATATTGTTACATGTCTTTAGATTTATATTACTTGGCACTCACTCATGAAGTGTAAAATACTTTGGTTGGTCACTCAGTAAATATATTGTGACATCTTTTTACTTTTTGCACCACTTGGCAACTCTGTGGCATACGGTAAATGGAATAACCTAGTTTGCTTTGAGGAAGAGCCACCGACGGAGAGGCAAAAGGTGACAAGGTTCTGAAAGCGTGGTAGGCACCTGATTATTCCTGCCCAAGCTCCGGTGCAGTGTTTCGGGACATGTATGATTGGAATAAGATCGGAGTACCTTAAAAGAGGTAAACATGTCTCTTTCAAGGTATTCTGATCGTATGTCTCTATCCGAATTATATGATAACGCTGAAAGAGGTAATGAATTCCATTAACAGAAGTGAATTCCATTAACATTACTCTGCATGTCTCCATCCCGAATTATATGATAAGAGCTGAAAGAAGTAATGAATTCCATTAAGAGAAGTGAATTCCATAACATTATTCTGCATGTTTCTATCCCGAATTATATGGTAAGGGCAGAAAGAGGTAATGAATTCCATTAACAGAAGTGAATCCATTAACATTATTCTGCATGTCTCTATCCCGAATTATATGATAAGAGCTGAAAGAGGTAGTGAATTCCATTAACTGAAAGGTCTTTGTGGTTTACTACACCGTGGTAAAGTGTCACTGCATTCCTGATGTTGTCGTCTTACAGTTTAGTGTCCGTATACAATGGCTCCATTGTGTAACACGATCGCCATATTACTCATAAGCTTACGTATCGTTTTCAGTTTGACAATATGGTTTACTCCCGACGAGCACACTTCGAACATTGACTGCTTCCATGTCTGTTAATCCTTATAATATTCTTCTGCCGTCTCTGCCGTTACAGCTATTTCAAAATCCGCAAAATCCGGATTTGTAAATCGTCGCGTTTTGTGGCCTTTCAGCTACAATTTGGACAATGCCAATATTCCCATAAACATTTGGCGGGAGTTTTAAACCGCATTGTGCTAATTTTACTTGAGCATCTTATTAATACAAATTCTTGACTTCAATTTGCAATGATTTCCACTCTTTCCTTACACTGTATCTCTAACAGGTAACTACGCAGCGCATTCTTTCTGAACAATTGATATTTCTAACATGATTTCCATTTACACCAGTTTCTTGATGCAAATGATACAGTACAGTTATCTGAGAGCAAACGTAAGTTACAAAGATATGGTCCAGCATGAAGGAAGTATTTTAGAAATTCAGCCTGAGGGTAAAAAATGGTGAAACCGAAATCTTAGTTTCCCCACATTTACAGTATACCATAGTACACTGATGTTCTGAAATTAAAGACAAAAATAAATTTTTAAACGTATCCAAACTACAAATGTTTTTCTTATAAAATTTGAGAAAAAGTGTAATGTAATATGATGTTTCATATTCAATGCACAATATAAGATATTAAATAACTAGTAGTAAATAAGAGTACCTTATCACAAACCATGCTAAAAACGAGGTAATCAAAATGAGTCCACATGGAACGCGATCACTTCTCACAGCTAGGCTGCATGCCCATATTGAGAGACTCACGAAGCTGATCTGGCAATAACGACCATTTCATTCCACGGCGTTTCAAATCTCAGGTTTTGATGTAGGACTTGATGGGCTGCCAGAAATTTGCCTGCAGCATTACAAAACCGTTGAATAGGGTTCAAGTCAGGTAAACGAGCTCGCCATTTCATTCGGCTGACACCGTTCTTTTCAGGATGCCAGTGAACAATCCCGGACTGATGAGGGCATGAACTATTATCTTGTAGGAAAACATCTGTCGGTAATTGTTTCTATACAAAACATAACGAAGCCTTCTAGGATATCATCTCTATAAACCTGTGCATTCGAAGAGTCGGAACGAAACACGTTGATATATATCTGTGAAGCTACCCGAAGACATGCCTGCTAACACCATGACACTAGCACCACAGTAAGTGTCACTTTTCGATACGGATAGGAGATATGCATCTTCTTCTGTCGTATACTCTACGTACGTTCCCGAGCATCAACTCAAACTGCTCACAGCCATGATTGTGAATTTTTCTGGGAAATAAAAATTATGATGGGGGTGTTTCCCGTTGTCTTAACACTCATCCAGATATTTCTACCATCGTCAAAGAAACAACTCACAGAAATGTCTCACTAATCAAAAGGCTGAATACAGAAACCCGTCCATGTATTAATTATTCAAGTTACTATTTCGGAAACATTGGAAAAATCCAAACCCACACCTTTCAAAGAACCACTACGCCACGCATGTGGTGAGTGACTATAAATGCATGGATTCCACTTTGAAAGTCATTGTCCCTTTACTACAGTTCCACAGGAAGAGATTGGTTGAAATATGTATGGAAATGAAATTGTTCCTTCTCTAATGGACGGGAATGAAACTTGGTGCTGCTGAAAAAATACGGAGACCGCTAAAAGGAAAAATAACTTACATTCAAATCAATGAAAGTGATACGAAATTACACCACTGTGCAATACAAATTTGGGAGATGTGAATCCGTTTATTGGTGTAAATATGGAACGGATTTTAAGTCAGTTAATATCCGAAAACTTGAGAATTTCGTCGTCCTGCATAGCACTCGGGTGTGCTCTCGGGAGCTCTCTATGCCATATTTACACCAATAAACTGCTTCTACGATCGAGATTCGTACTTACATTTAGTTTGTGGCGCCACACGTTCTGATGGCCTCCTATGGCGATGCTTAGCCGATGTGTATTGGGAAGCGAAGTGCCATTAGTGCGACGGGGTCGATATTATGAGGTATTATGGCGGTGATGTAAAATGTCAAATCGTAGAAGTGTGAAAGGTCACGTGAGAGATATGTCCGAGACTCGGGCCGTTTGCTCAGAACAATATAGGCAGAGATGTCTGATGTACAATCATTAATTAATATGTGACAGACTATGACTTTTCCAAGATCTAAGCTTTTCATCGCAGAAAACAATATAAACTACATTGACAAAAGTCGCCGGACACCTAGAAGAGAAACACAATATAGCATTTATTGACATACATTAGTACGGTGTCGGTCCACCTTTGGCCTTAATGCATGCACTGACCCTTTGAGACATGCTTTCGACAAGGTTTTGGAACACAGCGATAGGTATGAGCTTCCATTCAATAAAAATTGCTGCCGCTAACTATTGCTCACTAGTAGGCCTTGGCTCCAAACTTCTCATGTGGCACTCCAATTAATCCCATAGGTGCTCTACGGGATTAAGATCAGTGGTCTGCCAGTCCACACATGAAACGGAATTATTGTCAAACCATGACAACACAGTCCTTGCTTCAGGGCATTATCCTGCTGGTACTAACAAGGCTCGATTCTATAGTATTGCCACATAGTTTTTTAGGGCATACTTGTCCAGAACATCTAGGCAGATGTGCTGGTTAACAATTTTATAACTTTGATAACTAATGGACCGGGACCATACCACGAAAAAACCCCCAACATTAGCACACTGATAGCTCCTAACTTGACCGTAGGAACAGTACACTGTGTTAAATAGCGTTCCCGCCATACACGCACACGGCCACCAGACTGATGGATCATGTATCTTGATTCATCAGTGCACAGCACTGGTTTCCATTGATCTACGGTCCACGATAAATGTTCTTTACACCATGCTAAACGACGAGTAGCATTCCGAGTGGAGATGAAAGGCTTATGAGAGACCGCACGACCGAGGTAACCCATGGAATGGAGTTCGCTGCAAAAGCCACGTGTACATACCGAGGTTCCAGCATTTTTACTCACCTGTACACTGAGGTCTTGTGCAGTAGTCTGTCGATTAGCTGTATCGATTCTTCTGAGACTTCGACGTCCTCTATCACTGATTTATTTGGTCAGCCGGTGCGTTTCGCTACTTCAGGAACTCCATGTGTCTTCCACTTATTCAGCACATCCAAAACAGTTGCTTTGGGTATGTTTAAACGCCTCTCGGTTTCTTTTAGGGACAACCCATTAATATAACAACCAACAATCTTTCCTTTCAAAAAGTCAGTTCTTTCTCGCCGCGATGCTTTCACTCAATCTTACAGTGCGATATGATCGCTGTCAGCTGCAGGCTTGTTTTTATAACGTTTTCTGTTGTACCTTGCATCTTAACAACGCAGAAGATTCGTCCATTTACTCTTGAAGGGGTGACCGATGTCGTTTTTCAGTATGATGTACATACATATATATATGTATATTCTAAACAAATCTAACTATTTTGGCTTTTCTTGTCGCTTTTTAGGAATGCATCGTTGCTGGGAAATGGGAACAAGCGCTGCATTGAAGAGATTCGGTGTTGAGCCATACGCTACCACCTTTCCTGGATGTGAACATCTCATTCAAAATAAAACGGCATTATTCGAGTGCTACGTCAAATCATTTACCTTTACCTTGAATCACCAGGTTGGCACAGCTAAGATGGGCAACACTGATGATCCTACAGCAGTTACAGATCCAAAACTCAGGTACTCGTTCAAATTTATGCTAACTCTATAAAACCCATTTCGCGAAATAGCGAGAAAAAAAAATAAGTTCCACGCAAGGCAAACTATAAAATTTTACTCGACATTTAGCAAAATGGTTAAATGTGATATAGATGATGTTTCAATGCGACTGACTTGTTCTATGAATGTGGTACAGCCTCCTCACGCGGCATTTGCCGTGCTTCCCGTTCTTACGTAAACTTTCCTAGTTTGCTAACGAAACGAATGAAAAGCAATGATTCAATACTAGATAGATATTTCTGGTGTGCTTAGTTTACGCACAGTCTCCGATTTTTGTCCATACTATAGCTGTGGTTTGGTATATTTCGACATAATATTTTGTATTTATTTTATCAAGTAATCAGCCAAAACATATTAGTGTATGTCATTTCAAATATGAATATCTTGAATAACACATCAAAGAGAAGGGTCGTTACGCATTCAAGTCGTGTTCGGACGACATTTCGACAGAGAATCCATTCGTCCTAAACTCATTCAGCCCTCTGCTGTACACTTAGTTGTTAAACGGATAGATTCCAATACGTGTTCAGTTGTTGTGCTAAATATGCCGCGCTTGGTAAGAGTAACATACCGGACAGGAAGTCAGCTCATGTTGGCTTTAATGTAAGCAAAACTGAAGCAAATTTCGGCATACTGATATAGTAAAAGGCAAAGCGTTCAAGCCCTCCATGTAAGTTGAAAAATAATGTATCATAGTTTACAGATGGTCCGTCCCCGGTAGCGCAGTGATCCTCGACCTGGTTTGTTACTATTCTTCTGAGATTGATCCAGGCTTGAATCCAGGTGAGGCATGGGCTTTATGATTGTCTAACTGAACTGCATCTCTCCCTTCCCCGGAACTAGTGTCCATAAATTAGGGGCGTGCGATCTTTTATAGACCACCAAGTTGTTTAATGTGGGCGTTACGGCCCCATACAAACAAACAAATGTTCACGATGTTTAGATTTTTTTTGTTGGAACAACTCAGCTTTAAAAGGTAGTAAGAGATTAAGATGGGAGCCGTCTTTGCACGAAGAGAGATTGTAAGAAGTTGTGATTAATTTAATAAAAAAATGTTGTGATTTATTTATATACAAGATCTTTCGAAAACAACATGTGGTTCATCTTCTGGTAAAGGTCGAAACAAACACAATAACAAGACGGTTTCTTAATTAAACTACCGCTGAAGTTCATGACGTTTTACATATAAAGCATGTGCAGAAATGTGTGGATTATTGGAAGAAACCACATAGCTTGTTTAAGTGGATTAGTAATGTTTTGTGTCCTTAAACATAGTTTTGTGTCCTTAAACATAGGGTTGAAGTAGTTGATTCCATGGTAACGGAATGTTGTAAGAGATGTCATCGTTGCAGTGGAACCCTTCATTGCAATAAATGTACTATATGCTTTCAGCAAACAGATTTGCGGATTTTGAATTGTGAGTAACTAATTCCAGAGTGGGTAGTGATTTTGTTTATTTTAAAGCCTCGACAGGACGGTTGAAACAGTTATTCTTAACTTTATATTTATTTTCACTCAGTCTGACACCCAAAGTCCAGTGTGTAGAGCCGTAGTAAACAGTATCGTCTTATGTGGAGTCCGTTGCCTTCATATTTACACAAAATAAATATGAATGTTAACAGAAAAATAATATGATTTATGTTCACTCTGTCTGACACCCGATGTTCTGAGTGTAAAGCCGTAGTAAACAGTATCGTCTTATGTGGAGTCTGTTGCTTTCATATTTACACAAAATAAATATTAATGTTAACAGAAAAATAATATGATTTATGTTCACTCTGTCTGACACCCGATGTCCTGAGTGTAAAGCCGTAGTAAACAGTATCGTCTTATGTGGAGTCTGTTGCCTTCATATTTACACAAAATAAATATGAATGTTAACAGAAAAATAATATGATTTATGTTCACTCTGTCTGACACCCGATGTCCTGAGTGTAAAGCCGTAGTAAACAGTATCGTCTTATGTGGAGTCTGTTGCCTTCATATTTACACAAAATAAATATGAAAGTTAACAGAAAAATAATATGATTTATGTTCACTCTGTCTGACACCCGATGTCCTGAGTGTAAAGCCGTAGTAAACAGTATCACCTTATGTGGAGTCTGTTGCCTTCATATTTACACACAAAATAAATATGAATGTTAACAGAAAAAAATAATATGATTTATGTTCACTCTGTCTGACACCCGATGTCCTGAGTGTAAAGCCGTAGTAAACAGTATCGTCATCTGTGAATCCGTTGCCTTCTTATAATTTTTCATATTATTTTTCTGTTCCCTTTCATATTTATTTTGTGTAAATATGAAGGTAACAGACTCCACAGATGACGGTACTGTTTATTACGGCTCTACGCACAGGCCTATGGGTGTCAGAACGAGTAAAAATAAATATGACGTTAAGAATAACTATGTTGTAACAGCTCTATCAAGACTTTCAAATAAAGGAACTCACTACCCTTTCGGGAATAATGCCCATGTATAAGTTACTCACAAATTAAAATCCGCAATTCTGTTTGCTGAAAGCCTATACATATACTGTAATCAAGGGTCCTGCTGCACGACGACATCCCTTACAGCATTCTATTACCATTGAAACAGTTATTTCAGCCGCATGTTTAAGGATATAAGACTTTGCCCATCCACCCAAATAAAACATGGGTTTCTTCCATTAATCCACACATTTCTGCGCGTGCTTCATATGTTAAACGTCATGAACTTGAGCCGTAGTTTACTGAAGGAACCTTATTTTTATTGTGTAAGTTTCAACCTTTACCTGAAGATGAACCACATGGTAGTTTCGAAATATCTTGTATATATTTTAAACAAGTTTTAATTGAATCACGTGCTTTTAGTGCTTACAACTTCTTGTAATCTCTCATCGTGCAAAGACGGCTCTTATCTTAATATTGTGTATTATGCACGAAATATTTCTCTGGAGATAGTAAGATAATAAGTTCAATTTCATTCAAATGAATTGATCTGCCGTGGGGCAATTAAAGACGGTAGCACATGGTGCAGAATTTGCAGTCACAGACGTACGTTTCATAAATGCATCGTCAGTTTCAAGTCAGCTCCACTGACGGAAGAAACTGAAAATTGTAAAGTCAAAGCTGTGTTTGCCATCGTAGTGACTATTGTTTTGAGGGTGAGTGTTTAACGACCATCGTGAGCAAAGAGCAGTCGTCCATTCCAAATTAAGGGAAGCTGGGTTCAGAGAAAGGAGAGAGTCAGTGAGGTAAGAGAAATAGAGACATTCATATGTCACCAGGATTCGAACACGTACCCATCTCGAATGAATGCGCATGGGCAGCGCTTGGACCACTGCGCCAACAGGGATCCGTATTGCTTTGTGCAATATTCTTCGGAGAAACTCCTGGGTCCAGTTGTTCACGTATAGGAAACTGTAACGTCTACCGCCTACCTAAATAACATTACAGAGCAGGTACATATTTTTATAAAAAGGGTGTTCCCCTCCAGTAGCACCTTCTTTCATCAAGATAATGCGCAATGCCACACTACCCGATTTGTTCGCGAATGATTGTTGGAACATGAGGATGACTTTCAGGTGTTCCCCTGACATCTATCCAAGCGAGCATTTCTCGTTTGCGTTGGAAAAGCAAGTCCGATCTTCGGTGCACCAACCAAGAAACTTACAAATGTTAAAGTATCTGCTTGTAAAGTTTTGGTACCAGATATTACAAAACAACTTTACAAATATTGTAGCTCCGATGCATCGCCCAGTAAGAGCTGTTTCGGCAGCACGTGGAAGACCAACATCTTACTAGACAAGTGGCCATTATGTTTTGTCCCTTCGATGTATATTTTGTTGTCTAGGCTCAGCTTTATACTGGGGACTATATACTATCAACGCTACCTTTGCTGGTTCACACTTTCAGCTTCAGTACGTTAATAAGCATGGGTCCTCCTAGCAGGATGATAGTTAACCGGGAATAAATGTGCCAATAAGCATTTCTCCTGATTCAAGCAATCCAACTGAAAAAGGACTTTTCAAATCTAGCTCAATAGGAGCAGACACGAAAAACAACTGACGGAAGGACAAACATTTTGATATTTAAGGCACCATTCCTTGCCTGTTTTTTTTTCTTTTGAAAAACTGTGCTAAAAAGAGAAACTGAAAGATGCGTATGTTATGTTAGAAAGGCACACAGCATCAAAGAACACACTTTTCGTACAAATCAAAGGATATTGACGTATGCGTTTGTGTAGCTCCGAAATTTTAATTGATTTTCATCGTTCCTAATTTTGGGACTTCATTCTCGAGATGATGACATGATATCACACCTTTCGGAAAAGTGCCTTAGTTGTGAAATTCGTGTTGGCTTTAAAGTTTGAAAAGCCTTCATTTACAGATCTTTATCTATCAACAGAGACATTACTAGGGCTAGGATTTATATGTAATGAAATGTTTCTACATATTTGACGTTTTTGCGTTTATGAAACATATTAATTTTTTACTACATATATTACGAATTTTCACATTTTTAAAATTATTTTTACATAAATCTCCAGTTTTTAGGCAAAACTACCGAATATTTTCTTTTGTAGCAGCCTGTGAGCCGACAGATGGCAAGTTCCGCAATACATCAAAGCCGGCAGATGTATTCTTCCTCATCTCAGATGAGAAATGAGGAGGAAAGCAGACTGCGTCATATGTCACATAAGACGTAGTTTCGTGTCCAGTTTCTTCCTAAATAATTTCGTTCACATCATTGTTAGAAGTTTGTTTTTACTGATCGGGTTGTTAAATACATCAACATGCACCAAATTAAATCAACTGTATCATCCAACTTAAAGGAATTTTTTAACCACTTTTCTGATTAAAGACTGAGAAATGGAGGGAAAATTATGTTCTATGGTATGTGCGTGTTTATCGGTTGTTTCTTGGGACGAGCACTAAAACTGTTTACGTATTATAAAAACGCTCGTCCCAAGAAACTAAATTCATGAAAAACTTTTGTTGAAAGTTAAAAACTTTTTGTTGAAGCAAATACTTCTTACAGATGTTCCAGGGAACAGTAAACAGGTAAATTCAAATTTCAGTTTGGATTTATGCCGTGCAATTGTGGATTCAGATATACCACTGTCGAAAGTGAACTATCCGGAGTTTAGAAGTTTCTGGAAAATACTGCGGTGAAATAATTTCAAACGAACCCACTTTAGGAGCAAATTTCTTGCAGATGATGTGTAATGAAACTATGCTAAAAATCAGGGAGAAAACCAAAGAGTTCCCTATTTGGATCTAGGTTGTAAAAACAACAGATGCGCATGGAGATATTCAGGAAAAGTTATTGTTGGGCATCTGAGTGAATCAGCACTGTCGATTCCGTACTTAATTGCTTGAAAAAATCAGCAAAATGTAACCACCACACGATCGTTTAATTGATCAACGAATCTTTGCAGATTTTATGGCCAGAGGAAGTAAAAGCCAATTAAGTAAGACTATTGATAACTGATACTGCACCTTACATGATGAATGCAGCTACATCATTTTTTGTGCTGTTCTGCAAGATGATTCATTTGATCGGTCTCGCACATGAATCCGCAGAATTGCTGAAACAATCCACTGCAATTTTCCCCAAACCGATTTATTGATTGCAAAAGAGAAAAATATTCTTTTTGACAGCTCACAGCAGAACCGATTTTTTTTGAAGGTTTAACGACCACCGTGAGAAACTCAATGTCTATAACTAGTCGCCCGTCCCTAATTTAGGGCTACTAATAAGTTCCATGAAATAGAGAGAGCCAGTGCCGGATGACAAATACAACATCCATGCTTCATCGGGATTCGAATCCGCACCCATCTAGGACGAATGGTTATAAGCCATCGCTTAGACCACGGCGCCATCGGTGCGGCAGAACCGAAAAGTAGAAAAAAATGTTCCCAGACTTACGGCTACCACCTCAGCCTGTCCTTACGTGTTAGGGCACTTTGTTACATGCTTCAGATTATTATGGAGATAACTTCAGTAAAATCAAAGAAGTAATCTCTCAATTTAGCCTTGACGATTCTGCGTCCATCGGAAAAGGTCAAGTTCTGCTGGATGGTGATACCTTATTAGAGGAATTGACTTTCCTGAAGACACATTTGACACCACTGGATCAGGCTATCACAGAACTTGAAACGTCAAGTGCTCCTTTGATAAATAGTTTGAATAAATTTGAAGAGACGATTGAAATATTAGGAAAGATACCCCGTCACATTGGATACATTATAAAACACAAGATGAATAGTGTCCTAAAGAAATAGCGGCCAATGGAAACTATTACACTATAAAAAAACATTATCCAGGGAACTTCAGCTGGCAGATGTACTGTTTTAATAGATAAGGAATTATCCCCAATGTATATAGCAGGGTTTACGTCTTCGCTCATCACCTCATGTGACGTCAAGAGGTCATTCAGCCAATTTAAAGGTAATTTGACAGAAAACAAGAACTTTGTTTTCGACAGCCTGAAGTGCTCTGTTGTTGCTAGTTGTAATAGCCACAAGGTAGCTGAAAATCATGGTTTGGAGTAAAGCAATTTAAAAATTTTGAAATAAAGTAATTTAAAAATGGTGATGTAAAGTAATTTAAAAAATGTGAAATAAAGTAATTTTTAATTCCGCATGACTGCATAAGTAAAGTTATTACAGAAAGTTGTTAAGAAATATATCTCATATTTTAGTGATTTTTAATTTTCTCCTACACATATCTTTCTTTTTTATTAAATAATGTATATACATGTTTTGAAATTTTTATTACATATAAATCCTAGCCTTAGTCATTACTTTTAAGTTAAAATATTTCACGATTTTAAGGAATCATCTATCAGAAGAAGAGCAGTAATTGTTACCTCTTTTTATGCCATTTAACCGTTTTTAGGTGCTTTTAATAACAGTTTATTTCTTACATATATGATACAATGTATTACCAAATTGCGTTTTTTTTTAGTTTTGAACATTTGAAATCTTAACACATAACAATCTAGAATATTTTTATATTTCAGGGTGAAAGGAATAGATGGATTGAGAGTCGTTGATGCATCTGTAATGCCCAAAGCCATTTCTGGTAACACCTTCACGACGACTATGATGATTGCCGAGAAGGCAGCAGATATTATAAAAGAAACTATAACCGAATGTTAAACTGGTTTATTACTGACTATTTGTGAAAAGCTTAAACAAGATATAAAAATTATTTTGGTTTTATAATTTTTATTCTGGAACTTTTCCTACATTTCGGCTTCAGTT
The DNA here is from genome assembly GCA_039090855.1 of Macrothele yani. Taxonomy (NCBI): domain Eukaryota; kingdom Metazoa; phylum Arthropoda; class Arachnida; order Araneae; family Macrothelidae; genus Macrothele; species Macrothele yani. Next base: position 67,370,386 of record CM077034.1, on the reverse strand, counting down.
TGGGAGCTCACACAACTATTCAACTGCTTGGGCTATTATAAAGCATCGCGCTGCCTTCATGTAGGTAGTTATACAAAAGAAGAATACGTTTCTCCGTTAAGATCTTGGAAACACTATACATTTTCTTTTTTTGCATTTACCATATAACATGAAGGAACATGTACTTTGTTTTGTCTTGCAACAGATTCCAGGAAAGTTTAAAGAAATGAGTAATGTTGAAAAATCTTAAAGTAATTTTTCCTTTATTTTTCTGTGAAACATTCGTAAATATTAGAAGGGGTGTCGAAGTAAGTCTTAAACTGCAAGTTCAAACTGATTCCAGAGATACACAGTGTCTGTTTTTTATTATTTAAGATTTCTTGCGTGTTTGATATTTTTTCCGATATGCTGATTTCCAAAGCGGTGCTCAATGTTCCTACTACCTATAGTTTTTGCACAAAATCAAGTTTTTGAATCATCGGATTAAGCAAATAATTGAAATTTTAATAAGTTACTGATTGAGTCCCACGGCCTACAAAATAATGTTGCTACTGAGACTTGTATAATAGGTGTGTATATAACTATATCTGGTAAAACTTGAGAAGACGAGGAAAACGTTCCGAGGGTAGATGGAAGAAAATGTCGGAACAGGCATAAAACACTTCAACTTGCAGATAAACTCTCATCCACCTCTTTGTTAGGAAGAATGCCTTAGTAGAAATTGTGTTCCTGAGAAGAAAAAGATGCGTATTGAATTTGTGTTTGGTTTTAATGTAGTCAATGGTATTTTTTGTAAAAATTCCTGAATTTCCAGGATTGGGATGAAAATCTCTGCCCTTTGCTCACCGGCTCAGGCGGAGAAAGTTGACAAAAAAGAGAAATAATAATAATAATAATAATAATAATAATAATAATAATAATATGTTTACCTGTATATACGAATATTTGGCAGATCAACTAAACAAAATGATCCAAAATACATCTCCCATACCGATTTTCCTCACATAGGGAGAAACGACACTAAAGGCTAAAGATGAAGACACAAGTAATCCAGCTAACTATCTACAAATTGCGTGTCTACCTACGCTGTATATGATCCTAACAGCGTGTATAGCCAATCAGATAATGAGGCACATATAAGGACAAGCAATTATTGCAGAACAGAAAAAGTGATACACACTGGACTCTAGAGGATGCAAGGAACAGCTTACATCGACGCTGTTGTAATTGAGCAAGCTTTCAAGATGCGCCGCAGCTTCTACACAGCATACATCTATTACTGTAAAGCCTACGATTACGTACACCACAGCTTGCAGATAGAGGCCCTTGAGATCTACAGAGTAAGTCCTGTAGTCATCGACTTCCATAAGGCGGCCATGACAGGATGGAAGACGACAGTCAAAATCGAGAACATAACGACCAAGCACATTTACATAAGGAGAGGAATATGCTAGGGAGGTACACTTAGCAAAATGTGGTTCTGTCTAGCACTCATCTCGTTCTCAACCATTCTCAACGAAAGCATTTATGGATTTACCATCAAATGCAACAAAACCAACAAGTACAATTTCTCCCACATCATGTATATGGATGATATCAAACTGTACGCATCGTTGCAGAACCTACTTCAACAACTAATCCGGATCACCGAGGGTTTCAGCAATGACATCGGGATGGAATTCCGTCTACAGAAATGCAAGACTCAAGGTATGAACCAAGGAAAGCGTTATGCACGTAGCTACCAATTGAAGACCGGAGAACAAATAGCAGGCATGGAGGAAGGAGAAGTCTATAAGTACCTTGGTATCATTCACGCACAATGCTTAGAACACAAATAAATACAAAACAATCTAGCCTCCAAATACAACCAAAGGCTGAGGAGACTAATGAAGACCAAGCTCAACGCTCGCAACATCACTCGGGCTATCAACACATACTCAGTTCCAGTCCTTACGTATTCCTTCGGAATCATCAAGTGGACGACAACCGAGCTTGAGGAAATAATACACAATACCAATACAACCCTTAGTAAACTTCGCCAGCACTACCTGAAGTCAGAAGTAGAAAGGCTAACCATTGGATGGCCAGAAGGGGGACGGGGAATGATTGATAACCTGGAACGTCCTGACAAAGAAGTCAGCAGCCTCAGAAAATACTTCCATCAGAGCAGCCCATTCAAATCCACTTTTTGCTAAGATATTTTCATTATATTTAATTTCTAACAAACACCATTGCTGTCATACATTAACAAAATATAATTTTGGAAATACGAAACAGTATTTTATCATGCCCACTATTATTAATAAAAACGTTCGAGACGATAAGAGCATTAAAAATAGTAAAATGAGATGTTACATCCTCTGGCATATATTTGAAGTCATTTGGGAAAAAAGTAACAATAAAGAACAAAAGCTGTATTCCCACTGATTAATTTATACAGAGCTTAAGATTTTTTTTTTTTTTGATTGGAGTTTTAACGACCACCATGAGCAACTCAATGGGCTATAAGCAGTCGCCCGTCCCTAATTTAGGGTCACTGGTTCCAGGGAAGGGAAAGAACCAGTGCCGTAAGACAAACACAACATCCATGCCTCACCGGGATTCGAACCCGGACCCCGTTCGGACGAATGATCAGAGGCCATCGCTTAGACCACTGCGCCACCGGGGTGGCACAGAGCTTTAGAGAATACAAAAGTAAAAAAAAACAAGCATTGCATATAATAAAATATTTGCCCTTACCGATTATAACATTAAAAAATATGGGTAAGCTTTCTTATGATTAGTGTTCTTATAAGAATATACAATTTCATTAATTGAGAATTCAGCATTTCTCTTGCATATCATGAGACACTAGTGAAATGAACTCTGTAAAGGACAAAGTCCCAATTTTGAAAAACTGGTTTCCTACTTCCCGCCAAAATTGGGCAAAGAGCATTTCTCACATAAGTACACATTTTCAATTACATTTCAAAAACTTTTGTATTCTTTAATTATAAGTTATTATAATAACAAATTACTGATAATTGCTATATTTGTCTTTCAGTTATTCGAAACTTTGTACTATCTTCTCTCTAGGGCTAGGTAAACGTAATTTCAATGAAGAAAGCCGTTAAATTGGGGTCTGGTTACTTGCCCGACGTGTACTTCACCGAAATGTCACTTGACCGAAAATCACTTCGCCGAAAAGATTGGTTCAAACGAAAGTTCACTTGATCGAAACGTTTATTTCACCGAAAGGTCGCTTGTTCGAAAAGTACTTTTTACCGAAGGGTCACTTGATCAAAATGTTCATTTTACCGAAAGGTCTTTTTACCTAAATGTATATTTCACCGAAGGGTCACTTTATCAAAAACTTTGGATTTCCTCACAGGATCTGTTGAAGCATGGTGTCAGTTTGGAAGACAGACCACAACGAAATGTTAGGGGATCATACTCAAATTGCAGTTTGTTTTTTCCGCTTCACAAAGAACGATAATATTTAGTTTTAAGACAAAAATAATTACTTTTAAATCCCCATGCCTCAGCTTAGGTCTCATGTCCGTAAGGTTTACATAAAGAGTCAAGTTAATAATATTTAGTATTATTTAGGCAAAAATAATTAATTTTAGGGCCCTAGCCCACGGCTTATGCGTTTTTTATAAAATTTTATTCGTGCGTGCTCATGTTCGTAAAGTTTACATAAAAACTCAAATTAGCATTGTTGCACACTTATTCAGGCAAACAGAAAAAAATTAAGGTCCCTGAGCCTCGGCTTAGGTATTTTTATCGTATTTTAATTTCTTATATTAATCAGTTTTACATTACAAGCCATGTTAATATTCTTGCAGTTTTGGTCAAATAAAAAGGATTAATGTTAAAGCCCTAAGCCTCGGTTTAGATCTATTTAGGAAAATTTTACCATCAGTTCTTATATTCATAAGATTTACATGACAAGTCAAATAAATAATGTTGGGTATTTCCTCAAGCACAAAGAATCAATTTTAAGGCCCTAGGCTTCCGTTTAGGCCGTTTTCAAATATTTAAACTACCCTTTTTCTTGTAGATAACAAAGCAATTTTTAGGCCGTAGGCCTCAATTTAGGCCTTTTAGAAGTCTTTCGTCCTCCATGAATTTAAAAGGCATATTTCGTGTAAAAGTTTTTTACGCGTATCAGTTTTATGATATGAAGAACAAAAATTGATATTGCCATTTTTCTTGAACTCGTTTGGGTAGACCTTGAGGGGGAGCTGAGCTTTTATTTATGCAGTTTGTACTCGCCCCAATGAGGCTCATCAACTTTGAAGGGTACCATAGCGGCCCGTTTCCAGGGGAGGATTGAAGGGGCGCCCGCCCTCTCCTTGAAATATTATTATACAGTTTCTGGTTTTGGAAGGTGGTACAAGGATTTTTGCGATGACATTATTTCTGTTTGCTGACTTTTCTGCAGAACTTCTAAAATGCTTGTATGCAATAAAAGTAGGAAAAACGTTGTGAATGTAGTGTAATATTTATTAAATGTTTTTATTGAATGTTAGACAACAACTTAGATACGCACACCATGAAAGGCTAAGGAAAAAAACCGTGTAATTATCTGCAGCAGCCTCGTGCCTAGCTTGACAAAGATCTAAAATTGTTTCCTGAACTTTTTCTTGAAGGTATCTTTTTTTCTTCATGACCGCTGAAGTGATTCCTATTGTTTTGTGGCGCATGTGTCACAAGAAGCCGAAAAAGGCGCATGGCTCAGAAAAATAGCAAAGAACTTTCACTGTTTTCTCAACAAGCTCTCAAATTTTCTTTATCCGCATCTTTTATTAAAGTTTTGGATGTTCTGATTTTCAATTAAATTTATGCGTTGTATGTGCGGTAAAACTGGTTAGACAAGAAAAAGGGACAGACGAAATGTGCGTGTGGTGTTTTTATGTGGTGTTTGTATTTAGAATTGAGGAGCTAGGTGGAACAACGACTTATCCACAACAACAAGGTTCTGAGAAATTTACTTTTAAAGATTTTAAACAGCACATACTTATTTATTTCTACAGGCACAAAAAAACAGAAATAACAATTATGTTATAAAAATACATTTTTTGATATAAAAAACGAAAGATCCGGTTAACACACCTTAAACGTTGTTGTCCCAATCCAGCTGAAAAATTTCCGTTTGCCTCTTTTTGAAAACAAAGCTATGGGCGCCCATGAAGGATACCAATCTCATAGGAACACGTTTGCTGTTCCTCATTTCAGATAGCTTATATTTCCAGCAGAACCAACACGTTCACCAAGGTTTATGAAAACCTGCGACGGTCAGGTACATTAATCGGATGACTTTTCTTATTCAAAATTACTTCTCATTATACTGTCTGAATAGTTGCCATATCATTCCCTTTATTTTGTTCCATATTTTTTGGAAATGTATCATAGCCCCTGAAATACGTTCAATATTTCCTGTCTCTATACTTGCAACTCTTACCATTCCCAGCGTGAACCAAATCCCAAAAAATCCACTTTTATGAAGATTGTTAAGTGCCTATCAAAATATTAAAAAACTTCCAATCTATGATAAATATTATGTGTTCGCGATTCTGGTATCTGCATAGCAATAATCCATATGAAAGACATTTTTTTTATTTTTATATAAAATTATCGCACATGAAATAGGTTTTTGCATTGAAAGCTACCACGGCGTGTTCTGTTCTTAATTTCAAGCCATTACGACCTTGATTTCTGTGGTATAACAGATGCCTAAATAACTGAAATCCTTTACTTTTTGGTCTTCTTCCTGCTACAAAGGAATTCATTCTTTGTTTTCCATCAGCTGCGGACTTCATTATTGCGATTTCTTCATGACCGATTTTCAATTGGAAATTACTACATAAATATTTGTTGATATTCTTTAAGGATTTTTAGTGTCAATATGCTTTGTTTTCTCCTACTAGATTAACGACATCAACAAAACTTATCGTGTTGCAGAACTTATGATCCTCCTTTATTCCATGGCTATTACTTTCATGTTCTTTCATCGGAACCGTTTCTATGTTTACTGAGGTAGCAGGTACATATAAGTGCAAAATGCGACGAACACATAGCACAGACAGCGGCAAAATATGAAAGATTCGTGACTGATGCGAATCTGAAAGAGGTATTTCAATGGGCAACACATAGTATTTGGGGAAATGTAAGAATCTTAGAAAAGGAGAACATTCACGGCTGCTCAAAACAGCTGTATTAAGGATGTACAATAAGCGGAGCACGAACAACCAAGCATTCAGAATCTTTTTCGCTTGTAGGTATGATCAATGCTCTTGGTTTATTTTTGTAGATAGATTAAAATATATGCATTGAAGCGATGTTGAGAACTTTTTTCAGGGTGATTGAGCTTTGTAATTTTTAATATTGCCTTTTCATAATCAAGCATACGCATTTATTTGAATAAAACTACACTATGAACTTTTCATGGTATTTTAGGAAGCATAGCAGAAATCAACATCTTGAAGACAAACCTCAATTGAACACTAAACAGAATTCTTAGCGTACACAACGCGTGCGAAACAGATTACACGTAGGGAACAATTAAATAATCTTAGTGTGAGGAGCACTGACTTGCGCGTTCTTACCCGGGTAATTAAAAATAAGAAGTATAAGTGAATATAACAGGAGCCGCCCCGGTGTCGCAGGGGTCTAAGGCGCTGGCCTCTGATCATTCGTCCGTAAGGGGTCCGGGTTCGAATCCCGGTGAGGCATGGATGTTGTGTTTGTCTTACGGCACTGGCTCTGTCCCTTCCCTGGAACCAGTGACCTTAAATTAGGGACGGGCGACTGCTTATAGCCCATTGAGTTGCTCACGGTGGTCGTTAAACCTCCAATCAAAAAAAAATATAACAGGAGGTGGCAAAAAAAAAGATGTGCGATATGCATGAGCGCCTTGATTAAAAAAAAAGACATAAAACGATAAGAATGAATCGAACGCCACTGTGAGTTTTGAATTAATAACTCAAATTTTAGGCTACAGGTACGGGCAGTGTCTTACACCTTTAAGAAATATTTCCTAGTGTGAGGAATTTGGTTAATTAAACCAGCTTCCCCAAATAAACTGGTGAACAAAATGTTACTATCACCGCGTGGAAAACTGTGAAGCTGGAGTACTTCCAAACCACGTCTGTCGGCACGAAAACTTATGTAAAAATGGTTCGATTTCGATTAAATTTCAGTATCTAGTAGGGGACCGCCAGGGGACGAACCCTATTGAAAAAGGGTGGAGTGGGGTCTAAGGTCAGGACATAGCAGCGGGATACATTCCATTGTCCTTATGCGTCATAAGGTACGTAACAATGGTTCAATTTTAATGAAATTTTAGTATGTGGTAGGGGACCACCTAGAGAGTAACCCTGTTGAAAATAGGACACATGGAGTCAAAGGTCAGAACATAGAATCGGGATCCATTCCATCGCCCTTATCCAAAACTATTAAGGTGGACGTCAAGTAATTTTGCTTCCTATATTTCCAATGGAAAACCTCTTGTACACATTTCCTTCACAATTAGTGTGTTTCCAAGGACGGATATTTGAACATCGATACAAATAACTTCATACTATAACTTGGAATACTTAACATTTTGTAAAATATAAACTTAATTATATTAAAAAACAATAACATTTCCTTTGGTGGTGTTAAAACTAGAAAAAATATAGTGCGACCTGTGTTTTGTGGCGTCAGTGGACAAATAAATGTCGGATTGCATAATTACGGTTATGGTTTAGAAAATATTAAGTATTCCAAGTTATGAAATTAAACTATTTGAATGGATGTTCAAATTTTCATCCTTGGGAACACATTAATTGTGAAGAAAATGTGTACAGAAGATTTTCCATTGGAAGTATAGGAAGCAAAATTACTTGACGTCCACCTTAAAGTAGGAATTCTTGTATGTATGTATGTACATTTTATTTTGAAAACGGCTCTAAGAATTTTGATGAAAGTCGTTAACCTACAGTTTTCTGGTACTAGAAATCGATTTAGCTTGATCTCGACTTTAGGAGAATTCGTGTAGTGGGTTAAATAACCACCACGAATTATAACGTTTTTAGTGGCATGGCGTCGTTCCATTAATGTTACAAATGCTTAGAAATCTTATGACGTCACAATCTCGCGTTTGAGAATGTTGGCGCGCGGTCACGCCATCTGTCTCGATCATTACTTCACGCGTTGTGTGTGGATCCTATTAAAGTTTTATGACGTCACACTCTTGCGGCGAGCAGATGGTCGCAATTCCCATCTGCCTCATTACGTCACGCGTTGTGTGCGTGTGTCCGTCCGCACAAAAACTCGCGTAACAATCGTTCGATTTCGATGAAATTTTAGTAACTGGTAGGGGATCACCTGGGAAGGAACCATATTTAAAGTGAACGAAATGGGGTCAAAGGTCAGTACATAGGAGCGGGATCCATTCCACTGCTCTTATGTGTCATAACTAACGTAAAAAAGGCTCTATTTCGATGACATTTTAGCATGTGGTAGGGGACCACCTGGCCACAAACCCTATTGAACATGGGCGAAATGTGGTCAAATGTCAGGACATAGCAGCGGGATCACTTCCATCGCCATTATGCGTCATAACTTACGTAAAAATGCTTCGATTTGGGTAAAATGTTTGTATGTTGTAGGGGCCTGCCTGGGGGCGAATTTTTTTTGAAAATGGGCGAAATGGGGACAAAAGTTAGGACACAAAAGCGGGATCTATTCCACAGCCCTTGTGTATCATTACTTACGTAAAAATGCTTCTATTGCGACAAAACCTTATCATGTTATTTCGAAGGTATACCGAAACGGTTCTGTTGAATATCATCGAAATGGGATCAAAGGTCAGGTCACAGGACCGAGATTTATTCCACAGCCATTATTCTCATAACTTGAGTGATAACTTAATAATTATTACTGATATGTTGGAAAGCATATCATAATCAATTCATTGCATGATTTTACTAACTTGTTGTTCGTTGGCATTTGACACAAGAAGGGAGAGTTATTCATATATTTATATTGGTTTTTGCCGAAAATACTGAAAACATTAGTTGCTTAACAGGATCAATTTCACTTAAAATTCGTAAAATTGTAACATTTCATTCTTGAAAATATAAATATCATTGTCATGTTCAAATAAACTAATAAAAGTTTCTCTAATACTAACATAATGGAATAATTTAACAAATTCCCCAGCAGGAGGCAATATATATAATGACTGCAATACACGTGACACTGAGAGGGACTAAAATAGCAAAATTCATTCGCAATAAATTGTATATATTAACATCTACTGTAGTTTCAATAAAAAATAAAGGAAACTTCAAAATGGTAAATAGGCTCAAACGACCAGGTGCTGACGGGCAAAACTGTACAAATAAATTCCAAAGGATAAACAAAAATTTGAATATGGCATGGATTTATTATTAAAGCGCCTTTGACTCACTGCCACGCGAGTGGATTAACACTGTCTGGGATTATTTGGATTAAACAAAAATATCTGTCTATTCCTCAATTCAGGTGCAAAATATTGGAAAACAATGTTACACGCAAGATTCCGATAGTTAATATAAAGGGTCGCATATTTCAAGGGGCTTCTTCATTGCCTATATTGCTCGACATCTCTTTGATCCCCTTGTTAACAATATTGAACAACATAAAAATGGGCATCCACATTCCAGAACAACATGGAAAACAAACTCATCTGCTGAACATGGATGACCTAAAATTGTAGGCAAAGTGCCACCGAATTGAAACATTGCTGAATTCATTACAAATACTTAGTGATGATATACAAATGGAATTTGGACTAGAAAATTTAAAATGTGCAGTGTTATCCATGCACTGGAGAAAGGTCCAGAACATACATATAGATGGAATAGAACTATAAAATAATAATATTATGAAATCATTATCAGATAAAGAAAACTACATATAGCTCCGAACTCCAGAATCAAATAACATCTTGCAGAGAAGAGTCAAAGTTCCGACTCAGAGAAAGTGCATCACGAGAGTGCGAAAAATATTGAAATCCAAACTAATGATGAAAATACAATCAAAACCATAAATACATGGAATACTCCAGTAAGGAGCTTTGATTGGACCACGCTGGAATTTTAATTGAACCCAGCTGGAACTTTGATTGCACCTAGCTGGAACTTTGATTGGACCCAAAGTGTTATAGAGATATTATGTCCGAAAACTCGAAAGTTATCGCCAATACTTGACTGATCCCTACGTCTCCAACGGAAACTGGTATCAGCTCAACCACAACAGTCAAAGGCAATTCTGTTGTTTATTTTTGTTTGCCATAGGCTTTATTATAATGCCCTATGAAGCAAAAGCTCAGTATTAATAATTGATCAGTGTTACCTGAAATTGATTTTATACTTTAAAATTATATTTGAGAAATTAGTAGGGCATATCTCGAATAGTTTTGAATTAGGTGGTAACTTCATTTTTGTTGGAACAATTGCAAATTCTACCTTTCTCTGATTTTTCAAGGCTTCGACTTTTAAAAACAGAGTTTCCTGTTGGAAATATTTCAAACGGGAATATTTGTTCAAAGTACCTTTATTTTTTATTTATTTTTTTTGTTTTAAGGTTACTTTTTTTTTTTTTTGCTGTTTAGGAAATTGGTAATATGGTTTTACACATGGGTTTAAAAAACAAAGTTATTTTATATATTTACATTATCAGTAGTGTTCATTAAAATATCACAATAAATAATTTAATAAAGTGATAATGTAATACAAATTTTGAAGTTGACAATCCGATTTTTGGCGTAAATGTGACAAGGATGGTAAGTCAGATAATTTTTGAAAACTTGAAAATTTTCATCGTCCTGGAGCGGGACTCGAACCCGCGTCTCCCAGAAAACGCCTAGGTATGCTAACCACTACACCACCCAGAACGACCAAGTTGAATTTAACCATCACAGGATTCGCTAGTCGAAGCAACCGGCATTCATGTTTAGCGAATCTGGAGGTTAATAATCCTATCCCGTGATTGCCCGGAGAAGCAGATAAGTCATGAAAGAAATACGGGATTACGCCATATAATACAAATTTTGAAGTTGACAATCCGATTTTTGGCGTAAATGTGACAAGGATGGTAAGTCAGATAATTTTTGAAAACTTGAAAATTTACGCCAAAAATCGGATTGTCAACTTCAAAATTTGTATTATATGGCGTAATCCCGTATTTCTTTCATGATTTATCTGCTTCTCCGGGCAATCACGGGATAGGATTATTAACCTCCAGATTCGCTAAACATGAATGCCGGTTGCTTCGACTAGCGAATCCTGTTATGGTTAAATTCAAATTGATCGGAAACTTGAAACTTGGTCGTTCTGGGTGGTGTAGTGGTTAGCATACCTAGGCGTTTTCTGGGAGACGCGGGTTCGAGTCCCGCTCCAGGACGATGAAAATTTTCAAGTTTTCAAAAATTATCTGACTTACCATCCTTGTCACATTTACGCCAAAAATCGGATTGTCAACTTCAAAATTTGTATTATATGGCGTAATCCCGTATTTCTTTCGTGATAATGTAAACTTGTTTCGAACTGTTCAGTTGTTTCGGCAAATTGATTCTTCAAAGAAACCGTTGATTTCCTGCTAATTAAAACAAATTAAAATCGTATTAAAGCTGGAAGTTAAAAAAATTAGTTGAAATATATTAAAAGTAGGATAACTTCTCAATACGCAGTGACTTTGGTTCGAAGTATATTCTCGGGAATTCTAACAAAACAGTTATTTCTGGTTCATTAAAGGAACAGAGTAGGAAATTGAGAACGGTAACATTGACTAATGCTACCCATGCCCTGTAATTCATGGCGACCAACTACCCGGGCAAGAGAACCACTCTTAAATGGGCAACAAGTGGAAACAGGAGGTTAAGGTGTTCAGTATAGGCAACCATTATATTTCACAGCAACGCATGATTAGAGTGATGATTTCTTTCCCATTCTTTTTGCAGTCAGTCAGCCTGACACTTACAGAGCAGGCTTTGTTGTGTTGTGAAGTTCCCGGTTGTATTTGATTCTTTCACATGTTATATTCATCTCAATGCTTCGATATTCTGTAGTAGGTGAGGTCCTAAAAGGAGGTACATTTCGCCAGCCGCCCCACCCCGGCAAATTCAAAATTCAACAGTGCCATTCGTTTGTGCTACGTTTGTGCTACGTTTGTGCTGGTTTGTGCCGCAAACCGTGTCGTTTGTACTAGCATAGTTTTTGAGATATTCAAAATATAAATTGGGGGGGGGTGGCTAGGGAAATGGTCAGCCCCCATCCAGCAAATTCAAAATTCAACAGTGCCATTCGTTTGTGCTACGTTTGTGCTGGTTTGTGCCGCAAATCATGTCGTTTGTGCTAGCATAGTTTTTGTGATATTCAAAATATAAATTGGGGGGGGGCTGGGGAAATGGTCACCCCCACCCCGGCAAATTCAAAATTCAACAGTGCCATTCGTCTGTGCTGGTTTGTGCCGCAAACAGTGTCGTTTGTGCTAGCTTAGTTTTTGAGATATTCAAAATATCTCAAAAACTAAGGGGCTGGGGAAATGGTCACCCCCACCCCGGCAAATTCAAAATTCAACAGTGCCATTCGTCTGTGCTGGTTTGTGCCGCAAACAGTGTCGTTTGTGCTAGCTTAGTTTTTGAGATATTCAAAATATAAATTGGGGAGGGTTAGCCCCCCACCCCGGCAAATTCAAAATTTAACAATGTCATTCGTTTGTGATACGTTTGTGCTGGTTTGTGCCGCAAACGTGTCGTTTGTGCTAGCATAGTTTTTGAGATATTCAAAATATAAATTGGGGGGGCTGGGGAAATTTGTGAGACACCCACCCCGGCAAATTCAAAATCCAACAGTGCCATTCGTTTGTGCTACGTTTGTGTTGATTTGTGCCGCAAACGTGTCGTTTGTGCTAGCATAGTTTTAGAGATCTTCAAAATATAAGTTGGGGGGGATGGTCAGCCCCCCACCCCGGCAAATTCAAAATCGAACAATGTCATTCGTTTGTGCTGGTTTGTGCCGCAAACTGTGTCGTTTGTGCTAGCTTAGTTTTTGAGATATTCAAAATGTAAGTTGGGCGGGGGGGGGGGATGCTCAGCCCCACACGCCGGCAAATTCAAAATTCAACAGTGCCATTCGTTTGTCTTACGTTTGTGCTGTATGGTGCCACAAGCCGTGTCGTTTGTGCTAGCTTAGTTTACGAGATATTAAGTACCTAAATTTTGTTGTCAACCATTTCCTCAGCCTCGCCCTCCCCCACCCCACTCGTAAATTCGCAAATTCAAAATTTAGCATAGCCATTCGTTTGTTCTGGTTTGTGCCGGAAACCCTGTCGTTTGTGCTAGCTTAGCTTCCGAGTTATAAAATACCTAAATTTCGGTGTGGAGTATATCCCCAGCCTGTTTTGAATATAACATAAATTTGGCGGGTTGGGGAAATGCCCCCCCCCCCCCTCATCCCACAAGTTCAAAATTCAACACAGCCATTCGTTTGTGCTGGTTTGTGCCACAAAACGTGTCGTTTGTGGTAGCTTAGTCTTCGAGATATTTCTGCGAACAAGCCTTTCTATAATAACAAACAGATCATGATTCTACAGTGAGCACGAGGTCATAAATGATGCACTGTGGATCAATGGCATTAGATTATCTGGAGTGACGAAAGAATTTGATTCATAACAAAAAGAGGACATTTGTATATATAACGCTGACAACATGATCCGAACGTTACTGTACCTAAATTCAAACAGTAAAGCTTGCTACTGCCGTTATGATGTAGGGTTGCATCTCAGCTTATGGAGTGGGTAGACTGCGCAACATTGAAGGTAACATGAATGCTGCCCATTATGTACAAGTACTGGAGAGGGACAATGCTTCCTTCATCTGTTAACACGTTTCGAAATAGTGATATAATCTTTCAGGACGACAACGTGCCCTGCCATCGGACACGAGTAGTGGACAGGTGGTTGGTTTCTAAAACTGTCGGGAGGTTGCAATGTCCTACACAATAGCCGAATCTTAATCCGATCGAATACTTTGGATGAAACTGAAACAGGTGAGTGCGAGAAATCCTACAAATTAAGTAAAGTTACTTGAAGCTATGATTTCATGTTGGTATCATCTAACATCAAAGATGAACTTGAACACCTTTTGAGTAGTATGCCCAGGAGATGTGTCTTAGCAATTAAAAACTAAGGCAACCCCAATAATTATTAGACAATTTTATGTATGTGTACATACAAACAATTGACATAATAACTATGCATAAAAATTATGGATACATTATGTATGTGTACATGCAGAGAAGTATGTCTTGAAACATATTTGACATTCATTGACTAAATGAACAAGTTTAACGAGTTCTATTTTTTTTATTTCTCGTAACTTAAACAGTTTGTACTTAACCAGAAAAAAAAGAAGTTTATGTTAGCTTTACAATTTCTTTCTGTCTTCTCATCCACTTCATGTACAACAATGCAGATATGTTAGATCTGTAAAACGTTTTGAATTCCTTACGAAATTATTTTTAAAATGATGTACAGCCATCGGTGGCGGAGTGGTCTAAGCGATGGCTTCTGATCATTCGTCCGAAAGGGGTCAGGGTTTGAATCCCGTCAGGAATGGATGTTGTGTTTGTCTTACGGCACTGGCTCTCTCCCTTCCCTGGAAACAGTGGCCTTAAATTAGGGTCGGGCGACTACTTATAGCCCATTGAGTTGCTCACGGTGGTCGTTAAACCTTCAATCCAAAAAAAAGCATAGGTGCAGTGACCATCCGTCTACATCGGAGCCCCAAACGCAGCAGGGTTCACTGAACTGTAGTTTTAGGCGCATTTCCGGTAGCCCCCTGGTTCATTCACCTAGTGAGTTGCTCCATTCTAGTGTGTCGATCGGCCCTCACTCACCTTCGAAGCCGACGTTCACCTCTCACATCAATGGTACGTGGTGCTCCGCAGTTTCCACATCGTTTATTCTTAATGGTGCCATTTCTCCAAACACGATACACTTTAACCACTGCAGCACGCGAACAGTTCACAAACTGCGCTGTTTCAGAAATACTGCCACCCTTGGCCCAAAAGCCGATAATCATCCCTTTTTGCAAATATAAGAAATCGCTCCTTTTATCCATGACAGCAACGAGTGATATGTTTTCAGAATGCCTACCCACACCATCAATACCCTTCAAGCCACCTCAGGCACGTCACTTCTTTCATTGGCTACGCGCTGTTGACCTCAAAAGTAGGAGGTGGTCACAATTATGCGACTCGACTGTGTGTGTGTGTGTATATACGTATGCACCCTACAGACAATGAAATTTGCGCACCAAGAAGGAAGCATTGGATTAAACTAAAATTTTACAGACGTAATGATACATATGAATGATACACATGTTAGCAAAAACAGACTGCAGGATAGTTACAGAGATCTTTGGCACGCAGTCCGGTGATCTTCAATAGCGCGCCGCACCGCCTCATGCGGCGATACATGCTGGTTGGTTGGTTGATTTTTATGGCGCAAGGGCCATGTTTGGCCAAATAGCGCCAGACACAGAACTATCAGTGTGAGATTTTTACGATACATGCTGCAATACGGTCCCGCTTGGAGGTGAACATACGCCTGATTTTGTCCTTGCGGCAGACAGGCCCACACGTGTTGGGCGGCTCTCTCCCTTTCTCGAACGACTAGCCGTAAAGTCGGGGGGGGGTGACAACTTACAGCCTATCGAGTTGCTAACAGTGGTCGTTAAATATTCTATCAAAAAAAAATTGACCACAGATATTTTAGATGTTTTTTTTATTGATGGTTTAGCGATCACCGTGAGTAGTTAATTTGGTTATAATCAGTCGCCCTTCCCTAATTTAGGGCCACGGGTTCCAGGGAAGGGAGACAGCCAGCGCCGTTAGACAAACACAACATCCATGCCTCACGGGATTTGATCCCGAACCAATCAGGGACGAATGATTATAAGCAAGCGCTTAGACCACTGCGCTACCGTGGCGGCTGTTTTACAGTTGTCACAAACAGACTGGCCCACTCATGCTGGATAAGGGGCATGTCGGGGAAGCGGGAAGGCCATGGAATTGTCTTGACATGACGTAGGCAGTCCTAGGCAACCCAAGCCGTGTGAGGGCGGGCATTATCCTGCTGGTATAGCGCACTTGGAATCCCGGCCAGGAACGGGAACACATGGAGCTGTAGGATCTCATCCACATACCGCTGGCCCGTCAATGATCCACGTACTACTACTAGAGCTGATCGGCTATCGTAGGCTGTGGCTCTCCAGACAATAATACCTGCAAAGGGGGAGGTGTGGCGCTCGATAGCGACGTTGGGATTGGGCCGTTGACCAGGGGACCTCTACACCCGGACACGATGATCATGTGTCCCCAAAACGGAGCGGCACTCATCGCTAAACACCACACGTTGCCAATCTTTGGCGTTCCACGTTGCTCTGCTCTGGCACCACTGCAAACGGAGCCAGTGATGTTCCGGTGTTAGTGGCAGCACACACAAGGCACGCTGGGATCGCAGATTCACTTCTGCGCGGCGTTGGGAAATGGTTCGTGGGCACACAGGATCCGCTACATGTACCTGTGTAATGGACCTGGTCCCCGTGGGATACGTTCGTGCCTGGCGCACGACCCGTCGATCCTCTCTATCGGTCGTCCTGCCTGTCCGTCAAAAGCCACTCCGCCGTGTGGCAGTGCCGTCACGTGTCCGCTGCTCCTAAAATAAGTGGGATGGTAAGGTCAGAACGATCAACGTGGCGAGCTGCACGGCAAGCCAACCACTCTTCGGTTTTCAGCCCGATGATCAGGCCTCTCTCCAAGTCCGTATGCTGCGTAAATCGACGTATGTGGAGTCTACCCGGCATTCTTGTCACTCTGCACTATTGCTTGCGTTGGCCGGTGTTTTTCGTTTACGTGGGGCATTGACTACACGCCTATTGCCGATTCGTATTTGCAGCGCCACCACAGGGTGTGTGGTCATGCTCAATCCCACCAAACGTGGACCGTTTGCATAGCAGCACGTACTCTAGCTATTTGCAAAGTTTCACGGTTGTATCATGTTTTCTTCTAGGCGTGCAAATTTCATTGTCTCTGATAGAATATATTGCTCAGCATGTAATGATATGATCAGCTACAAATTACTTTTATTTGCAAACACGTTAATATCGCCATAACATGTAAGCGTAAATAAACCAACAGGTATGTTTTCAGCTCGTCTTTTGTAAAAAAGATCCTGCTTATGTTTCCGGTTTGCCCGTCCGTCTGTGAACACCCTATCTATGCAACTATTAGTCCGATTTTAAAATTATTTTTTCTTTTTTGCGTTGGAAAGCTTGAAATGTGTGAATAATGATCCTTCATTTTTTTCTTTACCATGCACAATTTCGCAGTGTGAGATTTTTACGATTTTTACGTAAATGCAGATGATACCGAATTCTAAATATCTTTTACTTCATATATTTGCTTCTAAACTTTCGATTGAAAATAAGGTTTTACCTTTCGATTCCATTTATGTTAAAAACTATTTTAAGTATAGCCACTTTTTACACGTTACGTATAGATTTTACGCTACGGCTGTAAAACTAAACTTCGTTTTTCCTGCTTCTAAAACTCACATTCGAAACATTCTTTCTACAGGGATATAGCTCCTGATGAGAAATCTTTTGTATGTCATTTCTGATTTTTGGTAAGAATAGTTTGGCCACCAGGGGGCGGTAGCGCTAATTTCTACTTCTGACGAATTTACAGCCAATCTGAGCTTCTAATATCTTGATTGAAAAAAGTCGTTCGTGAACCGATACTACTCACGTAGATGAACATTATAGGGATATTTTCTTCATAGAATAATGCATTGTTTCTCCGCCAGGGGGTGTAGATATATATCTTATTTTTGTCAACATACCTGCTTTTAGGAGTCCCATTTAAAAAGTTTTCTTTCTTTCATATCGTTTCTAGGTCAATATGTTTTCCATACATTTCAAAATTTTCACGAAATTCATAGACTTTCCGTTAGGGGTCGTTGAGGTAAACTACTTTTTTCCCTACATCTCTGCTTCAAAAACTCCGATTTCAAAAATTCTTCCTGTGTCGCATACAGCTCCTCATGGGGAATTTTTTTAAATAATATCTAATATTTGGCAAAGGATGTTCTGGCCGCTAGGGGGCGTAAGGGCTAATTTCTGCTTCTGATGTATTTGCAGCAAAATTTGAGCTCCTGAAAACCTGACTGAAAAAATTATTTCGTGAACCGATACCTCTCACATCAAAACACTTTTTGAGAATACTTTCTTCTTAAAATAATGCATGGTTTTCCCGGGGAGGGGGGCGTAATTTAGTATCTTATATTGGTCAATGTCTCTGCTTCTAAAAGTCCGATTTTAAATATTCTTTCTTTGTTGGAGAGCGCTTCTGCTGCTAACTGTTTCTCTAAAATTTTTTCCTAACGCACTAGTTAGCCACCAGAGGGCGTAATTACACGTTTCCGTTTACAGCAATATCTGCGGGATTAAGTACCCCATTGAAAAACTTCTTTCTTCGGTCAGATACTACTGTTTTTCATACCGGTGCCATTGACTTAAATACCGGTTCCATTGAATAGCTTTGATAAATTTAATTCGTGTCAGAACGGTTTCAAAAGACGCGCTCATTAAAACCAAAAACTGTGTCATCTTTTTTGTTTTAATCTCAAAGTAAAAGGATGTAAATTTAAGCATGAATTTTCTCAATAACGCATCTCAGGGGCTTCTAAAGAAATGTTAGACCAAACAGTAATTTTTCATCAGTTATATGTCATTAAATGCAAAATTCAATGGAAATTTCAAAAATGTCCTAGTTTTTCCTGTAGCTACTTCTGTTCTTCAGATATGACATAAAATATGGAGTCTGCAAAATACATTGAAATTCATGTTAGCTGCGTATCAGTTGTTACTGCCAATCATAGACATTATTTTACCTGTTTGACTGCTTCCTAATGCTCTCCTAATCCCACTTCAGCCTTTATAAGGGTTGACCCAGAGTTACTAGATCATTTCCCGTGTACTGGCCCCCGGTAATAAATAAGAGCGTCTTTCTCCCCCTTTCTTCCTCACTTCCGTGTCACTTTCCTACAGGGCACTCTAGCCCAAATCTCTAAGCTTCCTGTTTTTAAGGGCTGTATAAGACCTGGGATGAGACACTCCCTTCCTAAAATACTCTACATATGATCAAATCTGATCTACTAGATCATTGACAGCTTCCACACGAAAAGGCTTGACGCAGAACTACTAGATCATTTCCAGCTACCACAGGAATGAAGCTAGACAATGCCTTAAGCAGCTAGCTCCCTACTCCACCGGAGAAGCTTCCTTATATCACGGCACAAAGCACTGCTCTACAAGACGGTCGTCAGGTCGGTGCTTACCTTTGCCTCCCCATCTGGTTAGGTATTAGTATTAATCAGCGAGAGAGAATCGAGAGGGTGAAGAGCCGAGCACTTCGTATGATCACTGGGGCTCCCCTTTGGACCCCACTTTGGAACCTGAGGAACACACTTGGAATTGAGAAGGTACATGAGTTTTCCACCAGACTCTCCAAGAAGTTCTTCAAGAAAGCGGAAACCCACCCTAATGAACTTATTAGGGACGCGGTTGATTACAATCCCAGCGAATTCCTTAGGTATCCCAGAACTAAGGCGATGTTTTTTGATCCCCTTGACAGAGAGAGTAAGTATGTGATCAATGGTGAGTGTTAGACAACTTCCCCACCCTTCTTTTTCAGATTGGCATGGAGATGATGAGAATTCATTGCTGCCCGGCACTTGGATTTGGTCTTGGTAAGTTTCACTCACTCCCTGGTGCGCCGGCGACCGGTTGGAGTTGTGGTTCTCTGGGATGTTGTACGGAGCTTGGTTCTCCTTCCACTTCCCGTTGCCACCTTCCCCCTGGACAGATGTCACGGTTCACTATTTGAAAGATATGTCACCCTGTACTTTTTACTCAATTTTCTGTTTATTTTTCCTATTGAGTTCACTTACTCAGATCTCCTGGCTTCCTATTTCTAAGGGTAGTTTTAGACCTGGGGTGAGACACTCCCATCCTAAAACTTCTTGAAATATCGTATCGTAGCGTACTACATCATTTTCAGGGCGGCCGCGGATGGCCTGGTGATCAACTTTCGTGTCTGCCACGGAGGAACCTCAGGTTCGATCCTCGGCAGGTACGAACGCTCGGACTACTAAATATCCGCCTTGCGTATGATGGGCATGTTAAGTCGTCGGACCCCGAGGGATACTGGTCCCCCGGCAGTAAATAAGAGCATCCCTCGCCCCCTTTCTAACTCGCTTTTATGTCACTTTCCCATCGGGCACTCCAGCCCAAATCTCCTAGCTTCCTATTTCTAAGGGTTGTTTAAGACCTGGAGTCAGATTTCCCTTTCCGAAAATGCTCGACACATGATGATGATCTACGCGAGTTTTATAATAGTCGCTTCTTTTTGTTATTAGGGTAGAATGTGTGTACATTCTCAATAACGGTTAAAACTGCGAAATTGTCATCAGCGGACAAAGTAAAAGTAGTTGTTCTGCATGCAGAGGAGTATTCTTCGAGACAAATCGCTGAAAGAGTGGGCTGTAATTAATCTACAGTTATTAGGCTACTGAAGAAAGTAAAATACACTGCTGATATTAAAAATATGCGTCGCAGTGGAAGTCCCAGATTCACTACTATAACCAGGCAGGACAGTGTGCTCAGAAAGCTAAGTTTGTCAGACAGGAAGCTCAATTCACCTGAACTACTTTAAAGATGGTCCGAGCCGCCCCGGTGGCGCAGTGGTCTAAGCAATGGCCTCTGATCAGTCGTCCGGGTTGGAATCCCGGTGAGGCATGGATGTTGTGTTTGTCTTACGGCACTGGATCTCTCCTTTCCCTGGAACCGGTGACCCTAAATTAGGGACGGGCGACTGCTTATAGCCCATTGAGTTGCTCACGGTGGTCGTTAAACCTCCAATCAAAAGAAAAAAAACATGGTATGAAGGGACTGATGTTACTGTTAGTACATCTACTGGTAGGTGGAGTCTGCTTCATTATCGCTTACATGGCTGTGAAGGCATGTAAGCGATAATGAAGCAGACTCCACCTACCAGTTGAAGGTTTTTCCAGGGGCAAGCGTAAACCACTGTTAACTGCAAATTAAAGACAACATAGACTTCAGTGTGCAAAACAGCATGTATCATGAACAACTAAGCCATATGAAAATGTCCTTTTCAATGATGAATTAGAATTTTGCCTTAATGGGAATCCGAGTAGTGCCTGTGTAAGGAGATTCAAGCAGGAATAATTCCATCCAAGTCGCTTAGTGAGGCCAGTGTTAAGCATCCGGTGAAGGTCATGGTTTGGAGCTGCATGTGAGAACATTGCGATGCGCACCTCCATATTATCGATGGTACACTAAATGCCCAGAAATACATCTGGATATTAGAAAAGAAGATGCTGTCATCACCTAGAAGACTTTATGATAGTAATTTTATTTTTCAAGAGGACAATGCACCCTTTTATCGTGCAAAACTAGTGAAAAACTGGTTTCAGGAAAAAAATGCTCAGCATCTTGATTGGCCACCACACTAACCGGACTTACACCCGATCGAAAATGTTTGGTTCAAAGTGCCGTATGAACTATCAAAAACGAAGTCAACAACCAAAATTCATTGAATGTGTAATTCAAATATGGAATCGTATTGTTCAACCCAATCTTTTACAAAATCTTGTTCACAGTATGCAATCAAGATGCAAACCTCTGATTAAAGCTAAAGTTTGGGCAACAAAATATTAGGTACACTTTATCATTTTGCTGCATTATATGTATTTCTGTATTTACATGTCATTTCCTTCCTTATGAATTACAAAAACAATTTTTTGCTGTATACCTAAGTATTGGATAAACGATTCAATTTTTTAAATATTTTCGACTCAGTCATGCTTTTTGAAATGTATCTTAAAAACAGAAGTAGCTACAGGAAAAGCAAAAACATTTTTTGGAAATCTCCGCTTAATTTTCCACCTAATGGCATATAAATGATGAAATTGCAATAAAAATTAGAAAGTTAAAAAAAGTCAAACTTAAAAATTCACTGCCTTTGCAGGTAATGCAAAACTTTTCACACCACTGAAAAAGGATTAAATTAACATTTCTGAGCTTACCCAAATTAAAAGATTTAAAACGGCCATTCAGCAGTAGTTGAAGGTTTTTCCAGGGGCAGGACGAAAGTTTAGCTGCTTAAAGAAGTATCTGTACATTTACATATTTACGAAAACATACAACTTTTCAAAATAATCTCCATGAGCATCTATACAATTTTGTGTTCCATTTTACCCAATTCGCAAAATAATCCCTAGCCCTTCAAATTATATTTTGAATATTTCAAAAACTAAGCCATCACAAACGACACGGTTTGCCTCACAAAACAACACAAACGTAGCAAAAACGAATGACACTGTTGAATTTAAATTTGCGGGGGTGAGGGGCTGGGCGTTTCCCCAACTTCCCAAAATTATATTTTCAATATCTCAAAAACTATGCTAGCACAAACGACACGGTTTGCGGCACAAACCAGCACAAACGTAGCACAAACGAACGGCACTGTTGAATTTTGAATTTCCGGGGAGGGGGGGGGGGCTAGGCAAATGGTTCACCCCAAATTTGGGTGTTTAATATCTCGAAAACTAAGCTAGCATAAACGTCACGGTTTGTGGCACAAACGTAGCACAGACGAATAACACTGTTGAATTTTGAATTTGCGGGAGTGGGGGCTTAGAATTTCCCCATCCCAACAAAATTCAATTTTAAGTATCTCCAAAGCTATGCTAGCACAAACCTGGTACAACCGAATGGCAATGTTGAATTTTGTGTGTGCAGGGGTGGGGGGCTGGGCAAATGGTCCACCCCGAAATTTGGATATTTAAAATCTCGAAAAGTAAACTAGCTCAAACGACACGGTTTGCGACACAAACCAGCATAAACGAAGCGCAAGCGAATGATAATGTTGAATTTTGAATTTGCCGGCGTGGGGGCTGACCATTTCCCCAGCTCCACCAATTTATATTTTTAATATCTCAAAAACTAAGCTAGCACAAACGATACGGTTTGTGGCACAAACGAATGGCACTGTTGAATTTTGAATTTGCCAGCGTGGGGGCTGACCATTTCCCCAGCCCCCCAATTTATATTTTGAATATCTCAAAAACTAAGCTAGCACTAACGACACGGTTTGCAGCACAAACCAGCACAAACGTAAGACAAACGAATGGCACTGTTGAATTTTGAATTTGCCGGCGTGGGGGCTGATCACCCCCCAAATTTATATTTTTAATATCTCAAAAATTAAGCTTGCACAAACCAGCACAAACGTAGCACAAACGAATGGCATTGTTGAATTTTGAATTTTCCGGGGTGGGGGGCTGACCATTTCCCCAGGCCCCCCAATTTATATTTTGAATATCTCAAAAACTATAGTAGCACAAACGACACGGTTTGCGGCACAAACCGGCACAAACGTAGCACAAAGAATGGCACTGTTGAATTTTGAATTTACCGGCGTGGGGGCTGAGCACCCCCCCCCTCAAATTTATATTTTGAATATCTTAAAAACTAAGCTAGCACAAACCACACGGTTTGCGGCACAAACCAGCTCAAACGTAGCACAAATGAATGGCATTGTTGAATTTTGAATTTTCCGGGGTGGGGGGCTTGTAACGTACCAGGAGATGTGACGTACCTGCCAGAAGGACGCACACGACATAAAGGCAGATAGGAATCAGAATAAAACGTCCGCGTAGCTCAATTGGTAGAGTGACTTATTCCGGAATGAGGGTATCCTGGTTCGAATCGCGGCGTAGACCAAAAATGACGGAGAAATTAACTTCGTTATAATGGCGCCCGAACTATCCGGATGACCCGACCGTTCAAAATCTCGCAATGGTGTGATGTTATTTCCACACCGCGAGATAGGAAAAATAAGAGAATCCCTTCTCCAGCACTTCGAAAAAAAAAAAAAATAAGGGGGAGATGATGTAACGTACCAGGAGATGTGACGTACCTGCCAGAAAGACGCACACGACATAAAGGCAGATAAGAATCAGAATAAAACGTCCGCGTAGCTCAATTGGTAGAGTGACTTATTCCGGAATGAGGGGATCCGGGTTCGAATCCCGGCGTAGACCAAAAAATGACGGAGAAATTAACTTCGTTATAGGCTGACCATTTCCCCAGGCCCCCCAATTTATATTTCAATATCTCAAAAAGTATGCTAGCACAAATGACACGGTTTGTGGCACAAACCAGAACAAACGTAGCACAAACCAATGACACCGTTGAATTTTGAATTTGCCGGGGTGGGGGGCTGACCATTTCACCAGACCCCCAATTTATGTTTTGAATATCTCAAAAAGTATGCTAGCAGGAACGACACGGTTTGCGGCACAAACCAGCACAAACGTAGCACAAACGAATGGCACTGTTGAATTTTGAATTTGCGGGGGGGGGGGCGAAATGTACCTCTCTGGAGGCGTGATCACGGAGCAGGCAAGAAAGCAATTTTTATACGGCCCCTTAAATATTTTTTTTGGCTAGTTCTCCTCTTCGTCTTTGGCCCGAAAATCATGGAAATGTCTAAATTTCTTATGAAATATTAAACCCTTTCGCGACCACGATACGAAAATGTTTTGTCCCTCAAAATACCACAGCGCCCGAAAATGGCGTTTGCTGGTCTCCGAAATTCGTTCACCCTCCCTTTCTAGAGTTAACAAAAGCAGGATTAGTGCTGGGTCACAATTCCAAACTTCCGATCTCTAGGCTTGCTATGTAGGACGTTTCCCTGCGGCAATCAGGGCATTCTTCTACAATGAGTGATTGTGAGGACAAATCAAAAACCTTGAAATCAACGAGACAAAAGTCACCTGCATGCTGAGTTCACTTAGGGAACAAACTGATTATTTTGGACTACATGTATTACTTATAAAATAATTTTCCATAAATATTCTAACTTACATATTCTGTGAAGTAAATTGCTGTGAAATAAGTAAAGCAATCATGAATTTAAAATCAAACAGCTTAAAAACAATTTCGTTTGCATTTTCCTTTTACACAGAATAAAATCTGAAAACAACTAACCTGTTTTTATAAAAGTAGAGGTTGATGAATTTTAAAAGTTCATCCTTTTTAGCGAAAACACATCAATTTGTCTGTTTTTTCCCTCTGACATCAGCACATACTTTCTTTTACACCTTTCATTTTTACTAAGTTCTGGAATCTCTATAATTTTTTTAATGTTACAATGTTCTTTTTTCTTTTCTTTTTTTGTAATCACACGGTGTTCAACAGTGCTACTAGATTTTTTAATACTACTTTACATATCCTTCTTGTAATTTTACCAACTATTTTCCAGCAAAAAACACAAGTGCTGGGAAACTGCTGGCCGCCAGCTGGCAGTGATGAGTCACTGCTGACTGAAATCTGCCGCTCACGGCCCGGTAGTGGTCCGTTGGTGGCAGCCCTATCAGTTGGGGAGCCATTGATGGCCCTGCAGCATCGCCGTGAATTGTGGGCCTCCAAGCAAATGCCACCAGTGGCCAGTTGCTGGCAACCAATGTAACCCCAACAGCAAGTGGAAGCAACGGGACTGCGCATGCGCAGAAGCAACACTTGCCGTGTCTCTCATGGTACCAGTTAGTTGAAGACGACGCTATCGCCATCGTGTTATTTTAGTGGATGTTAAGAAAAAAAAATCCATATGTAGAGAGGCGAATTTATTTCCTAATGAAATTTTAAGTCGACGAAGATATCAGATTAAGCCGTGAAATACTACCCAGCAAAAACAGTCTTGCTGGCCCAGCACTGTGTTGCCGCTGCCGAACCGTCAAAAAAATGTCCGGGCGGCCAAAAGAAGGGCCAGCAGTTCAAGCCAACAGCTGGCTAGCAATTGGCACCCCATCAGTTGTCATATGCCACAACATAGCCATCAGTGGTCCATCACAGGCAGTAGCTGCCACAAGTGGACCTTCAGTGGCCCTGCAAGCACGTGCCAGAAATGATGGCTAGCCTAATGTGGTCCGCTAGTGTGCCGTTAGTGGCAGCCGGCAATCACGTAACGTAACTGGTGGCTTGCCGAATCTTGTCTGCCAATTTCCCACTAGTTGCCATAATAATAAAAAAAATTGCAAAGATAACCGCAGGTTCCCAAAGCTACAATTTTTTTTCTGCCCTTACGAAGCTTGTGAATTAACGAACTGCGCTGGGGAAATTTTCTCAACAGGTCGGAAAAGCAACTGTTTGTACATGAGCTGATTTGAACCTGGGCCATTCGCGCGATAGCGGAGCTCCTTATCGACCGGACTAATTTGCTACGTTCGAGCATATGCTTAAAGCTGTCTATTTGGTATGCAATGTGTAATCGAATGCTTCCCTCTTTCATTTTACAATATTGCGAGATAATTTTCATAAAAGGTAGTTTCATATAATTTAAAAATTAATTTTTTCAACGTAAGGATAGTTTTTTTAACGTTAAGGGAACTTCACTCATTTTCAAGGCGTGTACATACTTTAGTCGCTTTCCAAAGTTTTGTACTGTCCTTGCCGTCTTGAAAAGAGATTGTTGAAAAAATATATATTTACCCGGGTTCATGTCACATTCTGTTACATTTTTAACGTTGTGTCTTTCCTTTCCGTTGTCCGAAGCTACATCTGTTTTGAAGAGTAAAATATATTTTATTTTACTTCTCGTTATTTTAAAAAGCGAATTCCTCCCAGTCTTGTGTATTCAACCCATGGATGAGTACACCACATAGCGTTGCTTTTTTTTCTTTCAAATAATTAATTAATTTTGTACGCGTATAATTCTTTTTTTTTCAACAAACGTTGTTTTAATGGTTTTCCAGGATATTTGTTTCAAGCGGTTTCAAATTTTTTCTTGTCAGTCATCCACTCCATTCCATTTATGGGAATGGAGTGGGTGTATCTCATGGCTGTAATAGTATTTCACAGCTTAATCTGATATCTTCGTCGACATAAAATTTCATTAGGAAATTAATTCGCCTCTCTACATATGGATTTTTTTCTTAACACCCACTAAAATAACACGATGGTGATAGCGTCGTCTTAAATTAACTGGTACCATGAGAGACACAATAAGTGTTGCTTCTGCGCATGCGCAGTCCCGTTGCTTCCTCCTGCTGTTGGGGGGTTGCATTGGTTGCCAGCAACGGGCCACTAGTGGCACTTGCTTGGAGGCTCACAATTCACGGCGATGCTGCAGGGCCATCAATGGCTCGCCAACTGATAGCGTTGCCACCAACGGACCACTACCGGGCCGTGAGTGGCAGATTTCAGCCAGCAGTGAGCCATCATTGCCAGCTGGTGGCCAGCAGTTTCCCAGCACTTGTGTTTTTGCTGGATAGATTACAGCTATGACATACACCCACTCCATTGCCATGAATAACAATTCATGGAATGGAGTGGACGAATAACAAGAAAAAATTTGAACCGCTTGAAACAAATGTCTTGGAAAACCATTAAAACAACGTTTATTGGAAAAAAAAATGAATTATGCGCGTACAAAATTTATTAATTATTTGAAAGAAAAAAAAATCAACGCTATGTGGTGTACTCATCAGTGGGTTGAATACAAAAGACTGGGAGGAATTCGCTTCTAAAAATAACGAAAAGTAAAATAGAATATCTTTCCTCTTTAAAAGAAATGTGGCTTCGGACAACGGAAAGGAAAGACACAACGTTAAAAATGTAACATAAACCCGGGTAAATATGTTTTTATTCAACAATCTCGTTTCAAGACGACAAGGACGGTATAAAACTTTTTTTTTTTTTTTGATTGGAGGTTTAACGACCACCGTGAGCAACTCAAATGGGCTATAAGCAGTCGCCCGTCCCTAATTTAGGATCACTGGTTCCAGGGAAGGGAGAGAGATCCAGTGCCGAAAGACAAACACAACACCCATGCCTCACCGGGATTCGAACCCGGACCCCTTCGGACGAATGATCAGAGGCCATCGCTTATACCACCGCGTCACCGGGGCGGCTACAAAACTTTGGAAAGCGACTCTAAGTATGTACACTCCTTGAAAATTAGTGAAGTTCCCTTAAGGTAAAAAAAAAAAAAAACTATTGTTACGTTGAAAAAATTAATTTATGAATCATATGAAACTGACTTTTATTAAAAATACCTCGCAATATTGTAAAATGAAAGAGGGAAGCATTCGATTACACATTGCATACGAAACATACAGCGTCAAGCATACCCTCGAGCATGGCAAACTAGTCCGGTCGGTAGAGAGCTCGCCTACAACGTCATCAGCCCTGGTTCAAGGCCCATCAGATGATATCGGGCGTTTTTTCTGTCTGTTGAGGAAATTTCCCCAGCCCAGTGCGATATTTCACAAGTTCCGTAAGGGCAGAAAGAAAAATATTGTAGCTTTGGGAAACTGCAGTTGTCCTTGGTTATTTTTTTTTTATTTTTTTTTATTGTGGCTACTACTGGGAAATTAGCGGACAAGATTCGGCAAGCCACCAGTTACGGCACGTGGTTGCCGGCAGCCACTAGCGGACCACATAAGGCTAGTCATCATTTCTGGCACGTGCTTGCAGGGCCACTGAACGGCCACTTGTGTCAGCTGCCTGTGAAGGACAACTGATGGCCCTGTTGTGGCATATG
This sequence comes from Macrothele yani, assembly GCA_039090855.1. NCBI lineage: Eukaryota > Metazoa > Arthropoda > Arachnida > Araneae > Macrothelidae > Macrothele > Macrothele yani. The sequence continues at coordinate 67,341,701 of CM077034.1, read as the reverse complement.
ACAACTGATATGGTGCCAACTGTTGGCCTGAACTGCTGGCTCTTCTGTTGGCCGCCCGGACATTTTATTGACGTTTTGGCAGCGGCAACATAGTGCTGGCCCATTGCTGGCAGTGCTGGCTGCCAGCAATGGCCCTGTGCTGGCCCAGCAAGATTGTTTTTGCTGGGTACCATATTCTGAACCAATTGTACTCGCTCTGTATTATTGTCCCTTGCGCGCGTGATCGACGAATATTTGTCAAAAAAGCATTATTTCTAGATTACGAGATTATTTTATTTATTTTTTTACTTTTACAAACTGGGTTTTCCTGTAAAAACTATTAATTCCTTTACTATAGATTAAGTCTGAAAATAATTTTAACAGATACAAGATATATGGACTTCTGATTGTTTCCGGAATTTCCGGGTTTAATCGGCCAAAAAATTCGGAATTCCGGATAAAGTCAGGACCACGATCACACCTGATCGACTGAGAGCCTAAGACAGACCGGAGTGGTGACACCTAGAAAATCTTGTTTATCCCAAATGCGTAGCCAAGGAGGGGGGGGGGTCCTCAGGTTCGGATTCCCCCTAGAGGGGAGATTTTTGTATAAATTTAAAGCGATATATATGTATATATGGGGCTTTCACCAATTAGCCAAACCCATGGACCCCTCCTTAAGAAATTTCTAGCTACGCCACTGGTTTACCCTTATCCCATTTCTTGATCTTCCTTGCAAAAAATATGCTCTCAAGCTGTTTATTTTGATTGAGCAAATATGAAAGAATTTTTACAGTAAATTTTCTCCCATAAACTCCGCTTTTAGGACAAAGAAGATATCGCAGTTTACTTGAACTTAAATATCAGTATTTTATGCTGTCTTTGAGGCAGAAAATCCCTATTTTTCTGCTTAAATGAGCTTTATTTTTCGTCGGAAAAAAAAAATTATGACTCATGAAAGAAATACGGGATTACGCCATATAACACAAATTTTGAAGATGTCAATCCGATTTTTGGCGCAAATGTGACAAAGATGGTAAGTCAGATAATATCCGAAAACTTGAAAATTTTCATCGTCTTGGAGCGGGACTCGAACCCGCGTCTCCCAGAAAACGCCCGGGTATGCTAACCACTACACCACACAGAACGACCACGTTTCAAGTTTCCGATCAATTAGCATACCCGGGCGTTTACTGGGAGACGCGGATTCGAGTCCCGCTCCAGGACGATGAAATTTTTCAAGTTTTCGGATATCATCTGACTTACCATCCTTGTCACATTTACGCCAAAAAATCGGATTGTGATCTTCAAAATTTATATTTTATGACGTCGGATTATTTTTTCTGCATAATCTACATAACATATGTGCGCATATTGTATATGTAGTCGGTTAGAATCAGGGCCTACGGGTAATTTAACGTAGGTCCAACACTGAGGCAACAGTTTCTATTTCTAAAAGACAATGGCTCAGTGTTGGGCGTACGTTAGACTGCAGGGCTAAGCTACCAGGAACGTATTCCCGTGTCCACAAACTTAGGTGCCTAGAAAAATGTAATTTGTAAATTTATTTGTTCCACGAACACTTAAGTGTCCAGAAAAATGTTCCAAATAATTTTTCCAGTGCCTACAGTTTTCCAATGTTTTTATATAAATTATTTTTACTGGCTTTTCAGTATTTTCGCCACAGGTCTGGTTTTCCTTCCTAACGGATAGGCTTATGTGCAAACAGTTAAAGAGCAGTGGGATTGGAAGCAGGTGCTATGCATCTAATTAAATTATCAAGTTAATAAGTAAACAAATAAATTTATTGATATCTATTTGTAAAACAAATAATTGTTTAATTGATATTTATTTATGAAACAAAAATAAATGTTAGTTAAAATATCAAGTTAGTTTTAGAAATAATGAAAGCTGAAACAATGCACACAAATGTAACATCAGTCGCTTATTAAATTAGGCGAAAATGGATGCTCAGAGGTACAAGATTTTTGGATCCTACACATTATTCAACGAAATGCCATTCAAACAGAAACTAAATTACACAAAGTTTGCGAGGATGACTTCATTCAGTGTTTGAGCATTCTCCGATTATATATGTTTGAATTATAAATAAATTAAAAAAAAATGATTCCCCTTTAGAAAATAGTCCCCAGCTTTATGGTCATCCGTTCTCTTGTAATTTAATAAACAATGGCTGATGTCAAAGTAATTGGGTGAATTGGGTACATTTCGTTGAGCACAATTTTGGCCAATGAAAATGTTTTTAAATGATACTGTTCAACTATGAATATTTCTTCTAATAGTGATAGCATGATTGTGTTCCAAAAAAAAAGTATCACTCAGAGTATATAAACCATGTTCAAAGATTTCAAAGCTATTTATTTTTCCGTCGGGAGGAGCCTTATCAATGCCCCGTTTAGTGGGTTCTTGGAAAGCCCATCTTATTTCAAGGGGAAGAACGCTTATTCTTTTTCGTGCTATAAGATAAGGGTTCATAATAGGATTTTATTTCATGATATAAGATAGAATATTAGGTGTTCTGCCCTTCGGAACTTAGTTGGGTATTTGACTAGAAACCTTATTTAAAAAGTGTTGTTAACGTGAATTTTGTGGGTTGTTTTTATTATTATATACTCGGGGCTCACTTACACACTTCAAACGAACACCTAATTTAAGCACTGTAAAATGAGGAACTCAGTTACACACGTTCAAACGAGCACCTGACATACACATCTCCAACCGAGGACCTTATATACACACCTCCAACCGAGGATCTAACATACACACCTCCAACCGAGGACCTCACATACACACCTCCAACCGAGGACCTCACATACACACCTCCAACCAAAAACCTCACATACACACCTCCAACCGAGGACCTTATATACACACCTCCAACCGAGGATCTAACATACACACCTCCAACCGAGGACCTCACATACACACCTCCAACCAAAAACCTCACATACACACCTCCAACCGAGGACCTTATATACACACCTCCAACCGAGGACCTTATACACACACCTCCAACCGAGGACCTCACATACACACCTCCAACCGAGGACCTCACATACACACCTCCAACCGAGGACCACCCATACACATCCTCCAACCGAGGACCACACATACACACCTCCAACTGAGGACCTCACTGACACAACTCCAACCTAGGACCTTATATACACACCTCCAACCGAGGACCTCACATACACACCTTCAACCGAGGATCACACATACATACCTCCAACCGAGGACATGCCATACACACCTTCAAACGAGGACCTATCATACACACCTTCAAACGAGGACCTCATATACACACCCTTAATCTAGGATCTCACATTTACACCTTCAAACGAGGACATCATTAGTTAACCTTCAAACAAACGAGGATTTTAATCACTATCTTATACGACGCCAAATTGCGTTGAGCATATATGACGAACGGGAAATTTTGCCAGAACAACTTCAACCTATGAACTTTAATTATATCATTTCATCCTTGAAAACAGGCTAGAGGCAGAACTAAACTAGATCATAAAAGCACATTCGCAGAAAGAGAGAGAGAGAGAGAGAAAAAAATGATAATTTTATTATATATATTTACATACTATTTTATAAGGGTTTCGGCGTTGTTTTGATTGTATGACAGATATACAGTATATGTAACTTTTAATTTATTTTGAAACAAGCAATTTTACCACAACAGCATTTTTTTTCTTTGTTCAAGTGAATAAAATTGTTCAAAGCGATTAACTTGTATAGTACAACGGCGTTTTTTTGGGTTGTAATGCGTATGGTATTTTGTACAAATATGACAGACATTATCATTATCCTATACAGAGAGCTTCGCAAAATAAGCAAAAACTAAATTTTTAATAAAAATGTTTGTCACTCACAACAGTAAATTTCTTTCATTAGTACTTATCATATTGTCGGCATTTTCAAAAAAGAAAATAAAATCAAAACCATGCGAGTAGCACGACATACAGAAATGTATTTCAATTAAAGCCACTTAAACAAAAATGAAAAGAGGCTGAGAATTTTCAATTCGTCAAAAATTTAATCAGAAACAATACGGAATAATAATAAAACAACAGAAAAACAACCATCCTTTGTCGTTTGAAGCTTGCGAAATGCATACTGCGCTTCTCCCGAAGCTCGCAACAGCCACTGATCCTAACCTGTATTTATACCGTGAAACCGAGGACCCTGCATTTTGACACGACACACACTCTGCAACCGCGCTATACACACAATGTATGAAAATACCGACAATCGAGGACATAACTTCAAATCAGTTGGAAACAACTCAGACATAGTAAATTAAGGGCGTAGAACCTATTTCAGCGATTAGTCTAATCGAGGACGTCCTCGGTGTGAACCAGGTCCTCGGTTGGAAGGTGTGTAAACATACAAAAGTCCTCGGTTTCCACCTTACGCCAACACACACACACACACACACACACACACACATCCTTACACCACTGCAGGCATCCTCCGTCCCTCACTCTACACCATAACATGCACATACTAACTGGGGTCGAATCTTTTTGGTGTCAACAAGTCGCAAAATGTTTTCACCATCTTAATAGCTACAGATTGGTAAAAAGATGAACTGTGAGTACCTCTTCTTGCTTTTCTGATTACTGCCTAGGCTATGTCATGGAAGTAAGTACAGCCAAATGAAGAGTGTGAATAGGAACATTTAAACACACCAGGAAATCGGGTAGCATGACTTTTTTATTTCTTTACGAATGCGATAAAAAGTATGGGTCGACTTGGACCGACTCGGTCGTAAGTGTCTGGGAAAAGACCGGCCAGGCCCATTGCTTCGTCCTGTAAACAGAAAAAAGGCCCGACCCGGCCCGTGCAGACCTCTAGGAAGAGTTTCAGGAATCATCACATTTACATATGTGTCCAAATATCAGAGCGATTTTGAATGAATAGCAGAAGTATTTACTGTATTAAGATATCAGCAGAATATCACGTATTTAAGAATAGCAAAATTTCAACAACAGCAGAAGTATTTAAACAATGTATGACTATTACCTGTTGCAGTACGGGAATGGTTTCATACATCGACATAATCATCTTTAAAAGAAATACCAGCAATATTTTGCGCCGCATGTTGTAATATTAAATGCACGATTTTCTTTGGCAATTTTAAATAAAATTATTTTTTAGAAACAAAGTCTCTGACCTCAAAGAATGCCATCTTTATTAAATTCGAACATGTAGTTATATAACTCTGACAACACAAAACTATGTTCATTTAAAAGTTGCAAACCACATAAAATAGAATGTATGTACACTCGCAGGAAATAAAGATTCTTTTTACTTAAAGAAATAATTCAATGAAAACTAGAGAAACCCATGTCTGAGTGTCAATATAATAAGCAGAATTCTTCACCGTATTTTCTTAACCTCTAGAAATTGTATTCAGTCTGATCATTCGTAAAAGTTTCAAAACTTTTAACAAGAATTCATGTTGAAAGCTTTAAATTCTGCCTTTCAGGCTATATGCATATATGCATGTATATCATATTTATACATGAAATTATTGATGAATATTTTAGGAAAAAATAATTGTAAGTGTTTAAAATCTACATATTTCTAAAGTCACATGAAAAACACACCTATGCATTTAACATATCTAGTTCTGTATACTTGGCACAATAGTTGCCAATTGCTTTTGAAGGGTTATTATTTAAAGTTAATCTTTGCTTCAAAATCATTCTAAAAGTGGTGTTTTGTTGAAACTGTGCTTTTGTTTCTCTGAAAACATCGTCCGTTGATTGTACAACCAGGAATTCCAGGTATACCTCAATTTCGTTAGTTTTCATACATATACGCTAAAAATTAACTAGATCCTAAGTTATAGTCTTTACTATTTTTTATTTACTTTTAAAGAAAAACCATATGCAAGACGTAAATTCTCCTTAAAACGAAACAAGAACGAGGCAGTGAGGTATTGTGCTTTTCTTTTAAACGTAAAACGCGATATCCTCGAACTAAAGAAATATAGATATGCTAGAATTCCACAAATTGAATCGTACAATTGGTGATCACTCAATCTGTTTTATTTGCTTAACAAAATATTCAAATGCCAAAGTTCGAAACGTGCAGAAAAAATGAAGAAAGGCAATTAAAAGGCATAACAAAATAAAGAAATACAAGGGGAAGAAGATCAATATCTCATTTTTGTGGTCTCCTCTTTCCAGCGTATCCACCGTTGTATGAGATCAACTGAGATGTGTAAGAATTGAAGCAGAGCGAGCAGAATATGCATGGCCTGAATAGTTTCAATATCGCACAATTATGTATTTTTCATATATGATTCTTTTATTCTAAATAATTAAACAACGATTACACTTTATCTGCAAAGGATTTTTACGAAAATGTCGTGACATTGTATTATTTGTGGAAAGATCGAAACATTTTAAGCGAGTGTTCTAGAGTATTGTTATGCTTCCAGTACATGTTTTATAAATTATTTACGCTTTCCAACCGTAGGTTGAAGAAGCGTATATGCTTCAGCTTTGTCCGTCCGTCTGTCGGTCTGCCTGTCGGCAAGAAAACGCGTAAAAATGGTTCGATATTGATGAAATTTTAGCATGTCGTTGGGGACCACCTGGGGACGAACTCTACTAAAAATGGACGAAATGGGGTAAAAGGTCACGACATAGGAGCGGGATCTATTCCATTAGCCCTTATGCGTCATAACTTGCGTAAATATAGTTCGATGTCTATGAAACGTTTATATGTGGTATGGGACCACCTGGAAATGAACTCTATTTAAAATGGATGAAGGTCCGGACATAGGATCGGGTACCATTCCATCGCTCTTATTCCATGCTATTAAAGGAGCAATTCTTGTATGTATGTATATTTTATTTTGAAAACGGCTCTAAGGATTTTCATGAAACTCGTTAACCTACAGTTTTCTGGTACTAGAAATCGATTTAGCTTGATCTCGACTTTAGGAAAATTCATTTAGGGGGTCAAAAAAACCCCACCCCGAAATTCCACGTTTTTAATGTCACGGCGTTGACCCATTAATGCTGCCAATGCTTAGAAATCTTATGATGTCACAATCTCGCGATTGCGATGTTGGCGCGCGGTCACGCTATCTATCTGATTACGTCACGCGTTGTGTGTGGACCCTATTAACGTTTTATGACGTCCCACTCTTGCGAGCAGATGGTCACGATTCCCACCTGCCTCATTACCTCACGCGTTGTGTGGGTATGTCCGTCCGCACGATAACTCGCTTAAAAATCGTTCGATTTCGATGAACTTTTAGTATGCGGAAGGGGATCACCTGGGAAGGAACCCTGTTTAAAGTGAACGAAACGGGGTCAAAGTTCAGGACATAGGAGCGGGATCCATTCCGCCGTCCTTATGCGTCATAACTAACTTAAAAAAAGGTTCGATTTCGATTAAATTTTAGTATGTGGTAGGGGACCACCTGGGAACACACTCTATTGAAAATGGGCGAAATGGGGTCAACGGTCAGGATATAGGAGCGGAATAACTTTCATCAACATTATGCGTCATAACTTACGTAAAAACGCTTCCATTGCGACAAAACCTTATCATGTTATTTCAGAGGTATACTGAACCGGTTCTGTTGAATATCATCGAAATGTGATCAAAGGTCAGGGCATAGGACAGAGATTTATTCCACAGACATTATCCTCATAACTTGAGTAATGATTTCTGGTATGTTGGAAAGCGTATCATAATATATGCATTGCAGGATTTTACTAACTTGTTGTGAGGTCATTTTAATTGTGGAGAAACGGATACCTTTTTTAAAAATGTGTACGGATATCATATAACATCTATTTTCAGTTATACCGCAAAGAATTCTACCAAAACGTCTTGAGATCATGTCATATTTGGAAATGAAGGAATATGTTTTTGACACAACGATGTTTAAAACGAAGTTTTTGGCTCAACAGATAATTTTTAATGTTAAAAGCAATATTAATGCAATTGTCTGAAAGGGAAGGGTAGCATAGTTGTGTTTTACGTAATGAAAGTACATCACTGCAGAACTATCGCGACTCCCGAAAGCCAATTTCTCGGGAATAGATTAAATTATAAGTTCTAAATTTATACTCAAGATTCACCGATGCCATTCCGGAAACAATTTTGATTTACAGTACTCAGCAATTTATCATGCTGCAATAATATGTGATCACGCATCTGTATTATTTTGAATCTATCACCTATCATAACCCGAATTCAAAAATTCTGAATTTGTGCTTAGGAGATTTGCGAAGCTTCTGCTATTTATCTGTGAAATATCTCATTATTTTCTCAGATTAAGGGTAAATATGAAGAAAAGTTGAGTAATGATGCAATAAAGTCACGTCTTCTACAAGGTGGTGATGTTTTTTTGCATATTAACCATAACCACACCTTCTTTGAAATGTGTAGCATTTAACTCATATTAGTTGACCTTCACAAGTCCAATTGTGCTTTATTGAAAAATTGACAAACAAGATTTTTTTTTAATTTTCTTATTCAAATCTCAGATCACTGCTAAGCGTGCAAAGCGAAAATTCAATGAAACATTACTAAAACTGTTTTTTCAAACGCAAGTGGAAAGTTTTCTAGGAAACTGTTATTCAAGTTTTTGTGCAAGAAATAACAATATTTTGTTTAACTATTAAAGGTATATAAAAAATTACATGTGTAAAATCCAAAATAACAGCCTGTTTCATTGATTTCCACGCGATAATAAAGACATAACTTAGGCATATAAACATACTAAAATAAGAAGGAAGACACGCAGTTGTCTTAACGAATCAGTTTGGACGGAGCCCTTTACTTTTTATTGAAATTCTACAGTGCACATACCAAAATCCTAACTACTTCTTCGAGAAACAAAAGAAATTCTGATGTTTTACAGACGAACCCAATTTTTATTAAATGATTCCCCATTGCGGCAAACAATTACCCTCTGGTTTGCTTAAACTTTAAAACATAAGTATGTAATAAGTTTATACCCATTTTTAAACAACAATTTCTGTTATGTTTCTGAAATGATTCACTTGCCTTGAGCACCGATTTTCGTGTCAAAGCGTTTTTCATAGTCAAAAGATTTGCAAACAGAAATGTTTTCTATGTTTGTAGTGTATCCTATTTTTACGATAAATAACTAAACGAAAAATATGTGTCCGTTCAAAAGTGGGCTATTAAATGTCCGAACCAAAAATAAAAATATAATAATTTCACTTAAAATTGTTAAACTACGCTTGGCCTCTTCTCTTGATATTGTGTGGTCAAATAAGTGTCATTTAACAGTTCTTAATATGTAGGAATTTGTGAACTAATAAATATATTCACAGAAGATTTGTCTGTTGCAAAGTAACAGGAAAAAAAATTACTTGAATCTTATTTTCTACAAATTATAGCAATTCCAATTATATAGGTGCCACAGAAACCGTGTCTCTCATAAAAACTTTAGTTATATCAATATCATGAATATTTTATTGGAGTATGTGTTTACCTTTCACGGATTCTTGGTATAACAATTTCCATAAACAATGGGCAGTCGAGAAGAAACATCGGTATTATGTATAAAAGCATAGTTATAAGAAAATTATATTTTTCCTTAAGGAATTTATTCTGTATGTAGGAAATAATATGAAATGCAGCTAGTTCGGTGACATTTAAAAGAACATTTTATAATTTTTACCCATAATCTTGCTAAGATTTTCTTCAAAAACCGACAAGGTATTTCAAAAGAGATACATTACAAAGAAATGTCTGAATTCTTTTAGTCATCGTAGATATGGTTATTGAAGCTTTAAAGCAAAGGGCAACTTTTCCCCATAATTACATAGAATATTATTTATTGCAACTTAAAGAATCACAGCTTTGAGCATATGTATATTTATTTTTCGAAAATATGAAATTCTTACTGCTGTTAGAAGCTCTTATTTCGTTCTCAATAAAATGTTAAGCTGCAATTTTTGTGCGAACGATTTCATGAAATAAAGATTTTTTATTGATATTATGGAACCAACATATTGGTTAGAGGATATTAATTCTAATCCATATCGCAATGATATGAAAAACTGATTGCAAATTTACGCACGTTTAGAATGTGCAGATTTCGTCAAATGATTGTTTTTAATATTTAATGTGTGTGCTGTACTTTAGGTCGTTTTTTATATTTAACAAGAAACATCTAATTTAGCAATTTTTTTTAATGAAGGTGCAACGACTAGAGTGAGCAACTCAAAGGCTGTAAGCAGTCGATTGTCCCTAATTTAGGGTGACTGCTTTCACAGAATGGAGAGAGCCATGGCGTAAGACAAATACAACATCCATGCCTCACCATTATTCGAACCCGTACCCCTTTCGGACGAATGATCAGAAAGAAGCCATCACTTAGACCACTGCGACACCGGGACGGCTTAGCAAATTTGACCATAAGACAACAAAAAAGTAAAATGATAAATGTATGACGGGTGTAAATTATTGTGATAATACTTCGTCACAACTTCATATAAACTGCATTTTTTCTTATTAAGTGTTTTTGTTTTGTTTTACTGGCTTTCTCGACATACTTTGAAATAATAGTTTGCTGATTGATGTAAAGGTCTCAACATGTGAGTGAAACGCACATTTGTAGTAAATACATTTAAAACGAAAATTACTCCTTCGTCTAAGTAAACAAAAATCATTTGCGGCTTTTTGTCCGAGATACAAGAAACTAAATAAATTTATATTTAGTTTCCAGAATGTGGCCGCAGTGAACTCGTGAGATATAAGCGGCACGAAAAAAATATATATATTTCTGTTGGATTGTAACAACTTCGGATTAGCGAATAAGATCTTGAAACTAAGCCCTCATTTAAACGAAACGGAAAATATTTACACCAATTGAGAATATGTAAATTTGTAAGTTCAAACTGATGATTGGAAAAGCGTTCTGGCTGCCCCGGTGGCGCAGTGGTCTAAGGCGCTGGCCTCTGATCATTCGTCCGAACGGGGTCCGGGTTCGAATCCCGGTGAGGCATGGATGTTGTGTTTGTCTTACGGCACTGGCTCCCTCCCTTCCCTGGAACCAGTGACCCTAAATTAGGGACGTGCGACTGCTTATAGGCCATTGAGCTGCTCACGGTGGTCGTTAAACCTCCAATCAAAAAAAAAAAAAAAAAAAGCGTTCTGAATTTTCTTTCAAAATGTCTGGTGTCTTGAAAAAATTAACCCCATAGCATGAAATATTTGGCACAGAGACACTATTTGAAATCCTTTGTATTTTGCAAAAAATGCGATTCGTTTCACTTTTGTTTTTATAAAAAGACAGAGGAGTGATATTTAGAAATTCGAACACTTACGGGAGAACCATTTTGCTTTCTGATCAAATTCTAGTTATTCTTATCAAGCATATCATTTCCCGCATGATGAATATAAATTTGAGGAATCAAATTTGGCATTCCCTTTTTTCTTTTCATTTGCGCAGCTTTCCCATTCACAAAATAAATATGATGCATTAAAAGATATACGTTTTGAATTAATACTGACACGATGTCAACTTATCCCTCCAGGTGGCAAAAGCTTTGGAAGAGACAATGCGGAATTTTGTCACATGTATAATAGGAGACTCCACTAAAAGCGTCATGTCTTTCTGAAGTATTTGTGCGGCTTACCTCAGAGGCATATGTGCGTTCAGGCTACTGTTATCCTGAAAATTGTTTCGACGCAATATTGCGTTTTAGGTGATTTTCAACAGATTTTTAATGAATATATTATTGCATCGTCGCTGCTTTGGTACATAAATATCCGAACCTATATATGCGTGTCTGCCCTATCGAAGGTTAAAGGTTAAAACATAATTAAATATATTTTAATTACACACTGCCGCTTGATGTAATATTTCAAATGAATCTGTTTTTACAGTACGAATTTCGGTCTACTATTTGTAGTGTTACTCTACTAAGTTTCGCTAGGGTTCAGCTGATGTTTTACGCACAACGTTATGTTCAAGTCAGTCGCATACAGCAATCTTCAAGTACAGTAGGACCGCGATTATGCGAGCTATTGTGGACCAGGCCTAGCTCTGATACCCAGAAAACTCGGATAATAAGGATCTTATTGAAATTTGAGGTTATAAATAAAAACGCATATGGTGCAAGTTACGTTTATTTAAAGGTCCCTTGTAACAAACATTTAAACGCAAAGTTACGTATGTATTCTATAAAATTAAACTTACATAATTTTTAAAGATTTATTTAGAAAAGTATTACTTCAAAGTTTTCTGCTTGAAGACGCTTGCCCTCTTCGTTGCCGCCATTTCACGCCAGCGTCACAGTAGCAGAAGGTCCGCTGAAGTGGCTCTGGTTGTTGCTCAATGTACTGCATCGCTTTCTCGATTGCCTTAAGTTCATCTCAATGGGATTTTCTTTCAGGAACTATACAGTCATTTTCGTCGTCACTGCCGCCACTCTCATCTTGATTTACTGCCTCCACGATCATTTGGTCTGTTAATTCTAGCTGTTCGTCTCCATTTACCCAATCGGCTATATAGTTTTCATTTAGTATTGGTTTAGCTGCTGGGATGCTTTGAACTAGATCCAAACTATTGTCTTCGACGTTGTCTTCAGGTTTATTCTGTGGTTGTTCAGGTGTATCGTGCAATAGTTCTTTTCATGATTTTTCTAGCGTTGCAGGTTGAATTTCCTCCCATGACGCTGCTGCCATATAAACCACGTCCTTCATTGTGGTTTCTTTTAAGCATTTGACTGCTCTTCTTCATTCTTCAATTTCGGCAATGAGATTTTTCAACAGCTTATGCTTATAGTTTCTTTTGATGTTTTCTAACACACTTTGGTCCATCGGCTGAAGAAGTGGGGATATTGGGGGGTAAAAACATAGCCTTGATTTCACCAGAAACCATTTTTCAGCATCCGGATTGGCAAGACAATTAATTATCTAATAGAAAATTGCTTTTCGATTCAAGTGTTTTCTTTTACGTATGAGTCTACGTGGGGCACAAAGTAGTGGAAGAACTAGTCTTTGAAAATTGCCGAATCCACGCAAGCAGTTTTCTGATTTCTGTAAAGCACTGCCAAGCTTGAAATTGAAATGTGCTTAAACGCTCTTGGTTTGGCCGATTTTCCAATCTGCACTAACTGCAATATACAGTTTTCAGTAGCATTCGAACAGGCCATGAGTTTGACTCTATCTTTGCTCTCTTTAAAGCCCGGAGCGAACGCCTTTTCCTTAGCAGCAAGTTTCTTAGTCGGAAGCATTCTGTAGTTGAGACCCGTTTCGTCACAGTTGAACACCTGCTCCAAGGACAAATTTTCTTTTTCAATCAGGGATTTAATTTCTTGTTTAAAAGTCACTACAACCTGATGATCAGACGACAATTTTGCACCGGTAATGTTGAGCTGTATGATACCGTGGCTAGTTTTCCAACGCTGAAGCCATTCTTTACTTGCAGTGAATACTGCATATCGATCGTTAAAACTTTTGTGAAGTTCCAGTGCTTTTTCTTGTAACTTAGGTCCTATTACTGGACGACCCTTTTTCCTTAATTGGGTGAACTACACAACCAACGCATTCGATGAGTTTTTTCAAATTCAGACGTTTTCATAGTTTTTCTTGCTGTTTCATTTTTGTCCTTTGCACCGCCACTTTATTCATTTTCGCTGGCCTTTTGAGAACAGCATTTTTTGATTTTATCCAAAGTTCTTTTCCAGTCTCCTACAGTAAACTCGCCAATAACTAAATCTAAAGTAACCTTTTTTATTGTATCCCCTTGATGGATTTTTTAATGGCTTTTAACTTGGTCTCTAACGAAGCAGCGATCTTTCTTTCTCTTCGCAATCATGTTGCTTTGAATCGCAAAACAGAAAAAACACAACTTTACACTAAGGCCTGAAATAAAAACAGACGTTCCTTTTACAAATGAAACATAACACTGCAAGGATAACTGAAGCATGCGAATAGCACAAGACACCGACTGACACTGACTGTCCTACATCCGGTGCCCTGCTGCGGGTGCGCGCGACGAGTGGAAGATTAATAGATCAGTGACCTTGGCAAATGTACACCTCCAATGCTGTGTGCGTAATTTCGCTGGTACCTCGGATAACCCGAAACTCGGATGATCGAGGCTCGGATAATCGCGATCGTACTATACAGTCATTTTTGAAGCCGTTAACGGAAATTTACCTTCCGGTGAAGTACGAGGTAAAGCAGTCTGCTGCCAAGTGGTCATCTCTTACAGGTGTTGCCAGAATGCACATATGGACCGTTCGGGAAACTCTTTTCTCTTAAAAACGCTTCACAATTACTTGTTTAGGATTTCCTATTGAACGGCTACGTGGAATTGTCAACTGTTTAACTGCATGTATGAAGCCAATATACACCCTTTTTCTCAGTGAATACTTCACTTGAATATTGAACGTCGCAATGGACAGTTCCAGAAATTGTTATATCATGTTTCCTCTCACGCGATACTTCCATGCCATTAATTCCCTTTCCCTCTCTGCAGTAGCTTCCAGGAATTGCCATATCTTGCTTCTTCTCAGACGGTATCTCTATTCCATCAATTCCCTAACCCTCACTGCAGTTGCTTCCAGGGATATTAATCTCCTGTTTCCTTTCAGACGGCATCTCCATTCCATTGATTCCCTATCCCTCTCTGCAGTTGCTTCCAGGAATTGTTATCTGCTGTTTCCTGTCAGGCGACATCTCCACCCCGTTAATTCCCTAACCCTCCCTGCCGTAGCTTGCAGGAATTTTTTTCTCCTATTTATTTTCAGGCGAAATCTCAATTCTATTTAGGTCCAATCCATCTCCGCAATTGCTACCAGGAATTTTCATCCCCTTTTTCCTCTCAGGCGACATCCCCTTTCCATTGATTCCCTATCCCTCTCTGCAGATGCTGCCTAAAATCGTCGGATGCTTCGTACCCATATATCTGGAATTCAACTTTAAAATAAAAGTGTCTTATTGAATTAACTGAGAGAATGCAAAAGTTTCTAACTTGTGTTATTTACCTTTCAAAAGGTTTCATATTTGAAAAGCAACGATAGGGACAGACGTTTCCTAAGTAAGCCAAATTTAAAGTAATATTTAAGTAAATAATATAACATAATGTGGTAAAAAAGTCGGATGGTTTTTTTACCACATTATGTTCGGATGCTTCGTCCCCATATTCCTGGAATTCCACTTTTAAATAAAAGTGTCATATTGAATTAACTGAGTAAATGCAAAAGTTTCTAACTTGTGTTTTTTACCTTTCAAAATGTTTCACATTTGAAAATGGAAGATAGAGACAAACCTTTCTTAAGTAAGCCCAATTTAAAGTAATAGTTGAGTAAAGAGTATAACATAATGTGATGGCGCTTAACCGAAGTCGTGTTTCAAAAGTTTCTTAATAGCAACCGGAATTTTTTAATTTTTCACATCTACAAAGTATGACCGCAGATCTCAAACAATCTTTAGAAATAGGAAGCTAGGAGATTTGGGCTGGAATGCCCGATAGGAAAGTGACACGGAAGCGAGGTATACGCCTTTTTTTATTACCGGGGGGCACAGTACCGGAGTCTGCCGGTTTAACGTGCCACTCCGACACACGGCGGGTATTTACTGGTTCGAACGTTCGTACCTGCCTAGGATCGAACCTCAGGTTATCCCCATGGCAGTCACGAACGCTGACCAATATGCCACCCGCTGCCACGTTATGGCTCTGTGTCCGAACGCATTGTCTTAAATGCGTTTACCAGCACCTGCAGTGACATCTAATGGTTTGAACTCAAATTAACATTTGAACTCTATTTTGTAACTTTTATTGACTGCCCAATAAAGGTACAGGTAGTTTCCACATTTTTCGAGTAGCTGTTTTGTAGCTATTCATCCTCAAACTAAGGGTGTCCTTTCGTGGACACCCCGTATGTTTAAATAATGCTCATGCCATTCCGTTAGATTGTGAATTATTGTCAATGCACGAGGGTTTTTATTAATTATTTTCAAATAGTTTGTAGTTAAACCTGATGTTTTGTAGGCAATAATTCACGATTTAGTTTATTATTACTTGTAACAGTTGGCGTCAAGAGCAAGGACAAATAAAGAGGCCGAGAGCAGATGAACCAATCACATGTTAAGTACAGTATATCTGAACGAGGAGATCAGCCGAGAGAAAGTAATTTTTTTCGCAAGTGAACGAATACCGGAACAAACTCCAATAGTATAAGTAGCAGATCGTTCCAAATTTAGGGTCACTGGTTCAAAGGAAGTGAGAGCAACAGTACAGTGAGAAAAGGACAATATCCATGTTTGCCAGAATTCAAACACGGACCCATCTCGGACGAATGAGCGAAAGCCAAAGTTTAGATATACGACCCGCCGGGGAGAAAAATAAATGCGTATCGAGTTTAACGATCTTATCACACGCATCGTTCGTACGTGCATTGGACGTTCATGGAAGAAGACAGAAGCTATTATCGGAATCCATTGGAGATTAGGTTCTTGTGGTTTATAGTACTCAACGTTCCAAAAAAAATGTTTTCATGATTCCTTCATTACCGTTTTCAAAAGACTTCAAGGTTATTACGTTCATCTCAGTGGTACTTTTTTTAAACAACAACACGATGCCTTGGTGGCGATTTCATCAGAAAAAGGAAATTTTATCTCATATAAATATTGATGTCGAAGATTTTCAGAACGAACTTAAAAAGAAAGATAATTTTGAGAAAAGACTGCTGTTACTTTGCGGTCTGTTGAAATACTTTATGATAAAAAAATCACCTACTTTATTAAAATTCTGTTACATCAAACCAAATTAGTGGAGACAGTATAATGTTCGAAATAAAATTTACATATACAAAAATTTCTTGGAACATTTGTCAATATGCCCTGAACAAAATCCAATTCTTGAGACATGAGTTCGGAGAGCTCATTACACACTAGACATTGTTACTTCATAAACCATATATTTCCAACGAGTGACTCTTCTTTATCGATGGTTAACTCTCCACGCCGCAAAACATTCAATCAGCCAATCTTACAGCACACTCAAGTCGCATCTTCTTGAATCTTAGTACGTCCTCGTGTTTTGTGAAACGAATTTCTAATTACAATAGTAATGTCGAGAATAAATAAATGCAAAGCGTTGTTTACATGAATCAACGGTCAGGTAGGGAATACTGGTGAAACTTGAGGCTCAGAATACTTCATGAATGTTATTTATTTGAATGCTGTGCCCAAATCGTTCGTCAAGAGCCGTCTCTCGGCAAATCATGCATCTTAAACAGAGAAGAGCTCATTTTTTGGGAGCAGTTTCAGGCAAATAAATGTGACCTTAAAAGCGCTTTCGTCATTAACTCTCCATTCAAGGAATAATTTACTGAACAAGTTTAGTGGCAGCCTGGAAACTGAAATATCATACATGAGTTCCTCATTTGCTTAAATAATGAAGGTACTCTCAAGAAAGAATGGTTCATATCAGCATTACTAAAAATATACCAGTTAGCCAGCAATTCAAACATTTTATAATTCCCGAAAAAAAACTATTTTTTTAATAGCTGTGACTCTAAAATTGCTTTGGCCATAAACACTTTTCAAATGCAAGGAATTTAGTCAACAACCGTAGTGACAATCTGGAAACTGAAACATCATTCATAAGTAGCTCACTCAAGAGACGCATATAGCGTATTAAATCCGTTTATTTTTGTGGCGAAATAAATACAAAGGTTCGCCAAGCTTTCGCACCATACTGGGATGATTTCTCAAGGCAATGGTAGACATACAAATGCAAGAAAATGGAACAGGTAAGGAACAAAGATGATTTCTGAAAATAACGCGGGTGACATCACGATCATATTACACGAATTTTTATCACGCAATTATACGGTGTGTCGCGATGTGTTTATATCTTTTAATAACTCATGCCAAGCCCTTGGTAGTTCAGTAGAAATTATAGGATCGCACATTAGTATGCTGGATCGTATTTCGACTGTTACCCTGATGGCAGTCTCTTTAAAGTTCATGTATGGGGCAATTCTTCTAATGCTATCCGATTAGAAGAATTGCCCCATACATGAACTTTAAAGAGACTTTGCGATGAATACATAACTTCTCTGGCGAGGGCTGTATTCTGCATGTCATGTTTGACACTTCGCATGTGCTCTTTACATCCAGTGTCCAATGATCGTTTTGTCATTCCGATACAAATCTTTTCCGTGTCGTCAGGATATACCAATGGTATAGCGTACACACATGCCTTTTCTTTCTCGTACTGTCTCTAATTGCAACTGGATATCATATGTGATAACGGGGTCGGGATGTCAGTGCTATCAGTATGCTGTATTTACGTACTAAAATATTTAATCAATATGTAATACCTGGAACACATGCGATTGATCCTGCAAATATCATCGTCTTACTAGGTAATTTCGTTATTGCTGACATTATACGATATCTTACATTTCTGTGTATTCTGTCTATGTCATCTTTCTTACATCCAGGCTTTAGAGCTCGGCTATAAATATTATAACTGTCCTTATTATTTAGGGAGTCGGGTTTGCATACGTTATATGCTCTCTAGAACCATGCTCTAAACGCAGAAATTTTGTACCGTTTTGGGCAGTGCGAATCCGGAGGACAGACTTTACAATTTTTCAGGCTATCCCCATTTTTAAAGAGGAGTCTTCGTACCATTTCGGTTGCTTTAAGCTTTTTTAGATCATTTTTATTCAAATGACCATATTTTAGATGCCATGTTTGAAATTCTGCAACCACAGCTACATTTTCATAGCTTGGTGTTACATAATACAGTTTACCTTTTCCTTCTGCTCGGAGAAGAGTGGTTCCATTGGATTCAATGATTCTGGCTTCTTTTTGGGTGAAGACAACTGAATGATCATTAGATGTGGCTTTTGACACAGACAGTAAGTTATTCTTCAGATCAGGAACACAGAGCACATTTTGTAATCGAATGGTTTTTGTATCTCTTCCACTGGACACCATGATTCGTATGGATCCTTTTCTAGTTACTTTAGCTGTTTTATCTACAGCGAGATTCACGAAACTGTTTGCATGTTTATTTATTTCTGTAATCATATTCTCGTCGTTGCACATATGCGACGTTGCTCCACTGTCTATGAACCATATAGACTTTGTATTATGAGTAGCATTCATTGATATGGCTGTACGCAAACTTTCGTTTTTCCCTTTTATTACCATGGAAGCGTCTTGTCTGAAAGATTCTGCCTTTTTAACAGCAATCCGTTTTCGGCATTCACATGATTTATGACCGACCTTCGAAGAATAATTACATTTGTAGCTACGGAACAATTTTGTTGTTCCTTTTGTCGTTCTTACGTTGATTTTGCCTCCAGTTATTAGAGGTTGACTTCAGGTTCAAATCTTTTTGTCTGTTGAAAGAAAAATATGCTGTTTAGCCATTTGGATAGCTTTTTTGTTTTTCGAGCTTCCAATTCTTCCAAAAGCTAAAATTTCAGAATGTGAGGTTTCGGTAACTCATCTATTGACCCTATGGCACAACGAAAGTTATCGAATGTATCTGGGATACTGTATTGCATTAGTATTGAAAGGAGATCGTCAGCTATTACGATGTCCATTTCATAGAAGTTTATCAATGGTTTCGAAGAATTCAGTTAGGTGTTGTGGCATTTCATTAATGTCATTTTTCTTGCGAAATAGTAGTCGCTTCAGTAGCATAGCTTTTCTAGCTGTACCTTTCGACTCATAAGTTGACCGAAGCTTCTGCAAAATTTCATTTGAAGTTTCGCAAATTTTTATATTGCAATGCTCGCTTGGACAGATAGAGAGAATTATTTTAGCTTTTGCTTTCTGATCACCTAGTGTCCACTTATTGTGCGTTTCTAATTCAGCTTCGTTTCCGTCAACAGGCTTTGGAATTTGACCTGTCACGTAACCCCAACGGTCATTTTGGATTAGAATAGCTTCTTTTTAGATTTTTCAAGTGTCATAGTTGCTTTTACTCAGCTTTTCTATAGCTACTTGTGACATTGCTTATTAATCGTATCGAAAAAAATAATAAAGGCTTAGTTACCAAGGGCTGGATTGAACTTCACAGGCTTGCAGCTTCCGCCTACTTCTCAATCGGTCTTAATGAGTGATTATGCGGCCTCCTTTTTACTAGTCTGAAAAACGTTCTTCTTTGAACGTTTTTTTTTCGTCCTTGTTTGCTTCACTGGATGCTTCTCTGGCTGCCGGATTGGGTAGTGCAGTTAACTTGGGTGGCGCAGTGCCTAGGTTCCATAACCAAATTGTGGGAGAATTGATGGAGCATTGTAAATGATGCATATTACACACTGAACCGCAAACTAAAGACATGATCGAGTGATTTTTTTTTTTTTTTTTGATTGGAGATTTTAACGACCACCGTGAGCAACTCAATGGGCTATAAGCAGCAGCCCGTCCCTAATTTAGGGTCACTGGTTCCAGGGAAGGGAGAGAGCCAGTGCCGTAAGACAAACACAACATCCATGTCTGACCGGGATTCGAACCCGGACCCCTTACGAACGAATGATCAGAGGCCAGCGCCTTAGACCACTGCGCCACCGGGGCGGCATCGAGTGATTTAAATCTAATATTTAATATCGTTAAAAATCGTCAGTAAACATTTAAAAATAATAGAATACAGCAATGACTATTGACTTCAACCTTATGCCACGAAGGCAAGAACAGCTGTGATGATACATTTTGCCGTTACAGCACATACATATATTAGTGCTTGTCACGAGAACAATGCGTGACGTAATATATACACATAGCACTTGACTTTATTAAATAAACATAATAACATATGAACAATTTCGTCATTACAGGAGATTAAACAGCAAAATAACCTCTGACTTTCTACAATTAATCGTATACATCAATATAATGATAAGTCGAATTTTTTTTATCCAAGCTCGATAGAAACTGCAAGTTGTCCTCAAAACTGACATTTCTTTAATGCATGCGTTTAGCATCTGAACTCGGACGCAAGCTTCAGTTCCAGAAGTTTTTCATAAGAATGATTTCGTATCTTGATTTGCATCTGTGAATTAGAAATCTCCATAACGTTAAATTACCCAAATAAATGAAACATTTAGAAGAAAGCAAGTTATAAACAAATAAAATCATACGAAGAAAGAACGTGACCTTGTTTAAAATGAATTCACATACAAAATGAAAAATTGGTCCCGGAGAACCAACCGCCTTATTGGATAGCCTGGTCAAAAATAATTGCTAAAAAAGCACAAGTGTATGCCCATCGGAATGTTCATTCTCGAAAAGTAAAAGTAGCAACCAAACAATTGCTTATTCAACTTTCAGAAACGTTGAGCAAAAAATTGCGTTTTATTTCTGCGACGTGGCCTGATAAACATGTTTTCTTTATCAATGGCAGTTCTACCGCTCGAATTGAAATACCATATATCGGTTTTAACAAACTACTTGGATCACATGTGGTGTAAGAGGGATTGACCCTGTCTATGAACTCTTATTGTTTGAATTTATGATAAATAAAAACGAGAGATTTCATATTTTTAATTGATTTCTTAAAACTTTTACTGGGAACATTGTTAAATTAATATTTTGGTGAGTTAGAATGTTTTACACTGATACAATAAAATCAGTCCTCACAAACCAACACAAAAATCAAATCCTAGTTAATTTCAGATACAGATACATTTCAAATAAAAAAAACTGAAACCAAAGTGAAAAGTTGTTTTACAGAGAAAGTATTCAAAAGTAAAAGGAGGAAGATGTATGCTGAAGTCGAGGAAGACATGGGTATCACAAAAAATTTGTAAATTATAAAATTAAAAGACACAAAATCATGTTTGTGAAACTAATATTAACTGCATACAAACCTGGAGTTGTGAAGTTCACATGTAAATACTGTTAAAAATCTCCTTCCATTTGGGAAATTTCAGAGATTGGTGTTTTTAAAATATCACTTCTTGTGAGAATGAAATGTTTTTCTCATGATGCAATATGTGAAGGCTCAAGACATTAACTACTTTACACATTCTCCTATAAGTACGACATGTCTCTAATTCATTTACTTTACGTTTTTTAAACAGTGTTAAAAAGAAATATGTGGGCCTTAGTAATATTTATTAAACAATACATATAACACCGAAAATATTATGAACAGTGAATCTTTATGCATATCAAAGAAACATATATAAAGCTGTTTTAAGAATTTAGATACTGTAAGGTGAAAATATTATTTCCAGGTATTTGAAGGATCACTTAGTGTAACGTTCATGAAACGTACAGAAATCCGTGGAAACATATGTAAAATTGTACAAAAATTTGTTCATGCTCTTTGTACTGGGATATGACTTTATTTCTAAGTAGGATGCAAAAATAACTGATATGCTAAAAGACGTATTTTTGTTCTATTTACCAATCCACGACAGTGGCATAACAGTCACCAAAGGATTTTCTGTGATGGAATTAGTTATATATCACAACATATTATTTAGGCACTGGAACAACTGATCGAGAATAACTGAGAATTTACACCTCATGAAATTATATCCACAAATATTTTCTTTTAAACATTTTCTCTAATGCAGCAGAATACAGAAACATTGCTTCTAAATAAGGAGGCTTTCTGCATTGCCAAATATTACAAAAATTACGCACCAAGTAGCTATTTCATCTGGAGTGAACTACATAATAATGTGACATAACTTTGCTTACCTCTTCTTGAACTTTAAAAAATCATGCTATATATTAAGAAGACAGCATGAAATTTCTGTGATCACCTTACCGCAGCAAATTCTCTGCTAAATAACGGCAAAAGTGCCTCGAATCTGAACAAGAGCTCCAAGCACTTCCGTATGTTAGCCCGTAGGTTCTGTCACAGCAAATACTCTGCTCTATACTCTCAAAAATGTATCCAGGGTGAATAACAACACCAAGCTGTTTGCTTGAGAAAAGTAAAAATGTCACTTGGTATGACGAATCCTGTTTTAGTAAATACACGCAGGTGGACAAACCAGTGTATAGCGCCAATAGCACAAAACGGTGGAATGAATGTGGCTTTGATTCATTTGAATTTGGCCAAATTCACTGCAACACACTACCCTTGGAACCGATTGCAAAGTCTAAATGATCAGTACTTCAAGGTCCGTACAGCTCCGAAATAAAATATTACACGGAAGAGCACGTGATGTATTAAATTCTAAATTTCCTGCCAAGTACACATGAGTCCAAAAGCCGACACTTAAAAATTTTGAAAAATTTGGACAGCCAAATTTTCAAGAAAACGTGGATTTACAATTTCAAGGATAAATCAATAAAGTTAGAACAAAAATGCAAATCTGATTCCCTCCTAATTTTGAAGACCTATATAATTTGTAAACATTCAAGATTTTCTTAGCATATTTCTGAAAACAGTTCGCAGAATATTTTCGCTTTTGATATGCGTAATGTTAACACAATGTTTAAGGTGATGCCCTTTTCTTTTAAAATTGACAAATCAAAACGCTGTTGCCGTAAAATGGGAAGTGGTATATACTGTTGAGTAGGAGTTCATCGTATTCCGAAATAACATAATCCTTAGATACGTCTGCCGCCTAGGTGGCGCAGTGGTCTGAGCGACGCTTCTGATCATTCGCCCGCAATGGGTCTGGGTTCGAATCCCGGTTAGGCATGGATGTTGTGTTTGTCTAACGGCACTATCTCTCTCCCTTACCTGGAACCAGTGGCCCTAAATTAGGGATTGGTGACTGCTTATAGCACACTGAGTTGCTCACGGTTGACGTTACTCCTCCAATACAAAAAAAGAGTATATCTCTTTAGGTTGGGTCCATTACCGAGCTATGAACTCATTGGCTCTTTTATTCGACATCCCTGTGCAAGAAAAGAACGGAAGAAAAACACAGCATGCATATGTAAGTTAAGGCGCAGAGGAGGAATTAAAAGTTTATATGAGCAAAAACTGAAATGAGCAAACACTTAAAGGTTTTTGAAAAGAAAAATTTCCAGTACAGAATGAATTATTGAATAACGTCAAATAGTTATGTTCATTTTTTGGCATATGCGCTTCTAAATAAACTCAGTGGGGAACCTGAGAGTTTTACCAACACTAATAAGGATTTATTTCGGCAAAACCTTTCCGGATCTCTTCTAAGTTGCAGTTGTATATTGCTGATTAATACCACTTTTAGACTATGTAAATATGTACGCGTAAATTTGTAACCATCGATATGCAAGGCCTTTGAATTGTGTGTATTTACAAGCAGTTGTCTTACCTTTCTTGTTAGCAAACTATTCAAAATTTCATTTCGAGATTTTAATTTAGCGTAAGCAGGTTTATTTTCAGCTCGTTGTTTCGGGCTCAACAATATCTGCTACATTTTCTCTGACTGGTTTAAATATTTAACGCATGTTTCACATCGATTCAATCATTTCGTTTACAATTCAGCAGCCACGTGTTTGCAACATTTGACCTTTTGTGAAGGTGTGATAAATTGTCCCAGCTAATTTCGTTTTCTTATTCTATGATGAGCAAATTGCAACAGCAAAATTAAGCATCGTCCTTAGGAAAAACTGTATTTTGTGGAGTTTGAAGGCAGACACACAACAATAGAGCGATATCTGAACGATGTAAATTTCAACAACTCTGACCGTATTTTTTAACACAGCGTTAACATTTTGTTAACACAATAGTTTTCTTTTTCGAAGCACAATAGAAATCCGAAACTTCATCACAAAGAGCACATCAAATATCGCTAAAAAGGCGCAAGAGAAATAGAGAATGAATGTAAAGAAACCATTGAAGCACACGATTTTTTTTATTGGAGGTTTAAGGACCACCATGCGCAACTCAATGGGCTATAAGCAGTCGGCCGTCCCTAATTTAGGGTCACAGATTCCAGGAAAGTTAGAGTGTCAGTTCCGTAAGACATACACAACATACATGCCTCACCGGGATTCGAACCCGGACACCCATTGAACGAATGATCAGAAACCACGACTTAGACCACTGCGCCACCAGGGAGGCACAAACGATTTCACTCCTTAGCTACGTCATGCAGGGGTCACCCATTATTGCGCACCGAAAAGTTGCCCGATGAAACAGAAACATATTACGACATCGAAGTGCAATAAATTTCACAACATGTAGCTGTCTCTCACAGTAAATTTGTAAAACATTGGCCAACACAGCGGGATGTTACACCCCGTAAAAGGACAAGGACATGCAGTAGTGATTTTTCTGCACGGTTATTCAAATATTAATTATATATAAAAACTTTTGGCAATACAATATTGTCCCTCCAAATATATAAAATATTTATATTTAGAACTAAAGAAATAGCCCTAACAGTTTAAAAATTCATCGTGAGAATCAAACAACTGTCTCCTAATTATGAGTCGAATAAAACCTGAACTGAAAAAAATCGTTTGCAAAAAAGTGCAAGCAAATTTTTCTCTTTTAAAATTTCTCATGGAAAAAAAATCTGGTGCCGACACAATGATTTCACAAAAATGCACTTACGCGCTTTTGGTAATTATATATCTGTGAATCAGACCATGTTAAATGTTTAACAAACTACACACGTGTTGAAACCGCATGGCTTACATCTTTTTACCTATCATGAAAACTAGATGTTTGGTGCTCATTAATTAACTAATTACATTATAACGTAAAAAAACTGACTGGAGCTTTTCGAGATACTGCATGTTCTTTTGCAAAAGTACATTGAACACATTTTACTTATTCAGCATTTTATTTTCACCATCTAATAATAAAAGTAAAAGTTTCAAGAAAGCTGATCCTTGTATTTTTAGATTTGTTTATATTGCTGATGTGTTATGTGGTTTGCAGAGTTTTCGCTTTCGGAAAATATTTCACAGCACTAAAGGAGATACGACTTGCTCAAACCGCAGAAAAACCCCATAAGGTTTAAGGAAATATTAAACATTATGTATACAGCGATGTTTTTTTTTTCATTGTACTGCATTTCCGTCAATCCCTGATTTCCTTCATAATGTGTTTAAAAAAATGGTAATCAAGCGTTAATTTCCTAAACTTGCACCACAATTTTATTTCTGATATTAACATTTTAGAATATTCATAACGTCCTATCAAAAACACGAGAGAGATCACTTGAGCTGCCGACTCGCTTTAAGAAATATCTTCAGTAAGGGCTTTACCGGAGATTTCCAAAAAGTTTGATTGCCCTGTAAAACCTGTTTTAAAAGCACCCATCCCTCCTCACAACAAAAGCTTTGCTTTACGGCCAGTGATTTCTGAACCATTGAAGAATAAAATATGCATATTTAATGTACAAACTATAATGAAACGGAAAAAGAGCCAATGTTCAGATTATAACAGAACAGTCATTTTAAATTTTCATCAGCACTTTATATGTTAACATTTAAGGTTTTTTAATTTCCTACGATTTATTTAGCTGTAGTTAGAACCCCAAGACAGAAAACTAAAGATGTATGAGATAAATTTCAACGTTATTACAGATCTAAATTCACGTTTAATTGGTATTATAGGTTCACAAAACTAAATTTTTATTGGTTTTGATAATATTGGTTTTAGTTAGGATGACATTGTTATTACAGGTTCGCAAAACTAAAATTAAATCCACGTTTAATTGGTATTACAGATTCACAAACTATGGTTGAATCAGTCTTGATCCTAATAAACATAACACTTTGAACATTAACCAGTTATATTTACGCTCTATGGGTACCAATATGTTTAAAAAGAATTAAATTGGGTTTTAATTATGATATCATTGGCATTTATAACGAAATTCATGATAATGATACGAGATATAGACATACAGTATGTTACAGCCATGCTTTTCGAAAAATCAACAAATATAACTCAGCATTGGATATCAAGGCCCAAAATTTTGGAATGACTTGCCTAAGGATATTCATAACATTAAAAACTACAGCTTATTTAAGAAAATAAGCACTATTTTCTTACTTAGTAAAATTGTATTAAAAAACAAGGTATCGGTTGAACCAGTGAGTAGGGAATGGAAGAAAGAGGGATGGCGTAGAAATTACTCATAAGACAGAATTGATAAAATATGGTCATACCATTTCGACTGCAAACGCTAAGCTTTTATCGAATGAAAAGTTGATAAAGATGTCCTCATTATTTAAAAAATATCAAATGCAAATGTATGATTCTTTTTAATATAATTTCACACCACTAACTGTTCCTTATAAATATTGATCTCAACGCACTGGGCATCGTTACCCTGCATTTACTAATAACTACTAATATAATTAACAATAGGCGCCATCGATGTTACGTATTTTATTTCTTGACTTGTGCTTTCTACGAAGAGAGGTCGGGACTTGTGCGGCCTTTTTGACTTTTTTCTGATCACCATAGCTGTTATGTATCTAATAATATGTTACTTCTTATGAGCATTTTGTATGCGTATAATAACAGCTAACTAATAAATTGAATTGAATTTACCGGTTAACAAATCGCTTTGGCTTCTATGTAGGGTTCAACATCTAATCGGGCAAACAAATCGAAACGTCTCTACAATGCAATGCAAAATGTTCAGTTCTTAACACAGTAGGGCTAGGCTTAATGCCTTCGAGAAACCAATTTCAGAACTGAATTTATTTCTTTATAGATTTTTCATCAAAGGAACGAGGCGATGCACATTGTGTAACCTACATTTTTGATGATATTATTTACTTCGCGGTGCATAAAGTTTTGTCTTTTGTATAGTCGTCTCGACGCGTTTCCATGAATTGAATCATTATTCCACTTTTGGTTTGATAAAATACAGTCTTTGAGGAGGTTATAATAAGAACACATAATATTTGTAATATATAATATGTATCTCATTAGAACATGGTATTTGAAATATATGTTAAGGAATTTTGGTTACTATATTATCCGGACAAATATGTATTGAAAACATTTATGCTGGTCTGCAAAAAAAAAAAAAAAAAAAAAATCCGGTCTCGCAAGTACCCTTACTTTAAGTTGCAGAATCGGGAACACTTAATGTTTCTATTATCTTGGACGTTAACAGGATCCATGATTTGAAAGCATTTTTTCCTTTCTCATTCTATTGACATGTGAGAAACATCATTCTCACCACACGGTTAACTCAGTTCATTAATGTTTTCAGAAATACATGAATGATAAGTATGTTGCTCAAGTTTAATTTGTTTCCATATCCGTGTTGCAAAGGAACTGCCAGATATGAAAAATTATATGTAGAATTTCTGCACTTTCTGAATTACGTCAGAGACGGAGATCACAAACAATGTGAACGCTAAGTAAACAGTCTCCATAATGACAAGATTTCATTTTTTTTGCCTGGCCAGAGTATTACAAAATTGCTGGTATTCATTTAATTTGATGCTCAAAGTCTCGTTTGCTATTACAATGCTGGTAATACCAGATATATCTAGCGTATTTCCAGCATGGTTGTAGAAAACCAAATCGTTTGAATGCCATCATTTTCCATTTCCTGTTTTTTCAGAATTTTCTAAGCGTAGAAGTGGTATAAAAATTCAAGCACACAATATTCCAAAGCCGCCATTTAATAATTTTGGTTTTTGGACTTTTCTATGTATACGGACATTAAGAGCTATCAGCATCCCAATTTTCAAATCTCTGGGTCATTTAGAATTGGTGGAACAATTCACGAAAAAATTAATCAGGCAATGTTCCAAAGCTGCCATTTTGAATTTCTTAGTTTTCGGAATTTTCTAGATATTTGTACCTTAAGACCTATCAGCGTGCTAATTATCAGATCTCTAGTTCATATTTAATATTTTGCTCTTTGATGCGACACCCCGAAAGTTCTGGTAAATGTCCGAAATGTTTAGAGCAAGTAAACCAAAGAACAATACAAATTTTCAATACCCTACCAATGAAAATTTCGGAAAATCATTTTATGGACATTTTACCTCTATCAAAAATGAACGTCAGAATGTATATCGAAATGAGCTTTTTGTCGAAATTACAATCTTATCTGTACATATATTACGCCTTTTACATGTCAATGGAATTTTCACTTGTCTCCAACAATGCACGCTACGGTAAGGAAATAATAAACAACACTACATTAATTCCTTCAAAATTCCATACAAATAATCTGGAACTCTGGTTGAAGTCCTATTTCATATGACATCTGTAACAAACACTATTACCATACTATGATCAAAGACAATATGTGAACCGAAATTTCTGAAAACCTGAATGTATTGATAGCCGAATGTCGGATTTATAAACATTTGTAAATACAGTATTTGCAGAGGACACAATGATACATGTCCAGCTTGGTAAATTATGTCAACTGCTTTATTCTGGTTCCATTTTATTCATTACGATTTATAACAGAACAAAATTTGTTTAAAAGGTACTAGTGATCCGATCAAAATTAATGTGAGGTGACATTTACATGAGAAATGTACCACAACCAGCCTGGTTTCTAGGATAGTTGTTTCATATTTTTTACAGAGCATGAGTCTCCTTAAGTGCATTATCAGGAGGGTGTGTGGATGAAAATAAAAGAATTATTGAGAAAACCATTTCTTTCCCGATAGTCCAGAAACTGTAGAGATTCCTCCGTTAACCAGAACTGATTGTAAAACACATGACATTTGTAATGTGAGAAGTGCAAACTACTTGGCTCATTCTCCTGTGTTGTTTAAAAAGAATGAAAGGTTTCCATTATGGTTTTTCATAAGGTGATGTACCACGCGAAATCTAGAAAACGTTGGGCCTCATTATCATACTTTTTCATACAGTACATATCATACTTTTTGATGAACGCAGTCTTTAATTTTACAAAGAACTTCAAAAGTAAAATTTTCCAAAAAAAAAGTAATATAATGTGTTCTTTGTGTTGAACTCAAAGGTCAAAAGTTACAATGAACTTCTCCCATAATTTTAAGAGCGTGCTGCAGTAGCGTATTTGCTGTTGTTGAAAGGGCTGGACGACGTTTTTAATTTTCATGAAGACTTTCATTCTCCGGAACTAAACAACGAATTCTCTTCTGATAAAATCAGATTACAGCGTATTTCAAGATTAAGTTTCGAAAGTAGAACATACTTGTAAACACCAAAGCAAGATTACAAGGAATTTAGTGGTTTGTTATACAGTTAGTTTGCTGTATATAAATTTAACAAAGCTGTCGAGCCTGATATTTACTCAAAACCTTTTTCTTTTCTAAACCTGAAATTGGCAATCAGGTTACCATCTTCCTATTTTCTCGTCGTGGTCTTCTGATAGATTACAGAACGTATCCTGGCTTTAATATATGAATGTTCGACTAAGGAGCGTTCATATATTAAAGCGACAGAAGTAATTTTTGTATCCAGTCTTCCAAAAAGCATTGTGTCTTACAGCTAAATACTTTTCAAAATTGGTGATTTCATTCTTTGGTAATTCCTGACTAAAAATAAGAAGTCCTGGTAATTTGGAACTTATCAAATCCTATTCATAGGAATGATTCAGCTCTTTATGAAATTCTAAATTCAACTAAAATCTTGCCTTTCCCACAAGATGTTAGTAATTGCACTACAAAGAAATCGATGAATTGTAAATTCAGAATGAAGGAATTGCATGACTACATAAAATATAACGGTTGCATTGTTTGCATATTATTTTGCAAATACTAATCATTTTCAGGTGGAGAAAAGTATCGTCATCGAAATTTGACGATACAAAGGTGGAGAAAAGTATCGTCACCGAAATTTTATACGTATAATTTTGCTGGAGATGACAGTAGTGCCGAAAACATGTAGATGTCGGATACGAAAGTAGTCTCTCTTCGGGGAAAAAAGTGTGTCGGACTACATTCATTTTTAAGTTACCTTATTTTAATTTCACTTCTCCTGCTTTCTTTTAATCTCGTTTCATAGAATCCTTTACTAAAGGTACATTTTGGTACAGTATTAAATTCACTAATATATTTATTTGCTTCATTTTCTTTTGACCAAATGTTTCAATTATCATAATTTTACAAATATACAGAAACACAGCCTACCCTACAAAATTAGTAAAAACAAAAATGTTACAGTTAGGGCATTTTTATTTCATATCAGGATAATTGATTATGGGCGCCCATATTTCATGTTAGGGACAAGATTGTGACAGTGAGCGGGTGAGAGATCGTTCAATGACGATTTGAGCATGTCGTTATAAAAACGAATTGCATTTTCGGTTTTATTAATTTTGCTCTGCATTATAGAGCTTTAGGCTACCGACCCCTACGATCCTTTTCGTGGCAATTTCGAATTTTGTCATTCGCGGCGAACGTATTCCGAAAAGGGGAATAACTTTCGGAATTCTGTACGAACATCTGAAATGTCATCAATTTAGGGAAATACAGAAGTGTTTCTCAGAGTTAAATTTTTAGTATGATTTATTTATATTATTAAATATTTGACTTTTTTCTAATAAATGTCCCTCAATGTTTACAGAAACATCTATTCATTAGAAATAATACCTTGTTTCAATCTAAATAAAAGTTTCCTTTTAATTTCATAGAGTAGAACAACATTTAAGTTTCTGTATTTTATGGAAACTGAGAGCTCGATCTTTTACAAGTATTATGTATAATCCAAAATTTTATTATGCCCGAAATACCCAGCAGAGTATGAAACCATGTGATATTCAAAATAATTTTTATAACCAGTTGCAACAATTCTTAAGTTGGTATTTTGGGCAATGTTCTATTAGTGCACGTTTTATGTAATAACTGTAAACATATTTTTATACTGAAAGCACATTTGTTGTTGTTGATGTGTAAGCACAAGGTAACTCAGAGTGTGCATATTATTGAACTAATATGTGATTGTTATAAATCATTATAATAAATCTCACCAGAGGAAACAATTGGGATTAAAAAGAGTTATAGAAAACAAAACTGTTTTGTGATTATTTTATAGGAACTGAAGATTTAGAGTTTGCTGGGACATATTCAGAAATCACTGATACCTATGTTTTAATTGAAAGTAAATGCTATGTCTATCATAAAGCCAAAACATTTTACCAAGAGAAAAGCAATATATCAAAAATAATTTATTAACAAAACGAAAGCTTATTAATTTTTCTTTGGTTACGGCGATTTTTGTTAAGACCTGGAGAAGAATTAGTAGAGCAACGTAATGATTATTAAGTAACCAATTCTTCGTGAAAACGAAACTAATTTATGGTGTTAACAGAAACCAAAATTTTAAAATTTCAGAAAACCAGAACTTTAAATTTGTGTGAACGAAAACACAGCTTCAATTAAGGGAATAGTAAATAATTCTGGGTTGAACCTAACTTTATTTGTTCTATACATTTTATCACTTTTGCAACCAAGCTGAAGCAACTGGTGTTTCGAATTTCCACTAATTCTGCCCTAAATCGTAACGACTAAAGCAGGCACAATTTAACTTGGGTTGAACCACTTCAGAGAAAATTCTTTGTTCCATTTAGAAAAAATTTAATCTCTTTTTGAGCTATAATGAAAATAATTTCTTGAATTAAATCGAAAACAAAATGACTATTCTTTAGATTTAAATATTAACTCGAAAACAGAAGGAGTGGATAATGATATACCATAAAAAAGCCACATGCATTTTATTACAGCTATGAAAACATATTGTCCCTATACGGCTTATTCTACATAAATTTGCGAAATTATTGAAGGACGTAAACTAAATTTTAGGAACATTACTATTAAAGGAAGATCCAAAATAACATGCGCAGGACGTCTTTATGCCAATCGAGGAAGCTGCATGTAAACGACTGTCTGTGTGAAGTTCATGAAACGGTGCAAGGAACACAGGATTCTGTATTCTGTTAATCAGTTTTATTTCTGTTGTTCCATTCGGAAAGCCATGGGATTTATGGGAGTTAACAGACGCCAAATTGCAAAGGTTGGACTACTGGATCAGAGCATTTTCGAGACAGCAAGGATTGTGGGGTGCTCACAGTCAGTTGTGATTAGTACCTTGAAAATTTTTCCCAGGAGTGGAAAACCACCAGCCGCTGGCCAGGTGTGAGCCGACAGCGGTTTTAACTACCGTAATGTGTCAAAACACACAATTCATCGAACTATACTGAAAGTGGCAAAACATAACTGCGGGCAACTCCACGTGCCAATGCTAACCCCTTTTCATCGATGAAAATGCCTGCAATGGGCATTGGCATATCAAGACTTGCCGGCGAATAATTAGAAGGTGATCGTTTGTTTCGTGTTGCACCATGTGGACAGCCGTGTCAGTGTACGTGAAGAAGCTTCACTGTTAGGATTGTTCGATAATGGATGTGTGACTTCTTTCCTCAGGTAAATGCGCCATGCCTCACTGCTCAGATTGTTCGAGATTGGTTGAAAAAGTATGAGAGAAATATCCGTGTGTCGACTAGCAGCGAAGTTAGCCAGACTTTATTACAGTCGAGCATATGTGGTTCAAGTTCATACAGCCAGTCTGATCACGTATCTTCGAAGTATTAAATAATATGCTGTTAACGTGTTGCTACCAAGTACCACAAGACGCCTTTAGAACTCTTAGATAAACTGTCTCAGTTGAAAAGAGTTGTTTTGGAGTCATATGGAGGAAGATGGCATATTAGTTATGTGGTCACAATGTCTTGGAACTCCGCTGTACCTTTTTGTGTACAGTAAAATTCAAATTTTGTTGATATTTAATATTTCACAATCCTTACCAATTGGAGAGAAATTTATTTAAATTTAAAGAGTGCCGTAAGTAAGGTTCGTTAGAATAAATTTTATCGGATTACGTCAATACATTACGTTTCAGCAACTCACTATTGTTTTTGCCTGATTTTACTCTACACAACAGATGCCGCATGCATGGTTTTTTTTAATCTCGTTTTTCCATTTTATATATTCCACTTCAACACAGGATTGAAGTTTGATGAACTTCATTCAGTGAATTTCACATGCTAATTTTCACCTCTTTTTTCATGATCCCATGAACTAAAGCTGAAGAATAGCACTATACCTTAATTTAAACTGCACCCACAAATAACGCAGTTTTGAATTTAAAATCGGTCCGGAGAATTCTCGCTTAAATCCTTTTTCTTTTTCTTTTTTTTCATTTGTGTGTTTGATTGCACAATATATTTGTTAAATATTTCTATTGGAGATCCATCTTTTCTGCTCGATTTATAATTACTTTTAGAGAATGAACGTTTATTGAATTCTGTAGGATATGGCGAATAAAGCAATCAACATTTTCCTTCTGCTCACTGCCAGAATTTTAACGGCACAGGTAATCTAGGTGTTTCTCTTAGCTTTTAGTCCAAGGAGTTTGTATTCTTTAAACTTCATTTTTATTTCAATTGAACCTGTCCCATCAGCATTAGAAAGATCACATGGACTGAATGAGCATCTACCAGGGGTCACTTCTCCTGCCTTCTTTTCATTCACCCTCTGCGTAACAACAGCACCAGCCTCACCACGAATAGATTTTTTGCGACGCCGCACCCGCCTCTCCTTCAAACGATTTAGCCATTCTGAACTGACCTTAACCCCTCATGCTGAGAAGCATTGGCAAAATGCAGTGCTTTTTCAGAGATTAATGGTGCGCTAATTGGCTGACTCCGAGAAAGGACATTTTGTAAATACAGCAAAACTCTTGTTTCGACACTGTAAAATTCAATCAGCTGTAATGTGTACACTTCTGCCCCAGTAACATATTTTGGCAACTGGTTTTGAATTTTGTCTGCATGTTGTAAGAAAGCTATATTGCGTTTTAGTGTGATTTTTAATCAACAGCATTCTCCTTCTCTCGAGTTCAACTTCTGTCAATATTTCTGTGGTTTACTTTTTTTAATGGAATTAATTTATTTTCGATGAACTAATTCTAAAAACGATAAATAAACAACGTTACGATCACAACTAAATGTAGAAAGAGACTCTGAATGTTATGTTTCCTCCATATTCTTTTTGACCCCTTACATGTTCGACCAGCTTTTTGCACAATAAAAGGCAGGAAATTAGTTACCTGTGAAGGATATGCTTTTCTTTTAACAGAATCTGAATTAAGCGTTTCAGCTACACTTGAAAGTATTGATCGAAGAAGTAATTTTCACCGGAAGTAAGCGCGTTTTTCCTTTGTTCTGAAAAAATCCTTGACAATGAATTTCGTTAAAATCAGATAAAATACAAATAACCAAAGTGGGTTATTTT
The DNA here is from genome assembly GCA_039090855.1 of Macrothele yani. Classification (NCBI taxonomy): domain Eukaryota; kingdom Metazoa; phylum Arthropoda; class Arachnida; order Araneae; family Macrothelidae; genus Macrothele; species Macrothele yani. The sequence continues at coordinate 67,306,526 of CM077034.1, read as the reverse complement.
CCGGGTATTAGCAATGTTTTCGCTAAATTGGTATGTTCGTAATATAGGTCACCTCACAAAGCTAATCTAGTGTATTAGCACCAATCTCACTAAAGTACAATTTTCGTTTTTTTTTAGTAGTATATCATAATAATAAATTATTTAAAGTGAGTATTACACATTTTACTTACTCAACTGGAAGAGTGTCCTGATTTTCACGTAAACTCTAGAAAGAGCGCAATAATTATTGCAAAATGCAATTAAAATTAGTTGCTTTGTATAAGTGGAATACTATTTCACATTTTAGAGTTTTTCTTTCAGAAATAGAGATACTTGTGGCCTAAATGTTACCTAATAGATATATCGTAGAATTAAAGGTCTACCATTCTTAAGTAGCGAAAAGCATTACTACGTTAACCTGTATTTAATGCAACGCTTGCAACAAAGAATAAATTTAGAAAACTTATATCTTATCAGGTTACACTGAAAACTGGTTTTCATCAGTAAACATTTATTGAAGTGCAAAGATTTAAATGAGTGAGAATATTGCTTAAAGTATATACACTGAAGAGCATTGAATTAGATATACCTGTCTAGTAACGTTTAGCACCACCTTTCGCCCTGATGACGGCGGCGATTCGTCTCGGTATGGAATCGACAAGACACCGGAAGCATTGGGAAGCCATACAGATCTACGACCCCTGAACAAGCCCCCACAGTTCACGAAGATTTTATGGAGGGGGTCAGAGCCCCGAACATCTCTGTCAATGGCATCCCAGATGTGCTCGATGGGATTGAGGTCAGGTGACCTAGCTGGCCATAGAAGCGAGGTCACGTCGGTGGAGTTTTCATCTAACCATTCGGATACAATTCAGGAGCGATGGCACGGTGCATTGTCTTGTTACAGGATGTGGTCCCCAGTTGGAAGTGTTAGAGGCACAAACGGGAGCAAATAGTCGTCCAGGATATCCCCGTAACGTTGACGTGTGAGGAACGATGTCACACGTACCAGAGGTCTCATTTCAGTCCACGAAAATAGTCCCCAGACGATAATGCCACACTCACTAGCTTGAGAAGTACTCTGCTGGCAAGAAGGATCCATCGCTTCATGTGTTTTGCGCCGTACTCGTATCCTGCCACCGCATGTACCAACCTGAATCTCGACTTATCAGACCAGGTAACATGTCTATGGTCCAGTGGCGATGTTTTTGCGCCCATGCTAATCTTTGCACCCTGTGATGTGCGGTCGTCAGCAGCGGTATCCTCGTGGGACGATGGCTTCTGTACCCCATAGCGAGGAGATGGTTCTGGATGGTGTGGCTTCTTACACGTTTTGTGCTCCAGCCTTAAATTGCCGAGTGATTTCTTGCCCTTTGGTCCGTCTATCTGCTGTTACAGTGCGAGCACGCCGACGATGACTCCACTCATCCACACGCTGTCGTCCACGACAGTTGGCCCTTGCAAGGATGGTTTACCGGATTCGATGTACCCACGGTGCACCAGTTACACAGTGGCTCGTGAAAATCCCAGTGCCTGCACGACTTCCGAGCTCGAGTGATCCATTCGTCAGGCCCCGAAAATTTGCCCACGATCAAATGCGCTTAGATCCTTCGTCTTATCCATACTGAATCCGACTCTTACTGATTCCCATCGCATCACTCCTTATATTGTCGGGTCACTGCATACGTCATGACGTTTTCGTTTACAGGGCCGCCCACTGTGCCACATCTGCATAACGCCAGCTGTCTCTAATTCAATTGCTCTTCAGTGTATAAATGGTACATTTAAAGTAATGATAAACATATTGAGAATGGAACATACCAGCCCAATGATATGATTAAAGAGTTTTAGAGTTTTATAAAGAGATACCTATATTAAGGTTATTGAGACAGAAGCCTTCGTCATACCTTCATTTGTGTTTTGAAAATGTTTTTCATGTTTGTTTTTCACACCCACTTTGGAGCTTTTCTGTTTGCAGGTTTCCACGCCGGAATGCTTGCCTGCTTTCGGAACTTCCTGAGGGATGTATTTTAGAGCTGGTGTGAATGTGAGAAAAAATTTAGAATGAATGACTGGGTAGTATGAAAGAGGAAGCACTTTAGTAAAATCATGCAGTGCATTGATTATGATACGCTTTCCAACTTGCCAGAAATCATTATTCAGTTATTACTCAAGTTATGAGGACAATGGCTGTGGAATAAATTTCGCTTCTGTGCCCTGACCTTTGACCCCATTTCAATAGGGTTCATACCTAGGTCTTTCTCTACCACATACTAAAATTTCATCGAACTCGAACCATTTTTACGCGAGTTGTCTTTCGGACGGACAGACAGACAGATGGAGAATACTGGAGCATATACGCTTCTTCAACCTAAGGTTGGAAAGCGTGAAAAAAGTTGTATGAAAGTAGATGAATGATTGAGATTTTCCAGAGTTGACCCTCAAATCCGTTCCATGTGTTGAATGGCGGAGAGGGATTTAATCTATTTCCTGTGAATTAATCTCTGTGTTCTTCTCGCCTTCGAAAGGAGAGGGATACTGGGACTTCAGAGATCCCAGCAGGGCACACTATGTAGTATGTTCCATGGTAAGCTTTGATTTTCGAGGACAAACGCATGAACCACCTAATCCATTCGTCTTGCAATAGGTTACAATATTTTTGCAAAGTGTGATACAAACTAAGTTACTTAACAATATACAGACTTAAAAACTGGATATCTTGGAAGATTTTTTAAAATGAAAAAAATCACTCCCTCAGTCATAATAACTTATAAAGTTCCTTTATTGTGGGCAACTGAAGAAAATAAATCGCACCCTTATTGAATGATCGACTTATTTGTTACTTCAAAAATGCTGGGTTTCAGAAGTATTTAATAAAGAAGGCTTTCAGTTTCAAAATGTTTAATAGAATTTCAGTTAAATAAGGCAGCAAAACTAATTAAATACATACTCCAAAAAGTGCAGAGCAACAAAAGTTTGGTCTAAATCATATGTTAAATTACCTGTCCTACATGATATAAGGACAAGAGATATGCAAATACCTCAAAGAAAATGACTTTTTTTTACGCTTTCCAACCGTAGGTTTTACGAAACGTATATGATACAGCTTTGTCCGTCTTTCTGTCTGCCCGTCCGCACGATAACTCGCGTAAAAATGGTTCGATTTCGATGAAATTTTAGTTTGTGTTAGGGACCACCTGGGAACGAATCCTATTTAAAATGGACGAAATGGGGTCAAAGGTCAGGACAATGGAGCGGGATCCATTCCATTGCCCTTATGTGTCATAACATGGGTAAAAATAGTTCGATTTTAATGAACTTTTAGAATGTGGATTGCAGAAATAAATCTGACAGCTCAGCGGTGTCAAGCCCGTCTCCAAGGAAAAGAAACTGCGGAGTTGGAGGTTTCGGCCAGTGACAGCGACAGACGGCGCCGACAGTGTTCTGTTACTGATATTTCAATATAAGTGACGTAATTTCCGACCTATCTGTAGTACTGAGTAGCCCTTTGCGTTCGGCAGTTAGTTATTCTTAAGTGTTTTGAGTGTGGGGGGTTTACATTAATATTATATACCACAGACATTATTATTATGTTATTTGCAATTTATATTCAAAATGGATCGGTGACTTAACAGTGGTTCATTGAAATGGAATACAATTGAAATCAAAACGAATCCACATGGGCCTGTTAAAACTAAAACCATTAACGATCGTTTTCAAACCAGTTGCTCTGTTACCGCCAACAAAAAAATATATGTGTAAACAGGAAATATTATGATTACCTAAAAATGGGATCTTATTAGACCGGTGACCAACTTGCACGTATTCCTATTTGTCTTGTGTGCTATGACACTTTGTCTAACGACGCCATGAAACCTTCAAAACTTTTACTGAGTTTTCAAACAAAACATGCAGATTTACCCATAAACCTGTAGAATATTTTCAAAACAAACGCAAGTGATGCTGTCATCACAGAAATCAATGGCTACTGTTGCTACTGGTGAGGAAGATAGTAAAACTAAAGAGGCATCATTTCAAGTTGCTTTACTTGTGGCAAAAACTGGTCAAGGGCATGACGTCGCTAAAACATTTGTAAAGCCATCTGCTGAATTGATGGCGAATATTATGCTAGAATAAATCGATTGATTCGGTGTCTATAAGATGAATTTATTACTTACCAGGGCAGAACTGGTTCATGACTCCGTTTGGGGTAGCCATGAAAATATTGATACCGCCAAAAATTACAAACGCTCCCACGAAATACCTTACCTAGATGCAAAAGAGGATGGTTTCTTAACCGGATACCCTCAACCAGGTTGAGAAAAACACTCACTGATATATCCTACTACAATTTCGTTTCATCATATGTTCGGTATGCATTTTTATCGAATACGCAAATTTGTTTATTTTTATCCGTTATGTAATTGGACCACTGGTGCACCCACTGGGGACTTTGGGGCTAAAGCGCCCACCAAAGCACAAAATAAATTAAGAAAGACGCACGTCAACCATCTATCTATCTATCTATCATGGAAGAAAAATCCAGGTTTTCACCGATACATAGAGCGTTTTAACAAATATTATGTTCCTACATGTTGAATTGGTGAGTACCATGGTTATATTGTGCAGACATTTTACAAATCGATTGGCCATTCACTGCTACAGATAGAAAAGAGCAAATTCTTCAGTTTATTAGCAAAACATCGAGATTCACACCGATGCATCGAAGAAACATGGAGGTTTTTATTAAAACATGGATCATTTTAACAAATATTGTTAGTTAATCGATGCTATTGTTCAGTAACTGCTGTTGCATTAAATTTTCCCATTTACTGATGACAATTGAAAAACTACGAATTCTTTGGTTTTACAAGTAAAAACATTGAAGTTTTCACCGATAGTATCGATGTTTCCGGAATGAGTTCCGATGTCCTCATCTCTACTACAAAGAACAGCTTCTATGTTTATGCGGACTTATACTTCAAAATAGGATGAAATTACAATCATAATTTTAAAAATATTTTATTTTCAAAATGTGAAAGTGGTAGGTTCTAAATGTTTCATAGTTAAATTTAGCATGGGAAATATCCATTAAATATATAAAATTTCAGTATGCATAGCAAATTTCTTCCTTTGTGTAGAAACCATTAATAATAGTGCATCCCTATTTAGCACCGTCCTAAAAAATTCCACGGCTTTTATCAGATATCTGGGTGAAATCTCAATTTTAGATCAAATGACGTGCACTGATCTTCGCATACACAGTGTTTAATTAGGAATTGAAAATAAACAACAGTTTCAGCAAAAATGACCACACGAGAGTTCGTTCTGCAAACTGAAGCAAAGTATATTCACTATGTTCCTCTCTTAATCAAAGTAGAAATAATATACATTTGTCCGCTCTGGTTAGGAAAAGAACTCAAGGTTAGGAGAAGTTAATGTCTTTTGAGCACTCCACTAGTGCACGTTTCACTCGCCTGATAAGCATGTGACACAAAACAATCTCATACGATTTTTACCCCAAAGCTTTGAGCAAAATTTTAAAGAATTGTTTCCTTATTAATACCATGCTTATATTCCAGCATCCTCAAAGTCATACATCGACTACTTTTTATTCTTTCACGAACTTTCTAATGAGTTCAGACATGCGCCTGATATCGGGTGTGTGGGCCATTCGTCATTTCCGAAATCTTCCTACACATCCTTGAAACGTGCATACGATTGGAATGTTGTGCACGAGATAGGCAATCAGCCTCATACCCATCACGAAAAACCCCTAGTAACACCATTCTTATTGGTTGTGTGCTCCGTAACATTCCTAACCAAAATGAAATATTCATCAATGACAATTTCTAAATAGTTTAATAAACAATTGCTTTGGATGCAAATGTTCATTAGAAATACTCAAAATGTTCATTAAAATTATAATGTTCATCCACCGAATGACGTCATACGTAGCCTATATAATGATCAGCCCAGTTCACACAAAAATGCTGTAGCCGCCGCATAGCTGACAAATGACATCAAAAAACATGCCTTCCCAAAAGATGTGTTTCACCGGGAATTATTTAATTGCAGCAATGTTCAGATTAGCCAAAGGCACATTTAATTTAGACGTAGTGACACATGAGTATTTGAATGGCTCATGATCATTAATTGACACATCAAGATTATTTTATTCATAATATTATAACTGCTTTAGTTTAGGAACGAGTATTTCTTTCGAGAAACTTATCTTCTTATATGCGTTTCAGCGACAATTTACTGAAGTTATCTCTCAAAAGGAAAGACTAATTGAATAAAATAAAAAGCAACACCCGCTGAATTGGCCAATACTTTTTAAATTACCATTTCCAAAGGAAATGGTAATTTATTATGTTTAGTACCTATTCGAAACGACCTTTCGTTCACATTTTGAGGAAAGGCCTTAATAATTTACTACAAAAATAATAATAATTTACTTTGATCTTTATAATTGTGTATACGGAACCATCACTTCAAGATTTGTAACTTTCTCAGTGAAGGCGTCTTTCAATTTATTCTAAATTATCTTTGAATTTGATGCTTCAAGTACTGACAATACTTCATTGCATAATAAACTTCCTTCTGAAAAGAAATATTTTTTTCAGAATGTACAATAGTAATTTCGCCATGAAAAACGTATCTCAGAGTAGCTCAGGAGTATAACAAACCACGTGTTGTATATCCTAAGGTGTACAAAAACAATGAAAGTAGTATTGGGCGTAACTCTTTTATCGAAAGGAGGTGCTTAAAAAACGTATTTGCTGTACAGCTTTTCTGCGTTTTTTGATACGCGTCGTAGCTAAAGGATGTTTCTGTCTTTTTTAACGATAAGATGTTACTTGCCATTTTGTCAAGATTGATTTTTGATTCGTTTACCTACTGTAATACAAACGTATTTGTTAAATGAGGAACACTTAATTATTTCGTGGTGACCTTTAGTATCTGTATAACTTCGTTTTGCTCTTATAAATTAAAGCTAATGACAAGGAAACTTGATAGCGTCTTTAGCTGAATCTTCACATGGAGAGTTTTAACCAGAAAGAGCTCTTACGCGTGACGTTTGTAAAACATTTGACGTCCGAAAAGGATTGCGTTTCGGAACAGGGTGAGGCATGGATGTTGTCTCTGTCCTACTGCACTGAATCTTTCCTACTCCATGGGATCAGTGGCCCTAAATTAGAAACTGGCGATTGCTTACATCCCTGCGAGTTTCTCTGGTTGATCGTAAAAACCACACAAAAATATAATGGTAAATACGTTTTGAAATATTTTTTGAAAAGGAATGTCCTAAAAATCGAATAACATGCAAAACTAATCTTCGGTGCCCCAGGTGTAACAAAGAGAACCAAAATAATTTCCGAAATTCATTATCGCTCTACCAGCACATGGAAGAAGAAACATCTGTATTCTGGCAGAAGTTATGTAAAACCATTTTTACTATAATCTAACGCGTATTCAGCGAACGTAGTTGGTTTTAATTTGTCATATCTGTATTCATTAGTAACATGAACTACGTAACAGGACCAATTTTTTGTCGCATTTGAAATCACGTTTTTCATATTAATACATTCTTAACAAAAAACTGCTGTCTCACTTCAGAAAAAGTAGTCGGTAGAAAAATACAATTTTCGGAATGTGTGTCAGTTTTAGCATTTATTTCATAATTTTCTCTCGTTAGTTCAGGGAATGAGACTACTTCAAACCATGAGTGAGTGTGTAAAGGTCAAACATTGTTTCCCTTATAGAACTGATAGCACACCTTTTCTGCTAAATTTTATAGGAGCCATCCGAAAGAACATGTTACCAAATATGGTCGCTTCGAGCACCAGATGATGTTCTGTATCTACTGGAAATTAAAGGCAATAATCCATTACGAATTTGTTACAGACTGACCGTCAACGCCAACTTCTACTTTGAACAGCTGGAGCGGATGTATGACGTTTTTGAAGAAAAAGTACCTCGCCCTGTTGAACAGAAAGCGTGCTCTCTTACAGCAGGAAAACGCTCGGTATCATTCCGCGAGAACGACACAGACAAAAAAAAAACTCTACGAACTTGAGGGTATCGAACTAACAACACACCCAGCAGATCGATTTTCTTGTTCAGATCGATTGCTGACTTTTTCGCTGGCGGCATTCAACAAACTTTAGGAGGTCGCATTTGAGGAGAAGGAGTACTTCGCTTCGAAGGACGAGAAATGGTACCGCGGTGGAATCGAAAAACCGGCATACAGATGGCTACAGACAGTGCTACACAATGGCCCATACACTGAATGCTATTCGGCTTTCGTCGTAAAGGGACTATGGAGATATTAAGAGATCTAAATATTGCAAAACTTTCGCCCTACCTTCGGTACTTTGGAATCAAGATTCCACAATCCATGTTTCAACATTATCACATTGTAATAAAATATGCAGTAACCGTAAACTGTGTTTGCACGAAATCGGGACACTTACAAATAATGTTTCTACAATTAAAAAAATAAATGCCCGTTATGTTACATTTATGTTTTATTACATGTATATATGTGAATGAGCAATTATACCTAGTTTTTTGTTAAAATCATTTGAATACTTATATAAATGTCATCTTTGTTTTCTCACTTCTTTTCATGTACACTCTTTTAATACAGTGCTTGACAAAGCATTTACCTTGAATATTCTTCAGAATTTAAAGTGGTCTTATACTACCGAAATCCCCGGCACTTTCGTCGGCTAGAGTTTGACACATCCAGCACGCTGCTCACTTTGGGATGGTTGTAATTAAAGCTGCTTTGCATTTCCACAATCAGGATGCTCACTTTCAGATAGTTGCAATCTGCTTGCAGAACCAATCTAGTGGTTGCACTTAGCCGCAGGAGTTTCAATTACAGATGGGTTCAGTTGTGTAGTCGAAAGCGGTACGATAAGTTGGAACACAGGGACAAATTACTCGTATATTACTGCGAAAAACGTATGCTGAGGGATCTGCACGACCTAAGCTACAAAGACAATCGGGAAAATGTCAAGATTTCGGAAGAAGTGGCTTTGAAAATTGATTGTTCGGCAAAGGAAGTGAAATACATAGAGACAATTTGGAGAAACGTCTTACACAGAAACAGTAAAAAAAGAAAAATTCTGAATTAACAAGCGTCATCAGAAAGAAGTTTATTAAAAAAATCAAACGAGGTACATCATTATTCACAGGAAGCTTTCTTCACACTTTTTGCGATTACGTTTCCTTTTCTGTCCAAAATCATAATGCCCCGGCAGCAACTATGTGTACCGATATCTCTACAAACACTGACTCGAAAATTGAAGCACCAGTCGCACTTAGTGTGGATTCGCAGTATGTTGCGTGCAAAGCAAGATGGCTACCAACGTTTGCTTGCTTCGGGCAAATAGTTTTCCACTCACAGCCTAAGGGTAAAACCACCTTTGCAGAAATTTATTTCTCTGATGACATTTTCGATTCGTTGAACCCAAGGTGCCTCCTCAGAGGCCGAAAGAAAGAAATGCTCGTGTTCACGAAACTGTGAAACATTTGGAAATTTTAAATTTGCCTCTGTGGTTAAACAGTATTGTAACTTTAATTTTCTCTTTTGACGCTTTGTGTTGCTAGTAATGGCTGGCAATGGTGATTAAAATTTGATGTATTAATTTGCAATTATTTTATGGATTTGCAATTACTTTTAACCGTTATATTAATCCTTTTTCCCTATGACTGAATGGATGAAGTGTTTTATGTGAATTAAATTATCCATTTGCCGTTTCCCACTTCTCCCAGACGGGCGAAGGGTATCAAAGATTTCTAAAATATTGTACTTTATAGTTCAACGGATATCCTTAACTTTCACGGCAAACTTCTAGTAGCCCCGTATTTTTAACAAATGCATTGTACGTTTTTCATTTTTAATTCAGATGGCATATGCTTCAAATAACAAAAGAAACAAAGAAAAAACGCATTTGTTTTTGCCAAACCAACGATGTTAAAACAGCAATTTAAGAAGCGTAGTGAATTTCATTTTAAAATTGAAAATCAGCTGAGCATATGTTTTCTTATCTAATTTGAGTTCACGGCCAACTGAAGAAGACTAGTTTCCCTTTGGAAATGCTTTGTAAAAATAACAGGAAAATTTTGACAAACAAAATTTCGCTTCCAATTCCACGTCTTAGACCACTGTAAAAGGCCTGGGAAAATAAATATCCCATGTTGACTACCGCTGGAACTAAGAGGCTCCAGCTAGAACTAATATACCTTCAAGAAACACTTTGGAATTAATTGTTAATTTCAGTTCAGCACGCCGGCTATTAAGAATACCAGCATTCTGGACACTACCCAACAGAAGAGCTAACGTGCTACGATCTATGAGCCGAAATTTAATCATGATAAATTACAATATATAATTATCGGAAATCGGGCCACGGTTGGAAGTTTAACCGAGAAAACATGGGAAAAAATCTTTTTTTTTTATGCCTCTTTTTATTAATTTACAGCAAAAACAGGTCATTTCAATAAATTTACAGTCTCAGTGTTTGGTTTTTCAAAACTAGATATTAACAAGCTCATTTAATACGAAATGTGAATACTCGAATAATATGAGTAGCAGAACTATTCCCAAACACTCGTTACCAGACGAATACGCAAATGTGCCAAATCACATAAGAAGTTCTATAATTTAAGTGCTGTTCAATAATCAATAGCTTCATAAAACCCAGACATTATGATTAGGATGCGTTCCTGCGTATTCCTTCTCGTGCTTACAGACTCTCACATAAAGACGCGGGCATAGATAAATCGTTCCTAAATGCGCATTCTGAACATTTGATGGTAGTTAATTGTAGCGTGAGTGCTATCCACGTCGTAAATCATAAATTTTGCGAAAGAAACATAGTCAGCGGTTGCTGCGTGTTTGCCATGCCCCAAAATATTGGCCTCTAATAAACTTGATGTTATTTAATCATGCCAATCAGTCCAGCTAAACAAACAACAGTTTAATTCCCAGCGATCTGTAAAGAAAGTGAATACGTTATTTTATTGTTCTTCCCAACTAAACTATTCAGAAGTGCAGCACAAAACGAACAGGTTGTTTTGCTGCAAATCAAGGAAATACAGGGCACGACGGAAATGTTTTGTCTATACAGGTGATTCACATCCGTTTAACGCAAATTACAGCTCAGCATGAAAAATAAGCTCCATTGAATGCCGTATGACTTATAGTGTTTTGACTATATCAATATTAAAAGGATATCGCTAATCGTACTTGCGAAATATATTTCCAATCACGGAGCCAATTCAGGTTTTGTGTTCGATTACCTTCTCCTGTGAAAACACATTCGTATATTCTTTTTCAATCTGATATATTTGCATGTTCTTTTTTTGATCTGATATAGAAATTTACGATGACCCCTACTTTGATGCTACGTTGTCCTATGTATTTAAAATGCAATTATGAACTGAAATGCAATTTGGAAGGTAATCACGAACAGAGACAGGAGGAAATTCGACTACTTAATACCTACTTAAGCTAAATTAAATTAAATATTCGTTCACATCCTAGTATTAAAATATTTCTGAGTAATTTCCGACATATCATATATCAGAAACCTTTAGTTCCGTGAATGTTTTGAATCTTTGCATCCTCATTAAACAGTAGTTTATTTTAAGGACTATATCACAGATGAAATCTTATATTTTCTCTGTCAGACTGAACTGTGACACACACCTCTTTGGTTTTTCATAATTCCACGGTTATATGTTTGCGTGGGAAGAAACAAAACTCATGCTAATTTATATTAGCGTTACAGAGCTTTATTTTTGTTTCTATTTATTTGCGTCATATATTGTCCGATCGTACATTAATATATCGGTTAAATTGTATTTATTGTAAGCAAATAAACAAATGCATTACTTGAAACAAACATTTTTTACTATTAACAGAGATATACAAGCATTCACGGAAAATATTAATAGTTTATCTTTAGTACTCCAATACTGATGAGTCACACAAACTATATCTCACGAGTAAAAGCCATATTTGTGCGGTTAATTGAAAGTAAAATAAAACTCGGCTTAGCTTAAATTAAATTACCTCATATTATGAGACATCAATTTAATAAAACCTTATGATATTTTAAAAACAGATTAAAAGACATGAGTACTTTCGGGCCATCACATGGCCCATCTTCAGATGGAAGAGCTAAATTGACAAGATCAGCGTAATATATACACATATGAACGCAGTCAAAGTCGGTTGCTGCACATATATATAAAGAAGGAAGACATTCCTCACGGCACATTTTCCCACGGTTACGGGTTATTCAAAGCCCCTAGATTTAGAGTTAATTATTACCTTATAGGCATTGGGGAGCTCATAAGGCATATAGTAATTACAACAAATATTTTGTGACTGATAATTGAACATGCTCTCAGTAAGAAGTAGCGTCCTACGATTTTTAGGGGTAACCAGAATTTTAAAATGTTCCCAGTCCGGAAATAAAATCCCTTCTGTAACTTTCCTAGCAAGATGAAAATCCTCCAAATACAATTAAAATGATAATACATTCCACAGCGGCGGCTGAAAAACAATTTTTAGGTTGCTGTGTGTTTCTGGAACGTGGAAAGAGCGATGTATATATTTATTTTATTCCTTACCTAGTTTTGACAAAGCTGAAATAGTAGAGTTTATAGGGTTATGATTGATGATACAATGTGGGATAGTCGAAATGGCACAGATCATTTTATCACAGTAATCAACTGTTTACTTTTAGTTTAATGCTGATAAGCAAATAACAACAAAGCAATTAACTAATTTGCCTTTAGGTACAATATTTGTAAAATATTTTTATGTATCATATTTTTGAGAATGTAACGGGGTTTTTTAATATGTTGTCTTATTTTTTACAGGGTGTGAACTTCTAATAAATATTGTGATCAAAGAAAATTCTGAAGATTCAGACTAGAGATGAGAAAATTGCTCATTCGACTGAATAGTGTTGGGCATATTCGATTGAATTTAAGAATCAAAATGATGTAATCGAGAGATCTGACAAATCGAGATATTCATTCCAAACCAAACAATAATTCATCCTTCTGCACACTACCATCGATGTCAAGCTTCTTATTACTCATAACTGATTCTTCACCGTTGATGACTGAGGAACACAAAGTACAATAAACAAAACATCAAATGAGACATTGATTGATTTTCAGTAGTTAGCATGAGGAATGCTTTGCTACTCAACTTTGACTTAGAGACCCCAAAAAAAACATACCAAGCCAGGCCGGTTACAAGACGCTGTGAAGTAAGAACGCACGTGCGGATGAATTGCGTCCCTGATCGTATTAAGTCGGATATTTTGGGTGAAGGCGAAGTAAGCTGCTGTAACAGTTTCTGTTACTTTGGAATAGCGTGGGGCAGCCACAAGTAATATTATTTGAGAAAAAAAATGCGTCGAAAGAAAAACTTTAGTCTGCCATGGAATACCCACAAAATTCTTTGGAAATTCCTAGTTTCTGTCAAAATTCCCTTTTCCCTATCAGGCATTTCAGCAGGTCAGAATTCCCTGGTTTTATGGACAATTCCCTGTACTTACCATCACTGGTCATCGGTGGCCTAGTGGTCAACTTTCGTGACTGCAACGGAGATGACCTCAGGTTCGATCCCTGGCAGGTACGAACGCTCGAACCGCTAAATACCCGGCGTGCTTCGGATGGGCACTGGCCCTCGGTAATAAATAAGGGCGTCTTTCTACCATGTTTCCGTGTTAATTTCCTATTGGGAACTCTAGCCCAAATCTCCTATCTTCTGATTTCTAAGGTTTGTTTAAGACTTAGCGTCACACACTCCCTTTCTAAAATCCTCTAAATATTACCTGATCTGTGTTGGCAAGTTTTTACTATCCCAAATTTCCGAAGTGCTTATTCAAGCCCATAGTGAATTATTGGTCTTTACTCAATTTAAATCTATATGTTGTGAATACATAAAGATTGGAAATAATTTGTTAAACTGCAAAAGTATTGCTCACGAATGACAATATGCGCTTTATATATATAAAATCTTGAAAAAAATTGTTACGACTGCGTCACGTGGATAAATAATTATGATATCGCAATAGATTGTATCAGACATTGTTTTCAAATATCTAGGCGTCTGTTTTTGTCATTACTGGACAGCACGTAAATTAAAGATAAACGTTTGGATCATTTATAAAAAACCTCTTTGTTTGCGTTCTACGTACGACTGTCTTATTGATAACTTCATACACAAAGAGATGGAGGTATTTCCCTTTTTCTTAACAATAATATTTTTACAAGGCGCATGAAGCTAGAATACCGATGACATTCTACACCTCTTAGTGCATTTAATACAAAGCTAAAAAGTTCCTCGTTGAGAAAACACCATGTCAGGTAAAAATCGAACATGTTTAAAGCACTTCTGAAGCTATTTATGAATTATTAACGGTAACAAGTCGTAATATACTTTTGAACTCTGATTATTATTTGAGACAAAACTTTCGATTTCTAATTTACATTCAGTTTCTTCTTCAGAAAATAAAATATTTATAACTTTCGTGAAACTTTGGCTTTAACAAGAGCCGCGGATGGCTTAGTGGTTAGTGTTTCAGACTATCGATGCTGGGTCCCCAGGTCTGATCTTTCAGAGATGGTGTGATTTACTGACAATCGCTGATCTTTCAGAGATGACAGGTCTGATCTTTCAGAGATGGTGTGATTTACTGACAATCGCTGATCTTTCAGAGATGACAGGGCTGATCTTTCAGAGATGGTGTGATTTACTGACAATCGCTGAATATCCGCCGTGCATCGGACGAGCACGTAAAGTGGCGGCCCCCAAGCTGGACCCACTGGTTAAATGGGTATCCTTTATTATGTCCTCCCTGAAATTCTCTCACCCATCTATGTGCAATACCGTACTTGTACGGTGGCGCCATCTACTGTACTCTAATCTCACTACAAACTGTTCTGTCAAAAGTCGCTAGACTTGCTCTCATTCCTTCCGTTTCTGTGTCCTGCCCAAAAGGCGATCTCGCTGTAGGTGGCTGGGACCTAAACTCTACTCCCTGTGGACGGAAGTCCTACGTGAAAAAGACAATGCTATATTGGCTTTAACAATCTTTAAATTTGTGGCTACTTATTTAGCCTTTTGTTAGGCAATACGTTAAAGGAAGGTTTAAAAGCTGATATTCTTTAATGAAATTGTAATTGACTATATAAATTCCAGCGGACTAAAGTACCAATGATCGCGGCCATTTTCCTTTGAAGGAGAACGTTTTATTTCACTTTCATATTTAGCCAGTCGTTGGTTTGCAAAATTTGGATTTTAGTGGAAAGAAGATATCAGGATGAGTCAAACGTTTGCATTCGGTCTAATGATATGATTTAAATATTACGTGGAATGAAACTGATGTTTCTTTGAAGAGAAAATCAATACCACGGTATTCCTTAAAAACATTTCCTTTTTAAAATCAAGGAAGTGCTGGAAGAATATAAATCCCGTTAAAGTCGTAGTTTCATCAAAACTTATAATCAGTTCCCAGAGGCGTAGCCAGAGTTGTAAAATTTGGAAGCACGCGTGTACGCTGTACGCAGATACCTTCCAAATTTTTAGCAAGTTTTGCAGATAGGTTTTGTTTAAGATAAAGAAAGTGTAAATGCTATTTACAATTTTGTTGTTGTTTTATAGAAATCCGTTTCTGCTTTACATTTTCACTTTACCTATTTCCCGGCATCACTTTAAATATTAAAGACTAAAAAAAGTATGTAAAACTAATAAAATCCCATGGAAGGGCGGTGCCCACACCCAATAATGGAAGTATGGTGGAAGTTGAACCATCAGGAATATAACCACCTCATTTGTGGTAGAAGGTAAAATATGAATCTAACCATTTCACAGACACATTGCTGCACATTGGATTTTAATATATCTATTTTGTTCTCATTGTAATCATAAATGTTCTAATAATTATCATCTGTTTTAATACTTTTTCTCTATATTCTCCTCACAAGGTTAAATAATATGTGTCAGAGGAATATCTTTAACTTTTCTTAAAACTTACTTAACAAAAGGAATACAGTACACACAAATTGTTCAAAATAAATCAGTTATGGGAAATATTACCTCAGGAGTTCCTCAGGGATCAATACGTGGCCCTATTGTATTCAATGTTTACATTAATGACATTTTCTCTATTAATGTCACCTAATCTCTAAGACTATATGCTGATGATACTACTATTATATTTTCGATTGATAATATACACCAGATCATATCCCTTTGCAATAATAAACAAATACACAAATTTTATGACTGGATAACCTCTAATGAACTGTTAGTCAATACTAACAAATCTAAGGCTATGATATTCACAAGGCAGCACTTCAATACAGAGCGAGACTTATCGATATATTACGAAAACCAAAAAAATGATATTACGGATAACTTTACAGTTTGAGAATTCACATGAAGAATGATTTAAAATGGAATAAGCACGTTGGTCTCATATGTATTAAAAATCTAAGAATATTGTAATTGTTAGTCACATATTTTCTAAAATTGTTTTATATTATACATTGGTTCAAATGCATTTAATTTATTGTCTTTCATCAAGGGCACAAGCAAACGAGATCAAATATCAAAAAATCATAAGTTCTACAAAACAAATATATCCGACTAATGAATCTTAAATATAATTCTAACATTAATATGGTATATCATGCTGATCTTCGCATTCATATGCACGTTAATCCCAATAAAAATGGTATATTAAATATTAACTCACTAATTTACTATAACCTTGGACGAAATATGTATAAAAGAATAAAGAATAATATCAATTGTGAAATAATTGATATCCATTGTGTTACACATAAATACGATACCAGTAAAAAGACTCTTATTAAAACATGTAAGCCAAAAACTGAGGTGATTAAGCAAAGCATAAATTATCAGGGCCCACGCTATTGGAATCAGTTACCTTCTGAAATAACTATAATTAACAATTATAATTTATTTAAAATGAAGCTAAAAACCTACTTACTTACACATTAATAATCTTTTTATTATTTAAAATAAAGCTGCGGGGAGGAGTAAACAACAAGCTCGAAAGGGGTATGTGAATAATGTAAAATGAACATTGCTTTTTTACAATGATTCTTCGATTTTCTTTGCATGATCTGTCAAACGTTGGGGTATATTAGACTATGCTTCGGGGTTTCAATGCTAAGTCAGGTGACTATGTAGACCTTTTTTTGATTCTCCGTGCTGTTTCAGCATTCCCAGATTGATGTGTTAATAACTGTATTAATTGTAGTAATATTTCATGTAACTGCTAAAAATGGAGATAAATAAATTAAAAAAAATCGTATTTTACTGTTACCGTGATTCGCGGGTTTCCACAAAGTTTTCTTTTTGAATGGTTTTGTATGCATTTGTATAAATCTCTGGATATAGCTGACATACACATGCGTATGGCGAATTCGTGGAGTTGCCACAAGGCCAGCCGCTTGAGAGACCCATTGTCGGATGACGATGAGCTATGGAAAAGACGAAAGGTAGCAATGGAGAACTGATGATAATATCACACAACAATTATTCAATTTATTTCTAGTTGGAGCACAAGTTCTGTGTGACATTTTCAAAGGCGAAACACAAAACTCGCCACAAAATACAATAGGTCAACGGAAGACAGTGGATTTTTAATTATTATGCATTATTGCGCCTACTGACCACTCTCCAATCGTTAGGTTCAATAAGCTATTTTTGTTATTACGTAAATGTCTCACTGACTATAAACAGACGAGTCACGTTATTGTGTTCACCTCCTACTTTTGACGTCAACAGCGCGTAACCAATGAAAGAAGGCACGTGTCTTGAGCTGGCTAGGAAGGTACATAAGGTTCTGCTGTAGGCAATCTGAAAACATATCACACGTTCGTGTCATGGAAAAAAGGAGCGATTTATCAGATTTGCAAAACGGGATGGTTATCGGCTTACGGGACAAGAGTGGCAGTATTTTAGAAAGAAACACTTTTGAACTCTTCGCGTGCTGCTGTGGTTAACGTTTATCGTGATTGGAGAAATGGCACCACTGCGAATAAGTGACATGCAAATTGTGGAGTACGATTGATGTGAGAGGTGAACGTCGGCATGGAAGGTGTTTGAGTACCGATCGATATGCTACAGTGGAGCAACTCACTGGCCGAATGTCTAAAACGACAGTTTAGCAAACCATATGTATGGATATCTAATGAAGACGGATGTTCACTGCAACTATGCTAACGAAGGCGCATCGGCAGAAAATGTTTACATTTGTACAGAAGTATCGGAATTCGACCGTCGCTTATTTGTTAAGAATTGCCTTCTTCGATGAGTCAAGTTTTCTGCTTCATCGAACGGATCGACGTTGGCGTATAATGCGAGAAGCATCGGAGAATAAACATTTTTCTACCATTGTTAGGAACACAAGCTGGTAGAGTCAACGTTATGATCTCGGAATGTTTTCATGGCATTCACTTTGCCCACTCATTCCTGTGAAAAACACTATGGACCAAATTCGTTAGGAATCCATCCTTGTAGACCAGGTACACCCGTACATGCTGTATGTCTACCCTGGGGCGAATAGTATCTTCTAGCACGATAATGCGACGTGTCACACAGCTAGAAATGTCCGAGGGTGGTGGTTGGAGGGGCACGATGAAGACTTCAAAGTACTTCCCTGGATCCCCTAATTCCTTAGACCTAAACCCAGTTGAGCATCTGTGGGACCACCTGGAACCTGTTGTTCGCTCTATGGATACTCCACCACGCACACTTCAGCAGCGGTCAGATGCACTGCTGTCAGCATGGTTCCAAATACATGTGAACACCTTCCAGCACCTTATTGAGTCACTCCCAGCCTGTCTAGCCGCTGTGCGCGCTGCACTCGGCGGTTACTCTGGATATTAGGTGGTGGTCACAATAATATGACTCGACCGTGTATGTTTCTTTAACCTTCTCTTTCTCTGGTTTAAGCGGTGTACTGCGATAAGACTCCTTATATGCAATGCCAAGTATTTAATATTTACGTCCGTAGGAGACGAGGCTCCGTTCACACACCCTGTCCCGTCGATCATTCACTCACAGACATACGTTGTCTACAAAGTCAGCGGATAATATGGTACCATATTTATAATAAATGTCAGTGTAATCTTCTGTCATTCCGTGTTTAGTTGATTCAGTCTGTCAACAAGGGAAGCTGCAGAGCTGTTGCTAATTGAAAACCATGCACTTTCATGCAGTTCACGCTCAGTACGCTACGCGTAGCTTTTGTTTTTCAATATTTCTGTGCCTGTGGCCGCAGCTGAATGTTCTTTCTCAAAACTAAAACAAAAGAAGCTGTACAGCTGTTATTGATTGAAAACCATGTATTTTCACGCACTTTATCCTAAGTACGCTACGTGTAGCTTTTGTTTTTAACTCTTCCTCTGTCTTTGGTTGCAGCTGAACGCTCTTTCTCAAAACTAAAACAAAAGAAGCTGCACAGTTATTGTTGATTGAAAGCCATGCACTTTATGCTGTTTCCCCCTAAGGACGATACGTGTAACGTTTGTTTTTGAATATTTCTATGTCTGTTGTTACAGATGTGAAAGTTCTTTCTTAAAACTAAATCTCATCAGAACACATTTACGAAGCAAATTGGCGAAAGAACGCTTATTGGTTTCTCCTATTCTAAACTGAGAAAGAATGTGCAGGAAAATTGGAAGTTAACCAGCTAGTTGACGTATTTGCACAACAGAAAACAAGAGTCCCTTCCTTTAGTGTTGGTCCAATATTGGAGAAGACAACCCTATATTCTGAGTTCTGTTCTTCCGATTGTATGCTAAGCTACCATGATATTATAAGACAATGCCGCATGTAAAATGAAATTCGCGGCAATTCACCTCGGCATATTTGACAACTATCTCTGACATAAAATATTTTTCCGGACAGTTAAAGTAAATGTAAATCATGTAATATCTGAGAATTTTCTTAGTATTTTTAGGGAAATATAAGCCTAAATGCGAATAAAAAGTTGAAGGATTTCAATAATTGCGATTTCTTTGAGAATATGCCTCGGACCGTATCCGCACATCATAAAGGGAACAACATGAGAGAAAATAGCGAGGAGGACATCTGTTTTTTTTTTTTTTTTTTTTTTCGGCTCTGTATAAATCAAGTAATGATATCGTATTTGTGGGTAGCAATAAAAGGGCTGAAAATGAATGGACAGAGATGCCACACGACGGCGTGTAGCGCCCGTGTTCCATTAGGTTTTATAAGAATGAGGATCTCAGATTCATGAAATCCTTACAGTTTGGGAAATGCGGAGAGATTTCTAAGCATAATACTGTGCTTGTATTCCTTAGAAGCCACACCTTCCGGTAAGTGGGGGACTGGGGTTTCTGAGATCACCACGGTGTACTTTGTAGCGTTTCTATTGTATGACTTGTCTTAGAAGACAAAGACATCCTATTTTAAAATTCATATTGCATATCTTCTGATGAAGACTTCATGTAAATTTCAAATAAGTTTCCGTAACTATTGCTCTATATTTCTTGCATCCATGTGGATTACTTTTAACTTTAATCTCACATAAATATATTATCGTACTTTCCAGGCTTTCTGCCAATTGTGGAACGCAAAATTTAGTGGGTGGGTATCAGCCTGGTAATTCCTTATAAAATTATTTCTGCCACGCCTTTATGTATATACTCAGTCCTGCAATACGCGTGAACAATAAATAAATTCAAGCGTTTAAAGGTTTACCGGTACATATTGCACGTGAAAAATAAAGGTTGAATATCATCAAGAGCGATCATTCAAACAATTGCACTAAATACGACCAACAAGGGGCCGGAGACATTGTTCTTGAATAATAGACTTTATGTGCTGGGACGCAAATGGCTTTCACGTCGAGAAAATGTTGGAAAATGGTCCGACTTCTCTTAAATACAATGAATGTTCTGGAACTAATATAGACATTTTCGGAACATTACCGCAGACGACACAATTTGTTCCTCAGACCATGCCCACCCGAGTTCAAAACTTCCAATATTCAGAGAACGTCATATAAAGTAAACAAAGGAAAATAGGATAAAAATGTTATCTGGGAAATTCGAGTAGCGATACTTTCGCACCTTCACTGCATCTCTTGTTAATGCCTTGTACAGTATATTGGTATTGTGATGTGCAACAACAGCGATAAAACTTCGCGTGTCATAAAATATTTAACCTTTTTTTTTATTGTAGCATGCCTTGTCAATTTCATCCAATATATTTGTACCTTCTTACGAATATGAGCTCTTGTTTTTGTATTGCAGCTACAAATCCTACAGGAATCACACACTAAATTTTATATATTTCAGGACTGCTTTCAACAACATACGTGAAAAAACTATAAATCCTTTACTAATCTTCATTGTGATACTGAACTTGTCAATACAGCAAAAGAAATGAAAATAAGTTAAAGGCTCTTATATCTTTAGTTTCTTCACGAATGTTGTTCATTTCTCTTAAAAATGCATACCCGACAATTCTAAATAACGTATTGGATGTATTTCATTTTTTTATTTACAGCCATCATTTACAACACAGCGACAATCATTCCGAAATTTGCAATGTTGCTAGGAAGATGCGCGCTATTTCGTCAACTTCGCTTTCATGTTGCAAAACGACCTGATTTAACTACACCTTAGTCACAAAACTGATCTTAGACACTATAACCTTAGTAACAAAATTGTCTTAAATCTCTCTAATTGATATTAACCATAACTCATATACCAAACTTATCTACGCCATTTTACATTATAATATATTGCTATTTTTCGCTTTCTTAGTTTTATTTCATTGGAATTTGGGCACCGGAATGTGTTGCGATGTAGCCGTTATTCTCAAGTCCGTCCCTGCTTAGAAACGACTGAATGGAGCTGATTAGAAATATGAATATTTATTACAAGATGTGCTGTTTAAACAACCTGTTCTTCCCGATAACCTATTCCACCTCTAACACCCCTTCCCCTTCCCCTACAAACGCCTTTTCCCCCAGGTGCCTTTTAACTGCTTTTGGTACTTATTCTACCATTTCTACATATGTATATCCCCTTCCCTGTCAACCTATTCGTCTCACTTTAATATCAGTTAATGATGTTGATATCTTGGATGCCGCTAGGGGACCGTCTTGTGTTTGCACTTGCATTTCTCGTATGAAGACGGGAACCAGGGTGCACCCGAAAGTTATTCTGAAGTGTTTTTAATTATCATCAGGTTTTACTTTGTTTCTTGAGCATAACTAAATTTATGGTTCATTAACTCAAGTTTTAAACCATGGATTGATTTTATTGACGTATCGTGTACCAAGTTGAGCTACCTTGTGTTTTACTTTAATGTTTTTAGCTCCACGAAAGTATTTATAGATCATTTAAGCTAAAATGTAGATCTACCTTTTTCTTGCAAATATTTTATTTGACAGAATGAAATCAAAGTTTAAGACTTTCGACAATGCTCGTCGTAATCTAGCAATGCAAGAGGCTGACCTTTTTTTTTTTTTGCTAAACTGTCGGATACTTCGTGTTGTCCCGAAATATTTCAGAATCTCTATTCACCCTTGGTTACAGCTACTACCAATTTCTGAGGAATACGGAAACCAGGAGATTAAATGCTGAAATCCGTGCAAAAAAGTCATACTTGATTTCTTAAACCGCCGATCCTATGTCACCTATGTTATCTCAGCTAGTTGTGCACATTCAATTACTTTCGATAGGTGCCTTACTATAACTATGGTTGTGATTTATTCAGAAGTCTCAACGGCCCAGTCCAGAAAGATTAACAGGTTGAGAGGCTTAATCTTACAGGAATGTTCGAGAAAAACGACAAGTTCGACAAACACCTCCGTTGAACCTCAAGGTGGAAATCCACATGCTCCTTATCTCAATTTTACAGATAATAAACTGAATCATTGCCAAATGAGTCCCTTCAATCAGGGTATGAAGTATGCCTATCCGTGCTCCCGAGTTAACAATCTGCAATTAATACCACAAGCAGACACGATAATAAAGTCTCTACCAACAGAAGAACATGAAGTAGCATGACATCAATTAACTAGGAAAATAAAAAAGTCATTCCTTGGGAAGATATATATAGGACCTAAAAATCTCAGGGCCGAAATGAGACAATTACGTCTTCTACATAACACACTTTCTCCAGCGACCCTGGCAACTGATAAATCATCACAGTATGCGATTATTAGTCGAAATGAATACCAGACTAAGATGCTGAAAGCCATTATCCATGCTCCCCATGTTGTGGTGGATAAAGATCCTATTACCGCTATTCTCTCAGCAGTAGCACACCTGAAAAATCATTTTCAGCTACCTTCGTCTGTTCTTCAAAATTTAAGACCTGTTTTTGGGCCGAGGGTTCCAAACATTGTTGGCTACTTTAAAGTACACAAAGAGGGACATCCCATTCGGTCTCTTGTTTCTGGCTATGCCAATCCTACGAGGTCATTAGATCAGACACTTGGTCAATACGTTTCCCCGTTGGTTCCAAGTTCTGCTTATTCAGTTTCTGGATCAGTACAAACACTCAACCGTATAATCCCGTCCCTATGAATGGTTCGGCTTTTCTACTTGCTTATCTCGACGTAATATCACTTTTCCCTAAAGGTGCTTATTCCCCAGGTTTATGACATCATTCAAAAACGACTGTCCACCGAAGGGTTTGCTAAACAAGGATAATTTCACTCCGTTATGGCAGCCCTCAAGCTTATTGTTCAGCTGTCCTGTTTCAAATTCAACAAATCCTATACCGGCAAACCAGCGGGTCGCCCAATGGCATCCCCCTGTCACCGATTCCTGCGGAAATATTATTACAACATCTAGAAATCAAAATTCTACAGGAATGTATTTATAAGCCTAAACTATTCATCTGGTATGTTGACAACATATTACTGCTCTGGCCGCACTCTATGAGTGAACTTCAAAACTTTTCAATTACTTTTTCGTCTGAGTTTGATACTATTAAGTTTACTATCGAAATTGAGGTGGAAGGTAAGCTGCCATTTCTGGACTTTATGCTTGAAAGGGATACTATGGCAAACACTTTTAATTACTATGTGTATCGTGAGCCCAATTCAAGCCCATCCATAACTCCCTATAACTCGAATCATCCACATTCTTACAAGTTAGCTGCTATTAAATTTTTATTACGTACGTTGGGACACAAGAAACCCATTCCTCGGATGAAACTTGGCGACACAAAGAAATCAATAAGGTGCTTCAAATTACCAGCAGCATGGTTTTCCGGATCATATTACGAGATCGTTTTTAAGAAAGTTCCTAATAATTCCACTATCACCTTACAAAGTGAAAAGAGGAAACCTAGATAAGTAGGTTCTATGGTATTCCACCCTATCACCACTCGAGCTTTAAAAAGCATCTGTAGGAGATTTGATATTGACTTGGGGTCAAAGAGTTGCAATATTCTCTCTTTGGTCAAAAGAGATCGAGGCAAAGTCCCGATGTTGAATACAGGAGATGTCTACTCCATCCCGTTAACCTGCAGAGATACACGTGATCCCAACTCAGCATACATCGAATCAACACGCCGTACCTTGGGAATAAGATTTAAAGAACATTAATACAACATAAAAAATGGGCTACCGACAGCCGCACTCTCTAGACGGGTTTATCCTAGTATCTACTCTCCGATCTGGGAGGAAGCACATGTTATGTCTTTCCCGATACACCAATGACCACTATTATTTGCGGAAAGCCTTGCTGTATTCCAGACGGAAACAGGATGCTGTAATTAACCTGCCTCAATTTATTTCGACTGATTGGAAACATTATTTTTCGACATTACCTTAAGCACCATTTGTGAATTGACATTTCTTTTATACACTGCATCTGTTTATATTGATATGAGATGTACATTTTCCGTATGCTAGTTACGTTCCCAACCTTTTTGGATCTTGTTTCCGATAACCTGTTCCATTTCTTTCATATCCCCATTCCCCTGCCCCTTCTCTCTCCCTTACAATTCCTTTTTCTCCAAGTACATTTTAACTGCTTTTTGTATTTATTTAACCATTCCTATATATCCCACTTCTCTGTCAACTATTTGTCTCACTTTGATACCACTTGACGATGTAGATATCCTGGTGGCCGCTAGGGGACCGCTACACTTACGTCCTTGTTGAGAACTATAAATTAATGTGTTAATCTGTCTTATGTTTGCATTGTATTTCTCATCTGAGGACGGGATCCAGAGTGGACCCGAATGTTCTTATGAAGGGATTTTAATTATCATCAGGTTTTAACTTGCATCTTGAGCATAATTAAAGTTATGGTTCATGAACTCAGGTTTTAAACCATATATTGATTTTATTGACGTATTGTACACCAAGGTCAGCTGCCTTGTGTTTTATTTTGATCTATTTGAAGAATGTGTTCTAGATTTACACCTTTCAAGTTTCGATCTTAGAATTTAATGAAATCACATTTGATAAAAATCTGAATCAAAGGTGAATTTTTTCGCCAGAACATATAAGTTCGCTCAGTGTCGGCGCAAATATTAGATAGAACAAAGAAGTAGAACCAGAGAAAAAATTTTCAAACAGATATCCGAAGAACATTTAGAAACAAGCCTCAAAAACCCGACCCTGAACACTTTACGAAACAGGTGCCTAAGAAAAGGCATAAGATCACACAATTGCAGCGCTGCCGTTGGTAGGACAAAAATAGTTTGGGAACAGCATTTAATATAAAAATGTTTACAAAAATTAAACTGTCAGCATTCCGGAGTTTGAAGTGGATCTCTCATTTTTCCTATTAACATTCAACCTACGTAGTCTTTTGAGATAAAAGAAAACAAGCCATTTAGGTGTGGGAAGAGGAACTCCCATTTTTATGTATTTTTAACATTCAATGAATGTTGTTGGGTTTTTTAGATAAAAAAGGAAATCGAATGTACCATTTAGTAAACACTACATTCACACCAGAATGATATATCCTTTCAGCCTAAAAAAGAGACGTAGTAGTTTGAAACGGACTATTTTGCTGAGTAAACAGCAGATTTACTAAGCATCTTTCGAATCGTTGAGGAACTACGTGGAGCTGTTTTTGTTTCCCAAACATAGTTTAAAATAATATGTTTTAATACAGTTCTCAGAAACATTAGTATATCAAGAAAAGTCAGATGCCTGAAAAATTTTTTATTTAATATTTCATACCTGCAATAAGAAACAGATAAGTAACCACATCTACAGGAATAAGAAAAAAACAAATTTAAGTCTAATATGCTTGCAGAAAAATTTGCCAGCATATCGGTCTTTCCTGAAAGGCAATTCCAAATATTCTTGTTTTGTGTGATCTGCAATAAGAGCATTTATCTCGTAATGTCATTAAGTCGATTTGCCGAAGTAATATCTTCCTTGAAATGAATCCTATGGGCATTTTTGCCTTGCTTCAAAATGAGGAACGTTGCCTGGAAATGATATCAAGTCGAAATTTCGATAACATGTCATGTCAATTCAGGTTGTTCACCATAGAACGTACCTTAAACTTGGGGTGGTTAACTAACTGGTGTCATGTAGACCGCGACGTAAACCCAAAATCCTGGGATGAGTTGTCTGAATACAAAATTATTAAAACAACATCGGAAAAATTAAATTAGAAAAACTCCGCAGCTTTTACCCTGTTTTGTTCTAAGGACACAGCGCTGTTTTTCATATTATTTTCAATAATATATTGGAAACTAGCAGGAAATAGTGTTACCCTGTTTTTTAATTAAGTATTTTTTCATAAGGAACAATAAGGATTAGTGTACTCATCAGTTTGATTTGAAGTCTTCTCGATGAAAGAGTGATGCCTTTATGTTTAAAATGGTGTATCGTTTGCCATTACGCACTGTCCAAATGCAAACAGCTATGACGACTCGTTTTACAACTATTTGGTTTCAAATTCGGAACCAAAATTGACAGATCTTATTCAACAATTGGAAGCTTTAGTTCATTGATAACCAGGCTTCATGCATTGATATTTTCCATACATTGATATTTTCCATACATTCAGAATATCTGCTCGAAATAGTCACTGGTCATCGCCTACCGGGGAACTAACCCCTACAGGATAGGTTGAAAAATCCCCAGGAACGATGAAAGTGAAATTGACAAATCCAGGATGTAAGAACACGCCTAGGAAATGAGCAGATGCGAAAGCGACGGGGAAAATAAAATGGAAAATCTTGGAGAAATCGAAGTCGAAGTAGAAAAGTGCCCAGTGTGTTAGATACCAGTGGGGGAAAGGGGGTAGGCAGTGTCAGAGACACACCCACAAGTTTATTTACGTTGACACGTGTTTGACAGTACGATATTTCAGGTAGAAGTCGGTTAATAAATGAAAGAGGAATGCAGTTATACTATAATTTTATTTATTAAAGGGCGATGATATGAGAAGTAACAATTACGTGGCATTCAATTCACATCCATGTTTTGTACAAAGGTTAAGTCGATACAAGTATTGCCTAAAGTCGTTGGTGGCGAATTTATATAAGTCAAGCCGAAAATGTCTTTCATGACATTTTGTGTGATGTGCAACAAAACATGTTGGTGGTTTGTTGCACATCACACAAAACACCTACTTACTCAAGTTCATTGAAGAGAATTCGGCTTGATTTACATAAATTCAAAAACCACCAGTGAGAATGATGGGCGTTCGGGTATCCGGTGCCATACTTGGTATGATTGTCATCATATTTTCAGAGTAATCGCTTAGCATCCGGAACATGAAGACCTGTAGTGATGTTTGTGAAACTTAGGGACGAATGTAGAATCATCCATCCAAGTTTCACTCAAGGCCAAGTAGACCATTGATTCACTTTTACTAATTATTGAAATGCTTTATTGTGGATCCACGCGTTTCGTCGCTTTCGTTTTCTTCTTCTACATATAAACCGTACATCGTTCTGCATTAGTCATTTATGGCATATTCGATACCTTTTCAGTTCTTCTTTCTTCTGATATACGTTTGTAGTATTTTGAGTCGGACTTTTGCTTAAAATATTTAGACATTTTGATTTTCTTACAAATATGTTTTTTCGTTTATCACTTATAACTTATAAAGTACTTATTAAATGTTTACTGAATTCTTGGTTTTCAGATAGATCTCATCCAGACAAATTTTTTGAGACAAATAGCACGATCCTACCTCTCGGCAATCTCGATTTATACTGATTTCAAACCGCTTGACTCAACATATTCGACCCCAAGATGCCGGACGCTTTCCCATCAACCTGTGCATGCGTATGACTTTAAAGATGATATTTTTAGAACGCTTGGTTGTTATTCCTTTTATGTCAGTTATTAGATTTTAGCTGTGTATTGTAACTTAGAAATTATAAGCATTTGATCAATCGTAAGAAATTATGTCGGTCAAATTTTCCCAGAGGGTACCCACATGGTACTGATTTTAAAGACGTATTCACGTCAAAAAAATAATAAGTTTAGCGATGGCACTATAAATTGCTATCTACGTTAGGTCGCAGAGAGAAAACTACGAAAAAGGCAAGGAGCGGGTAGGCACTGAACAAAGATGCTAACTTTTTCAGCGCAGAGAAAAAAGGGCCGGCAGTGCAAGGAGAAGTTGCGAAACAATCTAAAGCTATAGGGTTGTGTTTATCCATGGAGGAAGCCAGCCCCGTTTCACGGAATAAGGTTGGAATCGAGCCAGATCACAAAGCACCATCATCAGTCCAAGAACCGAGAGGAAGCAGGGTAAAATATCATCTGCGTATTTCAATCCTATGGACGTAGAGTAGTAAATAAATTTGAAAATGAAATAATATTGCTCACCTCGTAGTAGTCGGATTGCTAGGAAACATTTCCAGGAACATTAGGCTTAATATAATCATGTTCGGAGTGATATGATTGTAATATAATTTATCTGGTCCCACCATATTTTTGTACGTAAATTAAGCAAGATGTTAAAATGAATTTTATAGTTGTTCTCTTTAAACAAACGTGTCTTTCTTTGCCTGCTGCTCAGCAAATTAGTATGACTGTCGGCCGCAGGTTTATTTTTAGGCGAAGAGTTTTTCTTCTTTTGGAGGTATAAAGATTAAAAAACATGATAAAAAAATGCTGATCGTAAAATTTAACTTCGTTGTGGCATATGAGTTCTTACGACAACCTCGTACGTGCCCTTGTTTGACATTTGTGTTCTACGGCTCAGAGTCTTGGTGATGTTCCGCATACTATCCTAATTAAAAAGCAATATATCACTTATCGTTTTTAGTGAATTTCAACAAAAACCCTTTGTCTGCATAATCGAAACGTTTTGTTATTCAAATAACAAGATTTAGTGCTTATTTTTATTTTACTAATACTATATATCAAATATATTTCTACTTTTATTTAAAAACGTTCAAGATATCTAGATGTAATAAAGTGACAAATTAAAACAGAAACACTAATTATGTCTCATAATTTCCGCTATCACTTGGCTCTCTGCAAAATTTATGCCCTTTGCCCCTAAAACGAACGTTCTTTCTATTAGGAATACAAAATTTAACAAGCCCTTGAAAAACCGCAGTGTGGTAAAGTTTTCGATTTTACTCAATATAATGGCATAAATAAAGAGCGTTTCATTCCCCTTTTGCGGCGGAATTACTTCGTATTTCGGAGCACCATGTTTTCGGCTAAATTAGTTAAAAGTATTAGAGGTAGTTTACACTTAACTTTTTTTTATTTTAAATTGTTTTTTTTCTGCTTCCTTTCCTGCCTCATATCCCCATCCTCCCCCATCGAAGAATAAGGT
This sequence comes from Macrothele yani, assembly GCA_039090855.1. Lineage (NCBI taxonomy): Eukaryota > Metazoa > Arthropoda > Arachnida > Araneae > Macrothelidae > Macrothele > Macrothele yani. Next base: position 67,276,691 of record CM077034.1, on the reverse strand, counting down.
GCAGGTGCTCAAGGCCGTTTACTGCGTTTCCGTCGGATACCAGTGGGAATGACTTAGGAATTTCTGTTCTTTTCAGTATTCACGGAATTTAAGAAATGTTCGCCCCCAACGCTAGCGTTGCTAGTGGACAAACCTCTCTGGTATCGAAGGATGCACATCGCAAAGCTCAAAACTCAGTTAGATGTGTAGTCATGATGTAGCAATGTTGTCGTTTTACGATAATCTATTTCAGAAGTGGCACTAGCAAAAGCCGTAAAATACACTGGGGTTTCACAAGGAAGTCGTAGGTCTTTCATGGGTAAGTCACCGTAATCTTTACTATTAACCAGACCCAAGAAAGTATGTCCAGTATAAAATACGGGAAACACCACATGACTAAATCTGCAGCTGTTAATAGCGAGTACCGTACTGGCCATCTGGACAAGCAATGCCAACAGGGTCAAGCAGTGGTCAAGTCAGTTGAACAATACATACCCCATGCGGAAAACGCCTGGAGGGCTGATAGTACTTCCAGGCCCGTGGGAAATAAAAACGTCTCAGCACATATACGCAAAAATAACAAAATAAAAGGAACAGATTACACAGTTCGCGGTAGACGGTACTCAGTTGGTAGTTTACAGGTCAGTTAGCGCATTGAGTTGAAAGTATTGATGAGTTATTGACAATGTTAGGTTAAAAGATAAGTTAGGAGTAGAAGTCGAACAGAAGTGGAAGGAGAAATTGACGCTGATACAAAGAGTTAGTATTCTACACTGAGAGCGTTGGGATCACAGCCAAAGACTGTCTTCACCAGACGTAAGGAAGGTTGCTGTGTTTGCGCCAATTCCAGTTCCAAAGTTGTATGTATGTATTCAAATGCACGGTCTTTGTTTCCTCACAGAAAAATTGAAGAAATGATTTTAATTTTGAGCTCAGGAATGTAACAAGCTTAAAGAGCAATGGACCAGTGAACATGGTTAATTTTACCCTTTTCATTTAACGTAACTTTTATTTCACGTTCACCTAAAGGCTTCACCTGATTCAACGTGTTTTTCGTTATAATAAACCTGTTAATTACCTAAACCAGTGTAGCAAACTTTTCTAGGCAGTATATATTTTTCTTAATCATACTATGCGGCATTTTTTTTGTGAATACCTCGAGACGTGAGTTACAATGCAAAATCCGTAATCCTTGAGCTTGGGTTCCTGAAATTTATCGGGATGCAACTTCACTGTCTGTCTATCTAGAAAATATAAAAATTATTCCTCGATCACCGCAACTACCGTGGTCGTGGTAATGGTAATCATGATTCTAACTTAGTTAAAACTATCAGAAAATCTGAGACAGGTGTCAATATGCCACAGATGAATTAACAGCTTTTGCTCAGCAGATTCTGCATTAATTCTTTGAAACTAGGATGATTCTAATTGATGAAACATCTAGAATTCTGTTCTACTACTCCATGAACTGGGGAAGACACCAATTTTTGTCCCAGATATTTTAAAATTTTTAAATGGTATATATGTGTGTGAATCGTGAAATATAGGGTCGGCATCTGTGCAGCGCCTTGACAACAATTACGCTTGCATACATGAGCTTATGGCTTCTCTCAATATGTCTAAGTGCTTATTGCACGAAAATTACCATTCTGTTATTGCCGATATAGCACGTTGAGGAAATAATGTTTGCTCAAATTGCAGGTTTTCGTTTGACGTTATGCCATTGATAGTTGGGTACCACCATGAATATTTTAGTCGTTAGTAAATTGCGCATGGATATGTTTCTAATAATTGACCTAATGAAAGACGAAAGTTTTAGTTTACCTTGGTGTATGTAACTAAAAATGATTCCTAGATTTAAGTTATGTTTATACTTCCAATATGTGTTTCGAAAAACACAAGTTAATAAGGTGACACCGTAAAATATATTTTGTGGAAGCAATAGGTTGTCTTTTTCTTTTTTGGCTCAGTACCGCACTTATAAGTTACTAATGAAACTGCGATGGCAGTTATAATAAGTGGTAGATACAGCAGAGGACATTGCTTAGATAATGGTTACAGCCCAAAATCGACCTTTTAACAAGAAAGTAAAACCACAGATACACTGAAGAGCAATTGAATTAGAGACATTTGGCATTATGCAAATGTGGCGCTGAGGGCGGCTCTGTAAACGGAAACGACATGACGTATGCAGCGATCGGACAATATAAGGAGTGATGCGACGGGAATCAGTAAGAGTCGGACGCAGTATGGGTAAGACGAAGGATTTAGCGCATTTGACCGTGGGAAAATTTTCGGGGTCCGACGAATGGGTCACTCCATCTCGGAAGTCGTACAATCACTGGGATTTTCATGAGCCACTGTGTCACTGGTGCACCGTGAGTGCATCGAATCCGGTAAAACCATCCCTCCTAGGGCCAACTGCCGTGGTCAACAGCGTGTGGATAACCGGGATCATCTTCGGCTAGCTCCCACTTTAACAGCAGATAGACGGGCCACAGTGCAATAAATCACTTGGGGATTTTACGCTGGTGCACAAAAACGTGTAAGCAGCCACACCATCCAGAACCATCTCTTCGCTATGGAGTACAGAAACCATCGTCCCACGAGGGTTCCGCTGCTAACCGCACATCACAGGGTGCAAATATTAGCATGGGAGTGGGAACATCTCTACTGGAACCTAGACATGTGGAAAAATGTTGTTTAGATTGTTGAGTCGAGATTCACGTTGGTGCATGCGGATGGCAGGATACGAGTACGGCGCAAATCACATAAAGCAATGGTACCTCCTTGCCAGCAGGGAATTCTTCAAGCTGGTGGGGGTGGCATTCTTGTCTGGGGGACTGTTTCCGTGAACTGAAATGGGACCCCTGGTACGTGTGACATCGTCATTCACAGGTCAACGTTACCGGAATATCCTGGACGACCATTTGCCCCCGTTTGTGCGTCTTCAACATCCCACTTGGTACCTCATCCTGCAACAAGACAGTGCACCGTGCCGTCGCTGCTGAATTGTATCCGAATGGTTGGATCAACACTCCACCGACGTGGCCTCACATCTTTGACCAGCTAGGTTACCTGACCTCAATCCCATAGAGCATATCTGGGATGACACCGAGAGAGATGTTCGAGGCTCTGACACCCTCCATCAAATCTTCGTGAACTGTGGGAGCTTGTTCAGGGATCGTGGATCCTTATGGCTTCCCAACGGTCACGGTGTCTTGTCGAATCCATGCCGAGACGAATTGCCGCCGTCATCAGGGCGAAATGTGGTGCTACACGTTACTAGACAGGTCTCTCTAATTCAATTGCTCTTCAGTGTATAAACTAAAAGTGCCCTCAGCCTCAGTCAGAAAACGGCAAATTTCTTTTGCCAGGAAAATCTTAAACAATGAGCTAGATTTCGAGCAGCTGCACAAAATACCTGCAAGTATAAATTAGCGATCGTTGGTATTGTTAGAACAATTCATCCCAAAATACACAGAATGCTAAAAAAATAATAGCTTGCAATGGATGCAATTATATTTGGTGTCTTGAAAAATCGTCATTTCTAAATGATCTAAAAGCTTGTGCAAAAAGAAGTGTATATTAACATACGAACGACTGTAAATGAAGATTTTAAAGAACATTCTGCTTTAAAAAAAATGCAAAAACCCAAATAAAAAAAAACATGGATGAAGAAGTCTTTCGAATCGAAAACCAATTAACGAAATCACATAAATGCAAAAAGAAGGAAGTACTTAAATTCTGAAAATCAGTTTCATCACAATGAAAGGTAATTACACACAAGCGTCCTCACAAGTCCAATTGCAAAACTAAAAATAAAAAATTAAAATCATTGGACCTAGATCAATTTTTCATTACAGACCGTCAGGCGTAGAGTGTTGGCACGCTAAGTCAAAATTACCCTGCTGAAAACAAAAGGTTATTTTAACTTCCAGGTATACCTATATTTTGAAAAACCATGATTTTTCACGTTGGGAATTCTCCCTATTATACTTGACATTCATAGCAAAAATGCCGTTTCTTTGTGGTGTGAGAGGTGAAGAAACCGAATTGTGGGATAGGGCACACTAAAATAAGAGTTATGAACCGTGTGGAGCAGAGCTGGCTTTAAGAAGGCGAGAGGTGGATATAATATTTCCTTATAAAACAGTTTCCTTTCTTGGCAGCAGTCTGATTTACGTGCCCTCAAAGGAATGCTCACGTATGATTGTATGCCACATGGTGCTGCATGGACAACGCGTTGGAAGCAGAGACCTTGACCAGATATGGGACAGGAATGGGCATGAAAAAATAGAGGTAGAGTATAGACCGAGGCAATGATCATCCGCATATCATCATGATGCGGTTTGTTTTCCCCCGCACGTAACAGCTGAGTGTGTAGCTTCTAGAAAATGAGAGAAAGCCAGTTTAATGAGCGAAACCAATTGTTGATTCTGTCACGGGCTGCGAGGTAGTGGGTATTAGAGATATTAAACGTTTCTCATCGTTTAAGGACATTTAATACTAAACATTATTCTTCTTAGCATGCCTATCATTCTTGGCATAGGCTATTAATTGAATCAGTTGCTGAGTATTACGAATTCATTCATTTATTTAATAGCATAACCTGTACTGGTTCACATATATTTGTGTTTTAACTATTATTACAAATGCTGACAATGAAAGGAACATCTAATAAAGTATGATTGTATCAGGTTCCGAGTGATACAGCGTGAGTCGTGACAACATCAAAGTGACAGGAACACATTCTACCAAACCAGGATAGCTGCTACTTTCTGGAAGGTATTCTATTCTACAGAATAAAATACCTTCTAGACATGTATTTTTCAAGTGGAATAACTACACTAGTAATCCGAATTTATTGGCGTCGAGTATAAATGGAAGTTTCCAAACTTTCACACATAAATTCAATGGCTTTTTTGAGGAAGGTAGGCAGCGAAGAGCGCAACAGAATACTTAAAAATATTTGAGCGTGGTTACTTGACAATAAAAACAGACGTAAATGTAATTATTCATTGAAATACACGAGTTATCATGTTCGTTTAACACGCGGGATATCGTGGGGAAAACAAATGGCGTTAACTAATTCAAAAAATTGATGCGGAAATCGTGGTAATACTAGCGAGACGGTGTCATTGCTGAACTCACTGTTGGTAATGGTCATCAAAGTTTCTTGAATTGCAGTGCATTTAGGCATAGAATAAGAATCTAATTTCTTTGGGTCATCCCACATAACAGTGGACTTGAATTGGACTTCTCTGGATAGGACTGTGGTTAATTTGCCGTTCTTTTAGTCCCTCTTATGTTCGTTGACTCGAATTCTAAATGAACGTTTGGTCATTTCCATGTTGCATCGCTTTTAGCTGTCCGAGAATTGCAGAGGGATGGCATATGCACCTACCTGCTTTGTTTAAAAGTGGGGGCCTGTCAGCAATTTCATTAAGCGTGGCATATAAAGGAGACTGATATTTTATGCCGACACCAGGTTCATCTTTTTGAGTGCATTCCAGATTCGATAGGTAACATTTGGTATGTAGGGAATGTATCCCAAGTAGTTTAGCTGCTGCATTGACATACCTTTCTAAGCAGCAGCTACACTACCTGCATTATATTCCCTACATATAAAATGTCTCCTATCAATTCAATAACGCGGTCAATATGATGTATTAATTCAAATAAAATTTCGGAATAGTGAAATAATGTTTCTGCAAATGACTCTGGAAAAACCTTTCTCCAAATTCTTCCCATGGATGTTCTGAATTAGAAATAAGAATAACTAATGCTATTCTGGGACATGTACCACTATTTTTACTGCTTGAACTTGAACACAATAGCGAACGTAAAATCAATTTTCATTTGATAGATAACAAAGCAATATTTTTACTTAAGATTTGAAAGGAAGTTTGCCAATCGACCTAAGCAAAGCAAAGAAATGATGTTTACTTCCAGACTGACCGAAACAACAACTTACACAAATATCGTTTATACACTGGCGTGCAAAAATTAAGGACGAGACGGTTTTTCGAATGTAACGTCGTGCAGAAGTGCTCTACATCGACTCAAGTCATACCATAAGATCATCAAGATGTAAGAATATGGGACAAGTGAGCAAAACCGTCCAAACAAGGAATCCAAAGGATACAAAGGCACTTTATTGAAAAGGTAGCTTCGAGCACAACTGGACCGAAGACAGAAACACCCATGTGATGGGCGGCTGTCGAGAAAAATCCAGTCTTTAGTTGGAGATATGATCACCCCTAACGTCATTGCAGGATTTACAACGTCTGTCCTCACTGAGGACGAGGTTGTCAAGAAGCTGTTGAAGCATCGCAGCCGATTCCTCTTGTAGCGCCAATCGCAGCTGCGGAATCGTTGCTGGCGGCTGGTGAAGTGCTGCCAAGCGTCTCCCGAGAAGACCCCACACGTGTTCGATTGGATTTAGGTCCGGGGACCTTGCGGGCCAATCCATCCGTTGAATATCTTTACTCTCCAACATCTCTGCGACAGCCACTGTGTGATGAGGTGTAGCGTTGTCGTCCATGAAGAGGAACTCAGGACCCACAGCACCTCTAAACAGACACACGTGAGGCAGGAAAACCTCCGTACAATAGTGGACACTAGTGACTGAAATTCCGTCGAAGATATGGAGGTCAGTACGGCAACCAAGCATGACAACGCACCAGACGAGAACTCCGCCACCTCCAAATCGATCCCTTTCAATGATGTTCGAGGTGTGATTGCGTATTCCTGCTCTCTCCAGATGTGTATACGTTCAGAATCGCTCGTCAGACTAAATCGGTTCTCATCCGAAAGTGAACTTGACCCCATTGCTGATGTGTCCAGTTCTTGTATTCCTGGAACCACAGAAACCGCCGTCTCCTATGAGCAGGCGTTAATGGCACCCACCGTACTGGTCGTCGTGCAAATAGACCACATTTGTGCAGCCTCCTGGCCACGGTAAAACGTGATAACGGACGTCCAGTTTTCTGTTGCATGTGCCTTGCGACTTCTCCCGCTGTCTTCCGTCTGTCTCTTCTCGCCTGTAGGACAATATACGAGTAGTCCGCCGCCGTGGTTTCTCGTGGACGACCACTGCTAAACTCTCGGACAGCTGTTCCTGTCGTTTGAAATGCTCTCCAAGCTCGAGAAACGATGCTATGAGCAATCCCGAACACCTCGGGCACACTACTCACACTTCGACATTCTTCCAACTTCTCAATGACGCCACGTCGTCGGGTAAAGTCATCCAGATGTCATCTACTAGATTTCCTGTTTGTCATATCACACGTTAGAAGCAACTCGACGTCGTTCAGATCGATATACACCGTGCAATAGCTTTCACCGAATTGCTGCGCGTACACCGTCCGTGTGCTTTATACCATACCGACACCCCCTCCCCCTACGTCATGTTGCATATATGCGCATACTCTACGGTACCGGACCCTAGTCTATCTCCTGAGTGGTCTTTCGGTCCGTTTTGCCTGCTCGTTCAGCTACTACGCTAATTTTTCCTCGTCGTCCTTAATTTTTGACACCAGTGTATAAGTTGTGCCTAAAATTTCTGGAAATCTGTATGTAAAGTGAAAATGAATACTGATAACAGGACCAACAGAAGCCCATTTCCTGAGTCAGCTTAAAAACACCTCTGATCAAAGAAAATATTCCCCATTAAATTTAAAATATATTTCTCGAGTAATGAAGTGAAAGGTAAAACAATGGAATGATTATTATTTATTTATGTGATAAAATGTTTTGCAAATGAAATTTCCTTTATTTTGATGTGTAGTTCATCTTTGTATGTTTCATAGAGCAAATGTTATATAAATAGTGCAGTAGAGTCGCGTTAACGTGAACATATACATTTTTGCATCTTATTTTTTCACTGTTGTAAACGTTTTTTCCTCTTTCTCATACAGTGTGACATGGGTACATGAATATTCTGAAACTCATGCAACTCAACTACACATAATATCGGTAGTATTTTTTGTTTATTCACTATTGACATGAATAAGTTGTTCTAGAACTGCAGGTAACACACATACTTGAGAACTGAATCTTTCAATGCAAGTTTACTGTTGTTTGATATATGTGAACAGAATTTTCACTGAAAACATGCAATTACGTATACATTAGAAGTAATAATTTTATATAAAGTGCACCAAAGGGAAGTTTTAATATGCTAAGTTATTCTCCAGCTTCCGGTTTCTTTATTAAATTCCTTTGCAGTTCCCCCACATTTCAGTGCAAGAGAGTATTGAATTTGCTGAGCTTGATACCGGAACAGCATACGGGATTTAGACGATTCTTTAGTGCTAGCCGATGCAAAAAAGGGAATGACGTGAGTTGCACACTTTTTTCCTGCCATTGGGGTTCAGTTGCTGGAATATCTTGCCGCTTTCAGGTTTGCACTTGGTCATAAACACTAAACATGTGTTGCCGTCTCTACCATACTGTTAGAGGTAAAACTTCAAGACTACACTGAATAGTCCGTTATTGCGATCCGAGTAGCTTCGTGTATGTGAAGTATCGATAGGAAGCCAGCGAGTCATTATGTGCCCTACAGAGGTGCAACAGAATGTGATATCCTGCTTTAACTAGTTGGTCCGGAATCGGAGGAATGTTGAATAAACTTACGACCTGTCGTAAGTCGTTGCCCATCTCTAACAGTATATAACATAATACTTTTCCTTTTTGATGCAGGGACGACCTGGTATCACGTCCTGAAACCGCGTGTATAAACGGTACCACATTGCACAAACTTCCCATAATGTCCTGTAACTTCTGTAAGTTGAACACGTTCCGGTGGGAGTTTGCCCTCCTAGTGAAATAATATGTTTAGATGATACCAAGAAAGATGAAGCACTATGTACGGGATGTTTGTGTTTTCAGCCACAACTGCAGCATGGTTATCTGAAGTAGACATCTGGGTCGCTGTTGTGATAATCATACTATCAGCATCAGAGTCAGCAAGGATTCCTTCGATCGTAGACGAAATTAGGTATTTACTTAATACTTTGAATGAAATAAGGCTTATTTATTTAATGGATTCCTCAAGAACAGTTTCTGTGCTACAGTGACTGTAATAGTTCCATTAAAGATAATTTCTGCAAGGGATATTCTCATATTTCTCCTGGTTTCTCAGTTTTTGAGCTCAGGGATGATGTTTCATATCCATCAAATACTACTGTCACTCGGGTTCCATAGTGGCTTTGAATGTACAGTATCACAAGTACACACAATACAGATCACGGTTTGTCACATTTCGAGTGCAAACAAGTTTGTGTAGAAATTGCCCTCCACCAACCACAGTACAGACGTAAGGAATTTTTTTTCTCAAATGGAGAAAGATTTGTTACGACATAATGGCAATAGAAGACTAGTTAAATCTTCTCAATAAATCATTTTCAAACAAAGATGGTGGTTTACGGAGCGAGTTCATAAGCAAAGCAGTTGGTGACTTCTTTATCAGAACGCATAAAACACAACATTCTGCTGAACAGTTGCACGGAATTTACTGCAACGTTTCACCCGTACCGTGGCTTGATTCCCAAGGGACAGGACAGCGGTTCCACTCTGTGATTTCGTGCGAGCTGCAAAGTGAAGATGTTCTTGCCCACCATTGCAGACATGACTTCAAGCCTCGTGACCCCTCCGTGACTGTCACATTTCAATGTTCTGCTAGGATGCTGCTCTACGGATTCCAATGTATTCCTCCAAGACATTTACGACTTCTGTGCTGGATGACATGTCCATTTTGTTGGAGTACTTTCTTTGACACCTCTACTATGAGTCAAACCACAGGTTGTTTTCATTCCTCTCATCAGTTCCTCCTCTTTGACGATGTCACTACAAACACCTGATCACAGCTTCTCCGTCCTATGAATGACACAGTCTCTTGATGTGGCAAAACGCTCGTATGCATCTGGCGAAACCGTATTTGACATGTTCATCATTTGCTGCAAGTAAAGATGCGCAGTTCTAGCACAGTTCAGGTGGCCAGGTGCATGAAAATCAGGTAACATTTTCTGAATGCTCACTAAGCCATTTTTAAGCACTTCTCGAACATATTTACGCTCATCGTACCACTGTGAATTCAAAACTTGAAAGGCTGTATTTTAACTATACTTTTTTTCTGCCAGGAATGTCTGTAATGAGAATGCTGTCAGCGTAATAGGGTTTAAGTTTCATTTTAAGCACAATTCCTGAGTACTCGTCATCATGTCCACCTAATTACTTCATTTTCCCAAATCAAATCTTCTATAATACATTGACATTCGTCATTGTCATCAAAAAATGCACCCAACAGCTCAAATGCTAAAAGCTAACACTCATTCACAGGTCTAATAGGTTTAGGGGTATTTCCTGCATATAGTGGATAGGTGGTTACGAATTCACCTTTATAATCCTATGGAGACATTCACGGTGGTATTTTGGCTTATGCTGCTTATCAGTCGACAGATCTGTCTAGTCAGGCCTGCACAACTTTTCCCCCATGTCAGAACGTGCTTTTGCATACGAGGATATGGTGCTTTTTATGTTCAGCAGGGTTACAACACTAACGCTGTTTCAATACGTTGAGCGCTTTTTCTTTTTCATCCTCAATATCATCTAACCCATAGCAAAACACGCAATGCAATTTAAGGTTGCAAGTTAATGATTCTGATCTTGCACTTCTACGGACCTAATTATCATCTTCCCTAATTTTTACGGCACTTTTTTTATAAAATGTTGTACATGTGTGCATTGCTTCTGAAAAAAAAACGGACCTTCAAAATAAAGTGGAAGTATGACTGCCGCAGACGACTCTGAGTTAAATACGGAACCCGAATGGTATAAAAAATATGGTTAGTGAAAAAGAATGAGTGTGTCAAAACGAGCCATTTTCTAACAATGCCAGAACACTAGGTTAGACAACCGAAAAAGACAGAAAAGGATGTTTTTCTTTCCTGTGGTTGATATTTGCAGCATGGTTATGTGTTTTTAAGGAAAGAGATAGTTCTTGGGGCGGAAGTATGGACAGATAATGTGAGCGCACCTGTGCCATTATGTCTTTGGATTCTTACAGATTGTACTTTCCCTATATTGAAGAAAGCTACATTTCACCCTCTACGGTTCGTGGTTAATGCATCTAAATAGCAATCGTTATGAAATAGCGAAAACTCGGAGATCAGATGCTCCAAAATTTAGACATCTCAAATGCAGGAGCGTGTTTCTCAGGGTTATGTTGTTGGACGATGCTGTTATCAATATATCAGCACGACTTGCCCGTGTCCAGTACGAGAGGGTAATGGTATGGGCCGATGATTGAGTAACTCTCCTGAGGTCAGTGCAGAAATTCATAACAGAGCTTCATATCCAGGTTTTTTTCTGGACTGGGAAGTTACTTTACGGCTGGAAGATATCAATCAATTCCTGAAAGGACAGTGCATTATTTTAAGGTGGATCTTTTTAAGGAGTACTGGAACTGGTCATAAGACGCAATCCCGTGGACAACTTTTGTCAGTACCTGGTTCTGAAAATATACATATAGTTAAAATTTGTGAGTAGCGGACACCAAATGCGAAACAAAATAAGCAGGGAACAGGATAGGGCAACTACTGTAGCTCCGCTACTCGATAAGAGGCACTTCTTGACAAAGGGACGGGGACCCCGTGCGAAATTTCTTGATGGCTGTTAGACATACCTCCAGAGAAATATCGTGACATGTTTATCCATGTTATTACAGATTTGGGTTCGGCGGAAAATAATGACAGATGTCGCGGCAACGGAGATTTCCAGGAGTTTCATTCACCAGGCTTTACTGTTTTTGGATTGTTTTTGTAAATTCCTGAATCTCCCCCTCCCCCTAAGTTGGAAACTTGGCATCTTTTGTACTGAACGTGAACGCGTAATTGCAGCAGAATTCTGGTTTCCTCACTCTGATTCTAACTTTTAGGTTTGCTTTACCTATTGACATCATTTTCTGAAATCTCCTAGCTTCAAATTTCTGCAAGAACAGTGTTAGACCTAGTACCAAACACTCCCTTCGTACAGCTGATGTTATAACGTTTTCCATTTTATCCTGTGGCACTTTATTACTATTTAAATTTCTTATAATTGAAACTACTCCTTAACGTACAAACCGGTGCCGGAGACAGAAAAATCTATGATTAATCGCCCTTATGTATAAAATTATAAAAAGACGCAAATTAATATTTGATCTGTCTTTTGTCTTTGCAACTCTAGCGGGGTTTGTTTTTGGAAAACATTTGTGACAAATGTTTCGCATAACACAGAATTGTAACAGAAAACAATTTCCTCAAAATCAGTTTTTATCGGAAGATTTAGTTAATGGGATACATCCTAAATACACATGCACATGTTGAAAATAACAAATTTTTCTAAAAGTTGGATACACCGTAAAATTTCCTATTAGTAAAATAATAATATAGAAAAATATATTCCATAACAAGAAATATGCCAAAAGTTTACATTTGGTATATCGTTCATGGAAGAGAAATTAATCAAACTGTGCAAATCGTTCTCTCGAAGACATATTCCTTTCTCCCCTCCTGTGTCCCAATTATTTACATCCATATGATTAGCCTATATAATATCTAATATCCTTTCAATACAGAAAGTTCACCGACGTTCTTTCTGCTTGTCGTTGCTTTTTCATTAATACAAGCAAATTTAAAAAACGTATTTGTTTTGCTACATTTCAGGGATTCCCAGTAATGCCGCGGATTCGGTTGGCATGTTTGTAAACCAAGCCTCAAAAACCATTGTTATTTCTGGAATACAATATCTGACATGTGGCGCAAGCGCATAAATATACTGATAATCTTTTAATTAAATCACTGTGCAACAGAAGAAAGCACTAATTTACCGATTAGTTATAGAAGATGGATATGTTAATTTCACAAAATATTCCAATTATTAATTTATATTTCAAATATCGTACTCCTCATTGTGCATTTACAACGATATTATGTGGTACATTTGTGAAACATACAAAATGTAACTTTCGTGTCTTAGCAAAGTCGAGAAATTATGGCGTTTCTTTCCGTAGTATTACGAAACAGAAAAGAATAGGATAATAACACTAGGTGGCATCGGTAGCTCAAAAATGCTGGTACGAAATTATTAGAATGGTAAATATATTACTTTCTATGTCTACAAATTTCAAATACTACATGGAAAAGCAAAAAAATATTTCTTAACTTCCGAACTTTCGAATATTGCCTTTCAGTAAATAACCTGGAAAATAAATTAATTAGAGTACTACAATATAACATAATTAACTTCTATAGGTTGCAAGACAAATTTTCCTTGAAGACCTTTGGTGGTCTGAAAAAAGCAAACCAAACTGTAAACCATGATAGATTTTATTTTCCAGAAAAGTCCGGAATTGCAAAGAAACTAACTATTAATTTCCATAAAAAAGAGTGTACTTCTTAATTTGACACCTGTGGTATTTTATCTTTGTTCAAAGCAGTTTGAATACAATATAATCGAAATGTATTCCTAGTGAACAATACATTTCTGTTTTTTCCACCTATATGAAAATCGAATTACTCACAGGAAGGCAATATCAACAAAAAAATTTTTTTAGTAATACTAATTGATTGCGTACACGGATTATATATATCAATTATTAAAATGACCATCGAACAGGTATTTTATTTATATCATATTTTGAATCAGCAAAATAAAATAAAATGTCACAGTGTTTTCAAATTTATATCCTTCTAGAACTCATATCATGCACACTACATTGTACTTACATTTTCGTGATTTGAACAGCCATCAAATAAATCAGATACAGCCGAATTCCATGGGTTTTTCGTGAGGCAGACCTCACTGACGTAAAACGAATATCCAAATACCAATCATTTAGTTATGAACAACGAAGATAAATTTCAAATTTTATACACGGTGGAGTCACATTATTGTGACCACTAGCTAATATCCACAATAACCGCCGTGTGCTGCACGTACAGCAGATAAACAGGCAGGAAGTGATTCACTAGAGTGCGGCAAGATGTGCACAGATATGTTGAGCCATGCTTATTGCAGTGCATCCGAAAGCTGTAGGAAGGTGCGTGGGGGAACATCCAGGGAGCGAACAACACGGTCGATGTGGTTCAAGAAATGCTTTATTGGGTTTAAGTCTGGGTAATTTGGCATCCAGAGTAGTATTTCGAAGTCTTCATCGTGCTCTTCCAACCACTTTGGACATTTCTAGCTGTATGACGCGTCGCATTGTCGTGTTGGAAGATCCCATCCGCCGCAGGGAAGATAATCAGTATGTATGAGTGTACGTGCTCTGCAATGATGGATTCATAACAAATTCGGTCCATAGTGCCTTTCACAAGTATGAATAGATTCAGAGAATGCCAGGAAGACATTCCCCAGATCAGAAAGCTGCTCCCACCAGCTTGTATGATTCCAGCAGTGGTTGAAGAGTGTTTCTTATCCAATGTTTAACGCTTTATACGCCAATGTTTATCCGTTCGATGAAGCAGAGAACGTGACTCAACAGAGAAGGCAATTATTTGCAAATCAGCGGAGGTCCAATTTCAATATTGCCGTGCAAATTTATGCCTTTTCCACCGAAGTACCTTCGTTAGCACAGGTGCGGTGACCATCCGTCTGCTTCCGTGCGGGGTTCGCTGAATACTCGTTTTAGACAAACATCCGGTAGCCACCTGTTTTATTCGGCCAGTGAGTTGCTCCACTGCAGCAAGTCGATCGGCACTCACGCACCTTCCTAGCCGATGTTCACCTCTCACATCAGTTTGGACGTCGCTTATTCGCAATGGTATCATTACTCCAGTCACGATACACCTTAAAAACAGCAGCACTCGAACGGTTCACAAAATGAGCTCTTTAAGAAATACTGCGACCCATGCCGCCAAAGCCGTAATAATCTTTTTTGGGAATTCTGATAAGTAACTCCTTCTATCCATGACAATAACGAGTAATATGTTTTCAGAATGCTTTCAGCACATCTTATATACCCTGCAAGCCAGTTCACGACACGTGCCTTACTTTCATTGGCTACGCGCTGTTGATATCAAAAGCAGGAGGTGGTCAGAATATTGTGACGTCTCGACTGTGTATATATTGTACACCATAAGTAGCAAAATGTCAGCAAAACCTTCTATCCTACATAAATTCATTTGAATTATTTATTTGTAAAGAGTGATTACATGTGACATCACAGATACACAAAGTACTGAAGAGTTCGTCTCATATTCCTTCAATTTCACATTTTTCTTACTTTTCAGTTTTATATATACATGTATGTGTAAAATGTTCGTACGAATGAAATTCCGTATACGACATGCAGAGAGGCAACACTTTTTCATAGAAATCTAATGATGCACATAATAATTTAAAAATGCACCTGTATACCGCTGGTGATTCTCATGCCAATTAAGCAGGGAACATGTTTTTCAGGTTCACATCAGTTGTCTACTTTTTTCTTAATTATTGAGTTAATGTTAATAGCATGTCCACTTTCACGGGAGAACAACTTTGACACCTCTATTAGATCCCTGTCGTCAAGAAACGTCACATGGGGGGGGGGATTTGGGGATTGGAAGTTTAACGACCGCTGTGAGCAACTCAATGGGCTATAAGCAGTCGCCCGTCCCTAATTTAGGGTCACTGGTACAAAGGAAGGGAGAGATCTAGTGCTGTAAGACAAACGCAACATCCATGTCTCACCGGGATTCGAACCGGGACCCATTTCGGACGAATGATCACAGGCCATCGCCTTAGACCACTGAGCCACCGGGGCGACAAACGTCACATGGCTTCTGTCATACATTCGGGGTAGAACTACCATGGTGTTGGTCATAAATTTGTTGTGCTTTGTTCAAAAACGAAAGTATATGCCTTGCACTTACAAAATTACCATTTCGTGCACATCGACAATCCAGCAATTTTCCTTAATTTAATCCAAAAGGTATCAAATTCATTAAGGCATCAAATAACGCAGATGTGTTGGTTCAAATAAAGGTGGAATTTATAACATCATTGTGATCCGAATGTGGTTTTTTTCTTAAAATTGAGTTACCCGTGCAGATAATTCAAGGGAATTTTGACGGCATTAGATGGATGCTAAACAAAAATATTTGATTTATCTTTGCATTCTTTCGTATTTAACTCTAGACTACGCAGTACTTGACAAGAGTTCTTATTACAGCATATTTGTGGCTGTTTCCTACCTCTTTCGAACAACAAATAAACTATAACAATTACCCAAAAATTCTCTTGTGATAAATATATTATCAGTCTTTTGATTAAAATGACAGTCACAACGTTTGCAGATACTTCTGAAAATTACATTTGTCATACTGTTGAAATTGCGCGATAAACACATTTCCAAAATTCTCATTGTAACATTCACGAAACGATTCTCAGGGATTCAACACTGTCTCAAGATTTCAATCCACAAAATATTGTACATAATGTCTGATTAAGTGGATATTTTACCTGTAGATGGGTGCGAGATTTCGGCAAATTTTCGCTTTTCACTGAAGTGCCAAACGTCGTGGTATAGCATTATGCAAATTTCGAAATGGTGATGCCTTCATACAAAGCTTCGACGCACACCACGATTTTTATCAATTTTGAGGTATAATTTCGTGAGTCAGGCTGAAATGCTTCCAGTAGGATTATGATAGCCTAACGTGAATTATAGACATTTGAACGAGGAAGGAGAGTGGGGGCCAAATGAATGGGACATGCAGTTTCCAAAATTGCGCGAACTTTCAGAAGTCCTTGATTCACGATGTCACGCGTATACCGAGAACACTTTATGGAAGGCCTTACCACCCACCGTGGACAGAGCAGTGGCCGACCACAAGTGCTGATTGACGGTGACCAGGGGCGTCTCACCAGAACTGTTCATCTTAACTGACAAGCGACACTGGCTCAAATAATATCTAATGATAATGCTGATGATGAGCTTCCGAATCTTTACGATTTAGTTCGGGCATTCAATAATTTGCGTCCACCAAAACAGTGTATCTGCTGCAATGAATGTACCAGAGATTCACAGTTTTCTATGACGCATGTTTCTTGAGCAGTTCCTTTCCCCAAGCAGTACCTTCTATGGATAAGGATGATTACTTCCCAATACGAGAATTTTACAAACGTGCATCACTTCTAATGCAATTTACAACATTGCAGAATATCGAGAGTAAGTGAAGGAAAGAGTTCTGAATAACTTGTAAAACCATTGTGCTCTCTGTTTGTGAAATTTTGTAAAGCCTTCCGAGTGAGTGAAATGAAAGATTTCCCGAGCAAAAATGTTGAATTCGCTTAGCGATGAGAACTTGTAGTCGTAATCAAAGTAGAAACAAATCTCCTACAGCAGTAAAACGGATTTCTCAAATATAAAACCTTAATATATGTGGAAGCACAGAAGTTCGTTGTTGGAGTTGTTTGGGGTCTTAACGAAAACTCTGTGCAGCTTGTAAGGTCATGAACTTGAAATGATTATAAACTTGCGCTTGTCCCTTATCTGAGGTCAATGGCTCAAGGGATGGAGGAAATCCAGCGCCGTAAGAAGACCACAACATTCATGGTTCATCAGAATTTAAATCAGGATCCATCTCGGACGCACTTTCAGAAGCCAGCTCTAAGACCGCTGTGCTACGGCGGTCGACAGGCAGAAGTGTACGACAAGAGATGAAAATAAATAATTAATAAATGTGGACACGAAGAAGTTCGAGAATGATATTTTTTCAATAGGTGGAGGAATTTAAATACTTTACAACGCAGCAAATGGCTGAAACTTTTCACTGCTCAGTGATAGTTATTTTTGAGGATGCACGTAGGCGAGATCTGGAAGTTTCATAACCTTACAGGGTAAATCAAAATCAACATTTTATCAAAAAATATTCAACGATCATAAAAAATACGTTTTTCAAACCTTACCGAAAAGAATCAGCAGTGGGGCTGTTTAAGAAAAGAATCAGCAGTGGGGCTGTTTAAATTCCTCATCTTGCAATTTATTCTATTCAATTTTTGCTGCATATTCTATGTCACCTACGATATGCAGGTCTTCATGTCCCTCAGAACTTTAGAGCGCAAGTTGAAATTGATATTACAGACGTTAGTGTGCTTCGTTTGTCCGTTGTTTTATTTCTCCAATTTACCTCAGTGTCATACACATAGCGGGTTATCAAAAAGAAGGTGTATACATACGTATGCACAATGTGAAATTTCATGCTTTATAATATTCAAAAGCATACACCATGAAGAAATCTATGTTATAACTGGTAACTCTGTACATAACCACGAAAGATTAATAAGTTTCCTGTAACTAGCGCCAAGAAACAAAGGATATGGGGAAATAGTCCAACTAGATAGGAAAGACACGAGGCCCAGCGTACGAGGTGAGAAATAACAAAAAATGAAAAAAATGCGAAGTTACCGATTTATTGAGCTTGTTATATCTGTTAAGTTGCTGTATTGAAACTGTTATGATTATAGCAACGGTCACTAGTTTAGAAAACTATCAGGCTATTTTCGAGCATTCACCAAATATGCTTGGTGTCCAGGAAGACTAAATATAAGCGATGTCATGTGGGATTATGTTACTTCACTTTTATCTAACAAAAATTGTTTTATATTTTGTATATTTCCCCCAAAGATGATATTTAAAATATTTTAACTTTAGTGATATTAAAAAATGCATTACAACGGAGTGTTCGATTAAGTGTCGAAAAAATAAAGTACATTAACAAATCAAAATATTTTGCATTAGGATTTCAACAGAAGTGTAAACAACAGTGATTCGCGGCTCTGGAAATTTCCGGCGATTTGAACATATCATCATCATCGAGTGCAAATCAACCGCAGATGCAAACATATCTCCTCACCAATCTCCAGCTATCTTGTGCTGGTATCGTGTTTAGTGAGGTCAGTTGTATTCAAGGAATTGTACTGATTTAGTTTCTCTGGTTATATAAATCTAGTCATTCTTGTTATATTCATTTAGTAATTCCAGTTACATGAATATAATTATTATATAGCTATATTGTTTGAGTAATTACATGCTTGGTGTAACCAGGATAGATATGAAAATACAACACACATAGAAATTGGAAAGGGAGTGAGACAAGGTGACACCATATCTCCGAAGCTCTTTAATGCAACATTGGAAAATGTCTTTCAATCACTGAACTGGGAAAACAAAGGGATAAAGATTAATGGAGATTATCTAACCCAACTTCGTTTTGCTGATGACGTAGTCATTTTTGCAACTACCCCATCAGAGCTGCAGAGTATGATCCAGGAACTTGCTGACAAGAGTAAAGAAGTGGGATTAAAAATGAACTTTCAGAAGACAAAAGTGATGTTCAATGCTTTTACAAGAAATAAAGATTTATCGATTGATGGAGAAAAGCTGGAGATAACTAACACGTACGTTTATCTTAGACAGCAGATATCAAGTGAGGGTCATATTGATGAAGAAATTAATCGGCGTACAAAACTTGCCTGGAGAGCTTTTGGAAGAAACAGCATAATTTTGAAGAGCAATATGACATTATGTCTTAAAAGAAAAGTGTTTGATCAATGCATCCTTCCAGGGCTGACGTATGATGCAGAGACGTGGACCTTAACTAAAAGAGACATACAAAGGCTGCAGACCACTCAAAAAAGCATGGAGAGGTGCATGCTCGGTGTAACCGGGAGAGATAAGAAGAGGAACTCGTGGATCCGAAAAATGGCAAGAGTGGAAGACATCATGATCAGAGTTAAATCCCTGAAATGGCAATGGGCTGGACATACTGCCCGACAGACAGACCATCGATGGACAGCCGAAATTTTAGATTGGATTCCCAGGAACAGGAAAAGACCCAGAAAAAGACCACATGGGAGATGGGTGGATGAAATTCGAAAGTATGCGGGAGTGACATGGAGGAGACTGGCACAAGACAGACCGCTGTGGAGGAAACTTGGGGAGACCTTCGTCCAGTAGTGGATTGATAATTGTTGACGATGAGGACATGAGAAGCAAAAAATTAACACTTACGCCCCCTGGTGGCGAAAGTATTCTTTACCAAAAATTAGAAATTATATGCAAAAGATTTTCCATCAGGATGTGTATCAGCTGAAGTTTTTTTTTCAAATTGGAGATTTAGAAGAATTATCGGGAAAAATGGAATTTATTTTTACGCCCCCGAGCGGAAAATCTATGCGCAATTTGAAAACGTATCTATATCTAAAACAGTCTCCGACATAAATGGAATCGAAAAATAAAATAATTTTTTTCAATCGGATATTGAGGAGCAACTATGTGGTATAAAACGTACTTTTGAATTCGACATCACTGCCTTTACGCCCTCTTGAGGCGAAATTGTACATCGTAAAATAAACGAAATACAGGAGCATCAGTCGCATTTTTCAAGCTTCCCAATGCAAAAATAATTTTTGAAATTGGACTAATAGTTGCAGAAATATCATGGGTACAAGCGGACGGACTGACGGGACAATGGACAAACCAACAACATAAGCACGATCTTTTTTTTTACAAAAGACGTGCTAAAAAAATGCAGGATGCGCCTAAAAATGTCAAAAGTTGACTGGATTTTTTATAACTATTAATGTTGTTCGTTGATCGATATGATCACAAAAATGAAAATTAAAATAGGTGGCAAGATAAATAAAAGAAAGTCAGTATTTATTTTAAAGCGAATGATGAAATACATTTTTAAAGTGTTCCGAAAAAGAATATCTTCGCTTTCTTTTCCCAACTGCTGTCTGTTAAGAAACGTGGCAATTTCTTTCGAGATAAACTGATGAAGCGTCATTCTTTTCTGTAATGCGTTCCTCAACGGCTTCGTACAGAATCTATCCCCTGCCATAAACGCTACAGAAATGTTTTTAGCCTTGCAAGACCGAAATTTTCAGTAGGAGAAAAGTGCGAAAACTTTTGAAAATTTGTCTCCGTCAAGGGTGTCCCTGCCCGGCATTATTTTGAGGAACACGTTTTCCTTAACAGTTATTCCGGTTTAATGTATTTGGAAAACCATGGAACAGTGTTTCAGAAAGATAGTTCGACAAGATAATAACAACAATGCTTAGTGACAAACAGTAACTAAAGAAAGGATTTCAAGTTTTTTTTAAATAAATTTTCAGCTCTTTTGAAATACATACAATTTGTCAAAAAAAGCCTTCGCTCAGCTTTTCATGGATTTCGAACCGAATAAAGACATTACACACATGTGTGAATAAATATATTTTGGTCCAGGACGGAAATTTCGAACGTTTTCAAATTTCTGTTTCGTTATAAAAGTTTCTAAGTGATGCAGTGAACGAGGTAATAATCTATACATCCTATCTCGCCACTTTGATGCTATGCATTTTTCCCGATAGAAGTAAAGGAAATCCCAAGTAAAAAATTTCGATGTGACGAAAATTGTCAACGGAAGCAAACGGTGCGCTACTATCTATCTTTCTCGAATATCTCGAAAACGCTGAGTCGTAAGCAAAATTAGTTCCTCTGAAATCCACAAAAGACAATAACCTGCTTTCGACGAAAGCTTTAAAATGATATATAAATCGACGGAACGTAACCTGAAGATATACTAGACGGAATTTATCAATCATCGTCACTAACAACCTTGCGATTTAGCTTTTCTCTCTATCTAAGTGTCATATTTTATCTTGCGCATGTGTAGGTGGACTTTCGTAGCTACATGAGATTTAATTGGTACCAGGTTTTTCCTTACGTTCGTCTAAAACTAAATAATTTATGACAAAAATAAAAATTTATATTTTTCTTGAGAAAAAGCTAAGCAGCCGATATGTTTATTTACGCCGCCATAATTCAGTAAATATTTACTTTTATGATTTAAATATCATCTAACATTAGTTTTGGAACAATAACATTTGGCAGTACACATATCTTAATACTGCTACATGTCAGGAATTAGTAGTCCGCATCCCAGGGAAAGAAATCAACACGTATGGGTGTACATGTTCTACAAGAATGGAATCATAACGAATTCGGTCCATACAGCCTTCCACAGGTATGAGTGTACCCAGGAAAGAAACGAAAACTTTCAGCAGTTCGTAACGCTGCCCGAACCATCTGTGTTCTTCCAGCAACTGCTGCAGAGTGTTTGTTCACCGATGTTCTCGTCTTATACGCCAAAGTCCATCAGTTCGATGAATCAGAAGACGTGACTCATCGGAAAAGGCAAAACTTTGCAAATCAGTGGAGATCTAATTCCGATACTGCCGTGCAAATGCAAGTCTTTTCTGTCGATGGAACTCCATCAGCATAGGTGCAATGACCATTCTTCTGCATTGGACCTCATATGCAGCAGGGTTCGCTGAACGGTCGTTTTAGACACTCTTCCGGTAGCCCCTTGGTTCATTCGGCCAGTGAGTTGCCCCACTGTATCCTGTCGATCGGCACTCACGCACCATCGCAGCCGACGTCACCTCTACATCAATGGCACGTGGTGCTCCGCACTTTGCACTTCGCTTATTTGTGATAGAGTTATTTCTCCAATCACGATACACTTTAAACACAGCAACACGCGAACAGTTTAGAAGCTGCGCTGTTTCAGAAATATTACCACGCTCGGCTCGAAAGCCTAATAATCATCCCTTTTTGCAAATCTGATAAATCGCTACTTATATCTATGACAGCAACGAGTGATACGTTTTCAGACTGCCTACAGCACACCTTACATACCCTCCAAGCCAGTGCACGACACGTGCTTTCGTGCATTGGCTACGAGCTGTTGACGTTAAAAGTTGGAGGTGGCTACAATAATGTGTCTCGATTGTGTATATCATGAGTTAATATGTTGCTTGCACCCTCATATAAGTTGTATAAAGAAGCTTTCCATGCAGAAATATTTTTGAAATTTTGAGTGCTTTAACTGAACTTTTATTTAATCATATGTTTTTGCTGTTTCATTTCAATTTTCGTGTCTGAAAATTAATAATAGTCGTCAAAATATCGGATAGAGTACGCGAAAAATGTTTTTCAGGAGAAAGTATTGAATTCGAGATAAAGAATAAATAATTATTTTAAAACTGAAAAGCTTTTTAATTATAAAAAGTAATTTTTTTTCAAAATAATTGACCGAACCGGCCTTTCAACAATTAAAAAAAAGGACATGTTATTTCATTACAACAAAATTATTTTTAAATATATATATATTTTATTTTTCTTCATTATATAGTGAGAATTTTTGCACAGTTTCAAGGGTTTGAAAACATGCATTTTAGTGAGCTTTTACGCTAACATTCACTTTCGCAGAAGGTATACCTTCTCAAAATTCACATTTCCGAATTAGTTGCACCGAAGATCTGGATTTAGCGAAATCGTATTTGTTAATGATATTACTCCAGGGGCTGGTGGAATCTGAAATGCCTCGAAGAAATCTTTGTTAAACAAATAACGTTCAGGTATATACCATTTCAGTTAAATACAGAGCTACTTTCAAGTGCAGTAAGAAATATATCGAACAAGAGATGTACGAATTTGTTGATCCTATCATATTTGCCTTAAGGCAAGTTAATAACTAGCAATATAATATTTTTTTCTGCATGTAAGAATAAGGCATTAGGTAAATTTTGTAGCAAAATTTTGGCAAATATGATAAACAAGTAATGCATCGCAAATACAATGCATCGAACCCTACTGAAAATGGGATTTGTGACGTCATCAATGTACAGGTCTCGCATTCTATTAAGTGGTATGAACATTACTCAAATAGAAATTATTGCTTTTTAATTAATTATGGTCATGTTTTAGCAATATTTTAGTATCCATTCTGTAACTTTAAATTAGTTTTATCGAACTGCAAATTTGCATTCATGGTAATACATTATTTGCAAAGAAAATATGTAAAGTTTTGCCATTGGGAACGTAAGGCAGAGATTTTAAGTGGAACCAGCTTAAAACATTTACTAGAAACGCACCATTCTGGTTCACACAAAGAAATTTTCAGACGTTAATTTTTTAAAATATTATTTCCTAAAGGAAATACTTCGAAGTGTTTAGAATTGCGTTTCTGATTTCACAAGAAAAATAATATATGAGCTAATATAGGTTTTATCGTCCTACTATTTCTTTATTTTTGATAGGAGGAAATTATGCGATCTCTTGGTATTTTGATATGGATCCAGTTATGGAAATACGCTATGAAGTATATATATCTGTGAACTCATGGTTCTTTAAACAACCAAGTGACAATTATATTTGTTCTGGGCAACTCTTCTTGGCTACTCCTTATACAATACGGATGACATAATCAGCTGTTCATTTATCGATTTCTGGGCTTGTATGTTCATGAATGCTAATACACATGGTGTTTATACATTTTTAGGACGTTTTTTATAAGAATTAGAGATATAAAAAGAACTTCAAAGAACTGAGACTGGCAACAACCTGTTAGATGAACGCGAAAGACAGATCTGCTGCAGTTAAATTTAGTCTGCTTAGAAAATGTCGCACGTTGACAAGCTGTGGACAGAAGGTTCAGCATTTGGTCTTTACGAAGAGAAATATTAATATTCCGTACTTAAGAAAACGATATGGAAACATTAAATTAGCATTTTCTAAATGTAAAATGAGAAGTGATATTAATAATAGCGCTAGAAAGTTGTCAAGCAACGTTTTTAACAAGAAAAAGATTCTAAAAGCATATACAAAGAAATTACGTACATTTAGGACTATTTCAAGCGTAGGCCTCTGGTTTTTAAAATAATCCACCAACTAAAAAGCACTTGCAATGTCAGTAAAATATGTGTGTCAACTGTAAACAAGGTGAGAAACAAAGAGTGAAACCTGAGGAAATCAAAAAATCATAATCTTCACCGCGTTTTGTCCAGGCACCTGGATGAACGCATAATACGGTGTTGATTTCTTCATGAAATTACTTAGCCAGAGACAAATGGAAATTGAATGTGACTGTTGATGATGCATGGATCTTCTTTAAAGACTGTAAAGCAATGTTGATTTCTTATCGTCAAAGAGCAGAAAAAGATTTACAAACTTGGTTCCAAGTGTCCAAAAAGATTCAGTAATGGATTTATGGTGATTTCTGGTTTTTCGTACACAGGGAAATTAAATTTAACAAAAGTTCAAAGAATATTAAAATCAATTTCACATATTACCAAAATAATGTTTTAACTCCTTTGTTTAAATATAAATAAAAATATTTTAATCTTACAGCCTTCAAATAGTGGAACTCCATCTGTGTAATGCTACCAGACATACATACAAATCTACCGCTATTTCTTGATAAAATGAAACAAAGAGACGGATATCATGTCTGTACATTTTGTTCATGGTCCTTTAAAGTCAAAAATGTGACGACAATGGACTATTTTGCCTTCGGACTGCTAAAAAAGGTTCTTTCTGAGCGAAGATCTTGAAAAATGGATTCGACTATGGAAAACAATTGAAGAGGACTTGAACTACCAATATTAATATATGTCCGGTTATCTTGAAGATACAGATGCAGGTTTGTATTCCAGAGAAATGTTTAGTTTCATTTTAAACATTAATTATATTGCTGGAAGATATTTCTACAGCTGTTTGTGAATATCCCCTATACTTTCGAGATTTTATTCCGGTCTTGTTGGTGTTGGACCTTAGTAGGACGATAATATGTTTAAGTTCATTTAGAGAACACGTGGTACTTTTACTTAGCGTTTCACTCTTATAATCCTAGGATTTTGCAAAGAAAATGACAATTGATAACATTTGGTTCAAGAAAAGAATTAGGTTTGTGCTTTTGTTCATATGATTTTGATTTTAAGGAAGGATTTAGTGTCCATGCCTGACTTCCTCAAGTACATACTTCGTTTCATTTTGTGTGGTAATTGCTGTAATTAAAGTAATCACCAATCGGGTTACATCCGGTGGATCGGTAGGTGAGACAGTAACATTCAATGCTTCTGTGAAAAAAAGATAACCGAATATTCCCTGGGTTGTGCGTTCCTGCGCTGTCGTGTATGGAAACAATTTGTAATATATGATGTTGCAGTCTCCATGAAGGGATATCATCTTCTTGAAACGATTTATAATACTACGGCGCAATCGTGGTGTTCACAAAACAACGTCGTCCAAAATGTAAGGCTGCAAACATCTGTACCGAAGACCTGTATGATTTTATGCTCATGGAAAATAGCACGAGGCAAAGGCGCCTTGAAAGCACAAGTATGAACCCATGATCATGACGGATGACTCCACCTGTGTGCTTACCATTCTTCCCAATATTCATCTAACACGGAAGAACCTTCTGATCTCCGAATTATTACGATGACACCAAGAAAATGTAGAGTCTGTTGAATTTCCTAGATGAATTATTTCTGTATTGTGCTTAGTGTATGCCTTCAGTCGCTTGACGTTTCTTCTGTTTGTCAAAATTTTCTTGCTGTACTTTTCTTTTCTTTTCTTTATGCCACGTATTTCTTACATGCTAATATATTACAGAATTTATTGTACTATGAATGGACACATTAAAGGTAACTGACCGCATGATTCACCTCAAAGTGGTGGGATAAAATCACCGCGTGTATTCCAGAAGACACAAGTCTTTGGCCAAACATCGAATATCTGGAAACCGGTTTATACCGAAACAGACAGTCAGCAGACAAGTATCAAGGGAATCATTACAAGCGTTTTGGTCTCATTTAATTTCAGAAATGGCATAGTATAGACTGAAAATCCGTTTTTATTGGAAATTTGGTAAATCAGCTGATAAATCATACAGAATATTGAAAGAAGCTTATGGAGAAACAACATGATACCGCAGCACAATTTTCCAATGACATGCACGAGAACCTACTTCTGGGTGCCCCTGCAGGGTGCCTAAGACGGAAAAAATCGAAGTGGTGTGCAATCATTTAAATAAAGATCGGCCGAATTACAGTGAAACCTTTGGCTGAGTTGGTGGGCATAAGTAAGTTCATTTGTCATGAGATTCAACGTCAGGATCTGAGAAACCGAAAATTTAAAACCAGGTTAGTAAGCCGCACACTGCAGCAACGTGGAGATCTCAGTCGCTATCAAAGTATTCCCTCCCGTCACAAAAACGTGCATACCATTCAAAAATTCTGCTACGAGATTGTGCTGTGCCTCCATACGCTTCTTCTAACATTCCGTAAGTTTCAAGAAATACGAATGCTTACTCTGTGCAAGTAGTGGGATACAATTATCATTAAATTACATTGACCCATACAAGGAACAAATTAAATAAATAGTTATTTCGGCTAGAATCCCATTTCATTCCTACAAGTCGCCTTGCATGCTGTCCGGGAAAGTGAGTTTTGCGGAAGAAATCCTTTGCTTTGCCCCCATCCAACGTAGAAGAGAACACTCTTAGCTACAGCAGGAAACGTGGTCTTCCAGATTTAGCATATAATGATTAATTTTACTCATTTTCTCAGGAACAGAATGAAAAACTCGATCTTCTGCGAAAGAAAGAAATGTAACTGAAATTTTCAAGAAGGTACTGTCAAATGGTTCTTTCATAGGACAACACGCGGTTCGTTTTTAGGGAAGCCCTAATTTCCATTGAAATGAATTTAACCTCTCCAGTGTGTCGTTGCAATCAAACTATTGCCAGGTTGAAATCTTCTCTCACAATTAATTTTCCTATATTGCAGTTAAACAGGCATGGAATATTCCGAACGTTTGAAATCAAATTGGAAATTTTGGTTTTACGAACATCTATTCAGATTATTGTTTTTTAATACAGAAGGAAGCAAGTATATAAACCTGATAGAAATAAAGTTACAATTTTATGACTTACTTGGACGTCTCAAAAGATCAAAACAACAAATACAGGCAGCACATCTTTTGAAATTTTGTAAACAAAATGTAGTCCGATCAACACGCAGAAAGAACTTAGAATATGAAAGGGAATCCCATTTTTAAGGACAACTGCATACACCACAGAAAACAAAAACTGGTTCTCACTTTCCTTTGATGTTGATTGCAGGCATTTAGCCGAAAACACGTTAGCTAAAACTCACCTGCAATATTCAATCATCCCATTGTATAAAATGATGATAAAGCTGCTGTCTGTTTGTTAGTAAAAGGTAAAAAATATTTTGCGATAGGAAATTAAAGGTGAAAAATTAGCAAGGTTCTTTTATATACCACGTTGCGAAAATATATTGGTGTATAACTTGGAAAAAGATATATCTATAAAATTTTCTGAACTTCTCTCTACCTAATACCATGTTAAAAAAACATTGAAACTCGCGAATCTCGTTAGGATTGGCAATCGCAGGAGTATTGCTATTTGATTTCCTTTTTTTTTCATTTCGTTTAGTTTCATGTGTCCGAAGACTGCGGAAGTTTGTTATTATTTTGCTCGCAAGCACGTACATACGCTTCTTCATTTACTTGTGAAATTAATTAAATCGCGTTGAGGCACACTGCTCGGAAACCACCGACACGCAGCAACACGGAAGGTTAGCTGAAAAATGTATGTATTATCCACAAATCGATGGAGTGTGACAGGAAGACCTAATTTCGTATTCTTACCGATTAACAAGCTTGTTTCCGTTTTCTTCGTGTGCCACTACGTGATATAAACGAATTCCATAACGAAATGCAAAAGAATGCGCACATGCTTGCGCGTAGAAAAGTTTTGATTATTGCTAACCGTTTCTCATTTTATAAAACACCACTCTGCGTTTAACTAAACTTCTCTGAAAAAATTCAATTGCAAACCCAGGTTCTCGTGATCTTCGGCGATGGTACAAAACGTTAGAATCAATAATATTAAACATTACATAACTTAACAAGAAATGTGTATGTTTGTGTAAAGACTCTTCGGACGCTGTTCTTGAAGAGCTAAGGACATTTATGTACTTTGAAGCATATTACATCGAATGTATGAGAACAATAATATCAGTAAGCATTTGCAATAGGCCGACTTACCACTGACTTAATAATACCTGCGATCATTTGCTACAGGTTATCTTTTTTGAGGTTTTATGATGCAATCACTATGTAAATTCTAGTATATTAAATATTTATTTAATATACTAGAATTTACAGTAATTGCATCATAACTGACAATACTATTCCTAGACATATATTTAACCATTCGCTGGAAAAAGCATTATTGAAGATGATGTTGTTAAAAGTCAAATGTATTTAATTATGTTCAGTCCATATATAAAAAATATTATTTACTATCATAGATGATATTGAAAGTCAAATGTAGTTAAATATGCTAAGTCCAAATACGAAAACATCTTCTTTGTTGTCACAGATGATTAAGGTGGATGTACGTCACAAATTCTAGGTAATTTTCTAAGACTGAGTCATATGGTTCTCTGTGATGAAATGTCCTCAAATAAAATCTTTAAAATATTTATGAAACATACCTTATGACGATGATACACATAAAGAAAAAACCAAGGGAAGAACTGAAACTTTAAAATCCAAACTTCAAGTAATAGTCCAAAGCGTCCTCAAGTAGTAGTTGATGATTTTCATAGATTGCTATGCATTTCGGTTTATAAACAGGCAGAAAGTTGCCACCCCTTGAAGGACACAAGAGCCTTCTGAGAGGCCCCTATATACCCATATGACAACTAAAATGCGCGCCGCATACGGCGATGAAACTGAACTATTTGATGTTAATCGATATGTTCCTGTAGTTCACAAATGCACTTTGGATCAGAATATATGGTTTTATGGTTCAAGTATTTTCGTTGGTTTTGATTAAATGTTCCTATTGAGAAATTATATATATTGTCATCTCTTTTATTTTATTCCAAGCCTACAACGGGAACAGCGTTTCGTCGTATCAACCAGTGACGTTGCCCACAGTTAAATATTATCGTTACCAGAAGATTAGCCCAGAGCAATTTTAGAGAAAAAAGAACAAATTATAAACACGTTTCTTTGGGTGGGGGGAACTCTTTCGTAATCTGTCGGTATGTTGTTGTTGCAAAACAGACTGTTGCTACCAGCACATTAGTGCTGACTCTTTTCGTCGTATTTCGTGTTCTGTCTTCTTATATCACGCAATGCGTGCTACCTCGTGTGTGTTGTGCAGTTTGCGTGTTTTGTGGAACCCATAAGGTTTTCGAGCTGCTTTTTCTATTCATTTCTCCTCTTACGTTTTGCGTACAGAAGGAGATAAAGCATTAGCCAATTGAGTTTTCGTTCGGTCGGATTGGATGGTTTTATTATTCAAGTATTTTCGTTGGATTGGATTTAATGACATTGAGGAAGCATTTATATTGTAGGCTATATTCCCACAGCTGACGATATAACTCATCTGTAATTAACAATATGGAGTTTAAATCGCAAAATCACGATCAGGTTGCCCTTAAGGTTTTATCAGTGGGCGGGGTGGGCTATATTTTCCAAGAGATTTGGAGACATCTTGGTTTGAAAAGAAATTAAATTTCATTGCACTTGCTTGGAAAGTTTCGGACATTTCTCATTAAAAAATTGCAAATTTCAGGATTTACAAAAGCGTCACAACAGAAAAAAAGGCTGACACTGCACGTCGTGAAGCAGTGACTGCATGGCAAACATTACATAGTACTTATTGAATCTAAGAAGCACTGGGAATGATGTTCAAAACATACAGAATAAATGGTTCTTCTTTGAAATTTCTGCTGGAGTTTACCTACAAGGTATTACCAACACGCAGCTTATAATTTTTATTTTGTTTTGAATCAGTATTTCGAACGTCCTTAAAAAATATATATGTAATTAAATTTGCAAGTTAAATACTAAAACGGTTTTAATTTCATAAAACACATGAATTTGTACACGAACTTCTGAATTCATTGGAGAATTTCTCAAAACAATAATCAGAAATATGATAAGAACTAAACTTAACTTTTCGTGTGCATCATAATTTATTGATTCATTCAACTAGAATTTCCTGGTTCTTCCCAAAAAAGTGTCGTGAAGTACCTACACAATTGATATGTAACGATAAGTAGGTTTAGTGAAGTAGTCCGTGACCCAGATCTAAACCTGCCCTTAATAAAATTAGACATTACAGATTTAATTAATGCGGACCTGATAAGAAAGAAAAACAGAAATGTGAGAGTGGGGTAGATTAGCAAATTTCATTAAACAGCAGCACCGCAACATCTCCTAGAAATGTCGCACAACACCCAATCGGGAGGGAAAACCACCACATTTAAGACACCACAAGGCTAATCCACAGCCCTCTAAGGCGTGTGAAGCTCCCACAAACTCCACCCAGAGCGGGATCATTCTCCATTACTCACGATCTCCAAAGGTGTGACAGAAAAGGTTTAACCAAAGCTATGGGTTAAACTTAGCCAAACACATCTCTGACGGTCTGTCTAACACCCACCTGGCAACGTTCACCGCTTGTCATTCTATCCTATAATTTTCTCCATCTTCTGATACGATTCCAGCACAAAAAAAATATAGTCAACAGTGGTGCCATATCTTTGTTATTTTTGCGAAGGAGTGGGTGGAAAATTAACGCCTCTTTTATAATGGATGCCTAATGACCACTCTAGGGTCATAGTCAACCTCACCTGAAAAAAGTTAATTGAAATGGCCTTTCGCTTTCCTGAAGAACTTCTTGGTAAGTCTGATGGTAAACTGAAGTATCTTGTTAACACCAAGTCGGTCCCTCACATTCAGAATTGGGGATGACGACGTAGCCCTGGAATCATCGGAATGCAGGGTATTTGAGTCCAATGAGTCGTCCAGTCCAGTTCTAGCCTTCCAATATTAACTCATCAAGTAGTTCAGATAACGGGGCAAAGAAGCTTTTTAATTTCATTTCTGTTAAACAAATTATACTTTTTTAACAAAATCGCAACTTATTAATATTCGAATTAAAAACAAAAATTCGCAGGAAATGTACTGAACTACATGATAAGTTGATAAAATATTCGGAAGGCTAGGCATACAGGAGTTGAGGACCCGAAACTCGAACTCAAATAATTCTCGAGCTCTGGATATAAATTTTCCTTAGCTGTGTGTGTCCCTCGGTAAAGTCTGAGCATCGATCTTACGCAGGTATGACGATAAAAATCAACCTTGCCTCGGCCAGGCACGTTAAGCTGTCAAAATTTGGATCTTGGTCCCATTCTTGCGGTTATAAATAATATCGTCTTACTCCTCAATGTACGACTCTGAGACTGCATAATTCTCCAATAAAATAAAATGAATTAAGATCGCTTATGAATGATGCTGGACTTTTAACTGCCTTGAAATTGCGACAACTAACAATGATGTAGCAAGGATTTCGCTTCGTGGGGTACGAATCCTATCTCACGCTCTTAGTGTGTGGAACTTAAGTTCAAATAAAAGGTATTCATGATTTTAATTAAAAAACATTTTTTATCTGTACGTATATCTTTTTTTCTTTCGAGATTACTAGAAGTAACCTAATTAATATTCGTTTATTCTTTGTGATATAACAAGTACGCAACTCACATTTTATTCTGTAATTATTATTCGAAAACTGTTAATTATTATGAAATTATTCCATTGGAGAGGATCAGCATCGAATACGATCATTTACTTGCCGTTTAGACTGGAACAAACCAAAACCCGTCGTTACTGATATCGTAGGTGGTCTAGTGCTTAAGAAACAACCAATTAATTTCATGCCTTGAAATTATTCAACGAGTGAGTAGCTCCTTGTCTTCTAAGATCTAGGTACCTCATGAAATCCACTAGAGAGCGAGCCCGGTGAGGAACTCAGAAGTCCCCGTAGTCATAGTTATTATAGAAAGGTCCTTCTCCCACAAATAAAAACGAATAATTTAGATTAGATTTATTTTTACAGATACAATATTGTTTTTCTTTCTTTTCTGTACACTTCTACGCTGGCGGAAAGTGAAAAAAGAACACCAAGAAGGGATTGGCGAATGATCATGAAATTTACATATGTTGATGGGGTAGAGTTTATGTAGGTGTGATGTTAATTTCGGGACCAACCGGGGAGCGCTTACGCCACAGTACGGCATAATATGCAAGTTATCGTCGGTGGTATTTAAGGAATACGGCGAAGTAAATGCAATCAGTCGTCGGCGTACGGACACGTGCAAAGACCCTGAAGAAGCTACAATGCCTGGACATGAAAGACGTGTACGATTTCAGCAGTTATCGGACTTTGAGCGAGGGCGTCTAGTCGTATTCCGCGAGGCCGGGTGGTAGTATCGTCGTACTGCGGAGCGAATTGGACGGGAAGTATCGGTGGTGGTACGATGGTGGCGTAGATGGTCCGAGAAACATTCCCACACGAGAAGACGTGGAACCGGGAGTCAGACGGTCTGATGAGCGGACCGATCGACGCATAAGAAGAGCAGCGTTGTCAAGCAGAACATCCACTGCGATGCAAATCCGAGCTACCGTTGCACCTGAGGTGACTGTGCGAACAATGCGCAACCGTCTACTGGATGCAGGACTACGTGCACGTGTGCCTCTGGCATGTGTACCCCTGACTCCAGCCCACTGTCAGGAACGGCTGCAGTAGTGTCGCCAACGTCTGCACTGGAGAACGCAATGGCGATCTGTCGTGCTCAGCGATGAAAGCAGATTCTGCTTGGGAGCCTCCGATGGCCGTACGCGTGTTCGCAGACACACAGGAAAGCGTCTCCACCATTGTTGAATCCGCCAGCGATACACAGCGCCTACACCTGGTCTGCTGGTGTGGGGAGCGATCAGCTATCACTCCCGTACACAACTAGTGTTTTTACCGGGTACGTAAAACAGCACCTCCTACATCAACAGCATCATTGAGCCCATTGTTGTATCATTTGTAAGGTCGGTACATCGTGGTGTTTTCCAGCAAGATAACGCACGCCCACACACGGCACGTGCAACGCAACATGCACTTCAGGATGTGAGACAACTTCCATGGCCTGCAAGTTCACCGGACTTTTGCCCCATTGAGCACGTGTGGGATTTTATGGGACAACGGCTTATCCGGTCTCCACGGCCAGCCACGGCCATCCCCGAATCCCGCGTCCAGGTTGAGTATGCTTGGAACTCAATACCTCAAACTTACAACCAACATCTGTACGACAGACTCCATGCCAGAATTGCACAGTGTAACGCAGGTCATGGCGGTTCAAATTCGTACTAACCATGTTGTTATTTTTCAGTTTACCAGCAAATACAGCTGTATTTTGCCATAATGTTTTGATCACGTTACCCTCTGTAGTCCGTTATTATGCTTTATAAATTTCGTTGGTATCAGACGTCGCCTTCTCGGTGTTCTTTTTTCACTTTCCGCCAGTGTATATAACAATGAATTTATTATAGCCTGAGAATAAATTATCCACAAACCCTATATTTAACTACGACTCTTCAGATGTCATACCCATTTCGGGTATGTAAAACCTTACGTCTTTCATATGATTATAAGGATATAAACTGCTTCTTCTCATGAAACACTTTCAATATCGATTTATAAAATGAGTGAATAAGAGTGATGAAAGGAAAGATGGAAATGACTTGATCAAAAAAGCTGCTTTGAAAAAACATGGTATAGTCGTAGAGAACTCTGCTACACGAGCTCAAGTTCCTCCCAAAATTGTATGCCTTATTTTATTGTTTTAATTCTGAAGTAAAAGTCTGCCTGGAGCTTTTAATTCTTTTTTTTTGTATGGTGTGTAGTGTTGTTTTTTAAAAGCGAAACATTCGTTCAGTATGTTATTTAGAAAAACATATATAATATATCAATAATCACAAACATTGTTCATACTTGAAAGCCCATATTAATTTCGGCTCTGGAGCCTGATAATCTCCCTTTTGGTTAGAGATTACAGGGATTTTCAGAAAAACTAGTATATTGGTAGAAAGGTGTGCCTTCTATTGTGGTACATCATTAACACGAGCAGGCCAGGTGAGAATCCAGCTCTCGCAATTAGCATCGTTATCTTTTGAATTCGATGAGCCTACGTTTTTATTTACATAATCATTGTAATGATAAAACAGGGGCATAACCATAATGGGATTGTCTTTTCATATTCCTAATAATAAAAAAAATAATAAAGGATTGTATAATACTGAGTTTCACCAGAAGATAATCTCTTTCTTTTCGCTATCGAAATGTTGTTGTCCACTTCATCTTGCACAAGTAGTTACTTTTTTAACCTCCGTGTTACATCTCTAGTCAGAATGTGTTTAACAATTGTTCATAATTAGAGCGTTTAATTCTGTAGTTCATTGTACCAGAAACTGGAATGCACATTACGCTTTGAATTTACTTAGAAAGAGGCTAACATTTTCAGTAATTATAATTTTTACTTCAGTAAATAAACATCAGTGGAAAACGCTATCCTATTAAAAAAATGTTTTGAACACTCAACAGTTTTTCTTGACAATACATAATTTTTTCAAGATTCGCTAACGATTTTTAGAGAAAACAGTTTTATAGAGCATTTGTCAAACGTTTAGAGAAAAACATGCGAAACTCCATAGCACTACATAAGCATTTTGAAATATTCGGGCATAAGCCAGAAGCATTTTGAAATATTCGGGCATGAGCCAGGATATTTAGAATATTTTGCAGGAGCCAGAAATAGTTACAGCATATCACGAATACTTACCACCTATAGAGCGGCGGCATATAACAGATCACAATGGATTCCGTTGATCAAGAAACCAAGGTATTACAGCAGATACCAATGCAATATCTCGATCAAGAAACTAGAACTAAAAGCTCAAAGAATGAAGACGTGTTAAACTCATTCTACCTCGAAATGTAAAAAGGAGATTTAAATACCTAGCAATGCCTTGTCCAAGATAAAGAGGACTGCAAAATTTCGTCTGCGGAAATAAAACCATTAAATTATTTAATAAGTCAAAATAAACGTTTTCTGTGTTCTATTTACGAAAACGATAGTAACATTATTGTTATCGACATTTGCTTCGTGCTGCCTCAACATGCCATCGTTGAAACATTATGAATCTCCCTTCCAGAGGACAACGCCCATTGGTGGGAGCTAGATACCCACGTGGCCGGTTCCAATGAGATAACACGCATGAGGACAAATGTGCCTTTTTTGAAATCTTAGTTTCAAAAGATGTTTCATGACGAATCTCCTGAATAAAAGTTATCTATGTTAATAATTTATTTAAAGATATTTCTTACTTTACTCTTCTACACACTCGCCTCCACTTCTTCCGTTACTTTGCTAGTTTTCTATTTTTCAGATGTGATGTTGAAAATTGATAGAGTGAAAAGCGTCCTAAATCTGTACGCCACAAATGTTGAAGGATTTCGAAAAAGTGAGACATATAAATTTTACAGTATGCAATTTCATGGCAAATGGTGATCAGATTTAATATTTAAAATGCTTTTTAAAGATTTTTACCGTAAAACGTACCTAAGTACGACAACGTGAACACCAGCTGCGGCAAGCCTAACACAACACCGCGGCGACGACGTCAAACTTGGTACCGGTGAAACGATGGTCTCGTCCGGCGGCCATTTTCCTGGCGGACGACTACAAGGGGAACGCGGAATGTTCTCTCCGGGAAGGCTTTCCATTTTGTAGTGCTACGCTACGGAAAATAGCTAATCATTTGTGTCTCAGTTTTCCACATCACAATCTGACAATTTCTTTGTTCCTTCGCGTATGATTCTTTGATGCGCAATGTATGATCTCACTTTATTTTCGACGGTTTTATTTTTTGTAATCCGATTTGAATTAACACGAATCACGTTGTCAGTAAGAGGAGCAAATCTTTTTTTCCGATGCGATGGAAATTCTGTTGGAGAGAACCCTACATGTACTTTATCGCTTTTCTAGAAGAAAGAAAGGCATCTACATACTTTCTATTTCGTATCAGGGAATCATACTCGTTAAAACGAAGCAATTGTCACCATGTGTTTCGAAAACCTGCGACAGAAATGAAGAACTATTTTCAGTCAAGTAGCACTACAAATTGGAAAGCTTTCATAGCAAGAATGCTCTCCGTTCCTCTTGTACTCTTTCGCCAGCAGCATGGCTGCTGAAATGAGACCTTCTTTCCACCAGAGCCAAGATTGACTTGATAGCCAGGGCGTTGTGTTAGGACTACCGCAGGGGTGTTCACGTCGTCCTACTTAGAGGTCACTTTCACGGTTAATATCTTTAAAATGTATTTTACAGAAGGAATTTTTTCATTATTTGCGATGAAATTACATACTTTAATAATCTGTACGTCTCACGTTTCCGAAATATTTCAACCTTTACGGAGAGATAAGTTAGGACGCTAAACTACACATTTACCGTACTTTATCCTTGATATCATGGAACAGAATAAACCCACTATTCCTCCGCTTTGTAAAATACTCCTACAAATCTAGTATGTAACAGTTATTTTTCAAATACTTTTGAATAAATGCTCATTCGCCTGCTTCTGAAATCTTGTACTACTGAACAAATTCTCCTACAAATCTAATATGTCACTTTTCCCTTTCAAACACTTTTGAATAAAGGCTCCACTGCCTGCTCCTGAAGTATTTCACTACTTTTAAAGTAACACAATTGTAATCGAATTGGCTTCTAAACCTACCGGATATTCTTCTTTCTTTCTTACTTTACATGGTTAGCATAGTAGGCAGAAAAGGAACCCTGCAATGTGTTACCTCATTGGAGGAAGCCGGTTACTTGCAGGTTGCGGAAGGACAACCACGTATTGTCATATTTTTATCTCTGTTTTACCTTCTGAGTTAAATTGTGTTTAACCCATTTTTATTCTTTAAGCTATTAGTTCTGTATGCAATTATACCAAAAATTAAATACTTCCTTTTCTCTACCGAAATTTAATTCACAACTTCTTACCTAAGGCATTATAATTTTGTTTGGTGTTCATTAGGGTGGGTCGAAAAAACCCAAAATTCTTTGATCAATACTCCCTAGTGCGGAAAAGTGTTGAGTCAGCACCATTGAGAGTTGTGTGAAATATTTTACGAATCGGTTTATATCTCTGGATCTGACCAGAGGCTCAAAGTTTGGAAATTTCACTGAAAACATGAAATTTTCAGGTGTCCTTCGAAAATACCAGAATTAGCCTGATAGAAATGCCGTAGTGCGAAAAGGTTGTGAGTGCCACTAAGATTTGTGTAAAATATTTTTCGAATCGGTTAATATCTTTGGCTCTTACCAGAAGCTCAAAATTTTGAAATTTCACAAAAAACATACTCGGATCGAAATGCCCTAGTGCGGAAAAGGTTTTAATAACAATCAACAACAAATGTGTAAAGTATAATTATAATCAGTTAATTTGTTCGTCTCTGACCAAAGGCTCGAAATTTCAAAAACTTACATAAAAAACGCGAAATGTATTGAAATAATACACTCGCGTTCACTTTACCTTTCAGCCAATCCAGCCATTCTGTCTTGGTCTACTCTCCTCAGAATGAAATTGGCCGCCGTTGCTATTCCCAGCGTTGGGTGGGTGGGGGAGGTGATTTGAGGCCGCGCCATTTCCGATAGTTTAAATGTAATGACACTCTGCAGTATAGCGTCGCTGGCGTAATGGCGAATGCAATGGCAGTTCCAAAGTCTTCAAGTTCAAAGCCTCCTATGAGACAAACGTTTGGTTGTCCCATTTTTAGAATCCCGAAAGGTCTGCGTGACAGCCAGCTTCCTACATATGAAGATGTCATAAAGTGTTGCTTCAAAGAGAGACGTAAAATTATTTTGGATACTGAGTGCTCAAACATACAGATGGCCCAACAAGTGGTCCTAAGTCGTATGATGGTCGGATAGGTAAACAACTTCCTGGATACGAAAAGTTACCCGTAGTCAAATATGAACACTTGTATTGTGATTTACCTTCAATGACAGCTTCAGACTTCAGTACAGGTAAAAGATATTTGCTGGAAATATCACATGCAGTTCAATCAGGCAGTTGCTCATCTGACCTCAGTAAACATAATCCGGAGCGACTCTCACACTGCCGTAGGTTGACAACTGCAAACAGATTATTGAGGCTATACATCGTTACAGCAAATCCATCTTCAGGATACAGGCAGAATATGGAATAAGTCATACAAGTCGACACATCTTTATGGTTTATTGTCAAAACTAAACACACCATCGACAATGATGTAAAGCTCTTATTGGAACTTGTTAACACATCCAGTTTCTTGCCAGAAAACATTCTAGAGGTTATTGATCCAGTCATTGCTAGAAATGTGTCCTTGGCTTTCACTGAAAATCTGCTGTTGGCAATGCTTACAGGCGATAGACCCGAAATTAGTCAGCTCAAGACAAGGGGGACTGTTAGTGAATCTTTGCGAAGCTTAGTTGTGCCTAAACTTAATTTTGAAGCCAAGGACTACGTAGACATGGACTGGTTTCACTGTGAAGTAACACCACCGCCAGCTTTGAGCCGAGTGATCTCAGAGGAACTAATGATTCTCCACAAAAAGGCCAACGGCTGGGATTTCTCCCAATTTCCGTGTCTCACGCAAGCTGTTGAGCGGATAGTAAAAATAGAAACTGAGGCATCCGCTTGGGTGTGTGTAAGCACGGCAATAGGATGGACACATGCGATCCACCTACTATCTAGAAATATTATGTCACAGTTTGATCACAAATAGGACTTCAAAAAATCAATCTGAAGACGTCGTCAAAGTGAATAATTATGAAACAAGTATGAGACGTCGGAGACGAATTTCTATCTATAAACAATAATATATAGAGATTGTCCAAAATAATTGAGACAACTTAAAACAATAGGTTTTACGCACCTAATATGGTGCGGGAGCACCCTTGGCATTTAAAAATGTTTGAGTCCTCTTTGGAATGGACGCATACTAGTCCTGGATGGTGGTTAGTGGTATGTTGTACCATTCTTCCTGCAGAAACTGCTCCAATTCCCGCGAGGCGCCTTACGAGGAAAACGGAATCGCACTATGTTTTCCAACACAGACCACAGCGGCTCAATGAAGTTTAAGTCCGGTGATTGTGCAGGCCATGAAAGGTCTGCAAATTCATCCTCATGTTCCTCAAACCATGATTGAACAGTTCGACGTCTGTGTATCGGGGATTATCATCTTAAAAGGTGCAATCCCCTGAAGGAAACAATGCCTGCGCCATTGAATGCACATGGTCGGCCAAAAGGGTGACATAGTAACCGCTAGTGATCCGTCCGTGTAAGGTGATAATCGTACCTTCTGCAAACAAAGAGATTACGGAACCGCCCTCATGCTTCACTGTAGGAAAGAGTCAGTCTGGGTTGTAGGCTTCTGCGGGGTTTCTCCAGACTTAAACCCGTCATGTGGTGGGAAATAGTGATAAACTTGATTAATAAAAAAAAAG
The DNA here is from genome assembly GCA_039090855.1 of Macrothele yani. Lineage (NCBI taxonomy): Eukaryota > Metazoa > Arthropoda > Arachnida > Araneae > Macrothelidae > Macrothele > Macrothele yani. The sequence goes on along the minus strand of CM077034.1, from coordinate 67,236,425 downwards.
ACATGTTTCCATTGATCCGCAGTCCACGTTTTATGTCCCTGGCACCACTGTAATCTTCGTTTCATATTCGCCTGTAACACCATGGGTTTTGCAATAGCAGCTCTACTGTAAATATTGTGCCTCTGCAATTTCCTTCGCACGGTATGGATCGACACTGAGGTGTGGAGATACGCATTATGCTCAGTAGTCACTTTCTTCACCGTGGTCTCCTTCCTTGTGGACACAATCCTCTTTGATGTTCTCCTGTTTCTAGCAGTGAGTTTGGTTTTCCTTCCACAGTTGTGTTTCACAAATGATGTGCCGTGAACATTGTATGCTATCATGACATTCGACACGGTACCTCTCGATACACCCAATACCTGTGTCTCTCTAGACACCGACGGACCAACCAGACGTGCTCCTACAATCTGCCATCATTGGACCTCCGACAGGTCACTCATTGTACCTTCACTTGAAATGAAATTATGCTAACACCGATTTACAATGCTATAACCAGACCTTTGAGACTATAAGTAACACTTTTTTACAAAACACAAATGTAGCTACATGTTCGTATTACTCAAAAAGCAGCACATACCAAAGTAACTTTTTTCAGCAAAGTGTTCCTCTTATTTTATACAACCCCTGTACATTTCGCGTTTTTTATGTACAATTTCTACATTTCAAGGCTTTGGTCAGAGCCGAATAAATTGACTGATTGGAATTGGTCTTTATACATTTGTTGCTGATTGTTATTAAAAACTTTTCTGCACTGTGGCATTTCGATCCGAGTGATTTGGGGATTTTCGACGGACACTCGAAAACATCATGTTTTTTTGGTTAAATATCCAAACTTTGAGCCTCTGGCAGAGCCAAAGATATTAATATGTTCGACAAATATTCCATACAATTCTTGGTAGTGCTCACTCACAACTTTTTCGCACTACGGAGTTTCAATCAGAGCATTTAGGGTTTTTTTGACACACACTATTGATTACGTCGATTCGGTCTTGCATCAAAAATATAAATATTGTTTGGGTTCCCGGTCTCCTTAAAAGTTCAAGAAACACTGGGAATAAAACTAAGTTTCCATACTCTTTGCAGTATACTGATCATCATTTTAACCTTCCTGGTTGGATGATTCCGACATACATTTTTAAAATTCTGTATGCAAAATAAACACCAAAATGCAGCAGGTTGTACAGTGATTTAATTTAGTGAATACACAAGTTCTTAACTATTGTTCTTAAGCATCCGATTCGTCCCGCATTTGAAAATAAAAAATGAAGACTAACATTTCCTCAATAAGCGAAATTTGAGGTAACACTAAGTAAAGAATGTGGCATAAAGTACATATAAATATTTTAACCGATAATTTCAATTTCCCATTTTTTCTTGACACCAACGTGATATCTAAATTTTCAAAATGTGCGATATGTAAGTCAGATGAACAATGAAGGAGCGAAAAATCCGCCGGCATAGTTCAATCGGAAGAACTGCCACTCAGGAGTAGGAAGTTGTGATTTGAATCTATTATCGTCTAATTTTGGAGCCCGAACAAAAAAAAATGATTTCCTTGCCAAAAGGGTTTCGAAATAAATTGTGTAATGATCCTCCCGAAAAAAATATATAAATACTTCCGCTATTAAATGGTCGCGCACTGTTGCATCTTGTTGACACAAGACCTTCTCGTGTCCCTCCTTTCTAAAGATGAGGATGATTTTACATGTAGAATCGAAAGGACAACGAAGAAGCGATAGCCGGCAGTCAAAGTCAATTGGGAGACCAACCCCTCCGAAATCGGAAGATGCAAGTTTGAATCCCACTATAGGAAGAAGAGACGTTACATGTGCCATTTTTTTTAGTTACTGACAATGAAATACGACTGTCTCGAGCAAAGACTCAAAATTAAAAATTTAGGTGAAATTAATTCACATCGTATCGTTATAAATCATTCTAATTTTATTACCTGATAAGAAAAACAAGTTAGAAAAATCATGCGATGCATTGATTATGATACGCTTTCCAACATACTAGAAATCATTACTCAAGTTATTACTCAAGTTATGAAGAAAAAGGCTGTGGAATATATCTCACTCCTGTGCCCTGACCTTTGATCCCATTTCGATGATATTCAACAGAACCGGTTTGGTATACCTCCGAAATAACATGATAAAGTTTTGTCGCCATCGAAGCAATTTTACGTAAGTTATGATGCATAAGGTCTATGGAATAGATCCCGCTCCTGTGTCCTAACCTTTGACCCCATTTCTCCCATTTTCAATGGGATTCGTCCCGAGGCAGGTCCCTACAATATACTAACATTTCATTCAAATCGAAACATTTTTACGTAAGTTATGATACATAATGGCGATGAAAGTGATTCCGCTCCTATGTCCTGACCTTTGACCCCCATTTCGCCAATTTTCAATAGGGTTCCTTCCCAGGTGTTCCCCTACCCCATACTAAATTTTCATCGAAATCGAACGATTTTTACGCGAGTTATCGTGCGGACGAACATACGCACACAACGCGTGACGCAATGAGGCGGATGGGAATTGTGACCGCCAGCAAGAGTATGACGTCATAAAACTTTAATAGGATCCGCACATTTGTTTGTCTACTGACGTCATGAAAATACAGGTCGCGCCATCTTTTTTTCTGGACAATTAATGCATTCCCAAGGATTAAAATTTGAACATGATTAAAATAACTTCATTTCATATATTAGAATACTTAATATTTTCTAAACCATAACCATAATTATGCAATCCAACTTTTATTTCTCCACTGACGTCATCAAAGTACAGGTCGCGCCATCTTTTTCCTGGTTTCAACACCACCAAAGGAAAAGTTATTGATTTTTAATATAATTATGGTTATCTTTTAGAAAATATTAAGTTTCCCAAGTTTTAATATGAAGTTATTTTAATCGATGTTAAAATTTTCATACTTGGGAACACATTAATTGTGAAGCAAATGTGTACAAAAGTTTTTCCATTGGAAGTATAGGAAGCAAAATTACTTGACGTCCACCTTAATAATATGGGATAAGGGCGATGGAATGGATCGCAGTCCTATGACCTGACCTTTGACCACATTTCGTCCATTTTCAATAGGGTTCGTCCCCAGGTGGTCCCCTACTACATACTGAAATTTCATCGAAATCGAACCATTTTTACGCACGTTATTACGCATAAGGGCAATGGAATGCATCCTAATCTTATGTCCTGACTTTTGACCCCACTTTACCCATTTTGAATAGGGTTCGTCCCCAGGCGGTCTCCTACCACATAGTAAACTTTCATTGAAATCGAACCATATTTACGCAAGTTATGTCGCTAAAGGGCAATGGAATGATCCCGCTCCTACGTCGTGACCTTTGAACACATTTGTCCCATTTTCAACAAGGTTCGTCCCTAGGTGGTCCCGTACCACATAGTAAACTTTCATTGAAATCGAACCATTTTTACTCACGTTATAACGCATAAGGGCAGTGGAATGATTCCGCTCCTACGTCGTGACCTTTGACCCCATTTGTCTCATTTTCAATAGGGTTCGTCCCCCGGTGGTCCCCTACCACCTACTAAAATTTCTTTGAAATCGAACCTTTTTTACGCCAGTAATCGTGCGGACAGACGGACGGACGGACGGACGAACAAAGCTGGAGCATATACGCTTCTTCAACCTACGGTTGGAAAGCGTAAAAAAGAAAGTAGTTCGAAAGAAAGTATCATTGTTCTGTGTTGTTTTGTGCACTAATGATGCCGATATAACATATAATAGCAGATTTTAAATCCTTTAATTGCCCTTTACGGGATAACACCACAAGTCATTATCGACATAACAACTAACAGGAAAGCTACACATATTTACTTAAATGAAATATTTATTTTAAAGAATTTAATGTTTGCCAAACAAAAGTCATGTGACCATGTTACAGGCGATAATTTTTTAAATCCCATCTTTAACTACTTTATTTTTGCATGCTTGTAATTCATAACGGCCGGCTCTTGTAGAAAAGGTTTTGGTTAGAAACTAAATTACCAAGCAAGAAGTAGATATGATAAACAAAAACAATGATCTGTTAATTGCATGTTTAATGAAATTGATGAAGACAAAGTGCAAAAACACTATTTTTCTCTCCAGGTGACGGCTCGTCCGTAAATCGTTCTCTTTTTAAATAAATCGGTTTAGGTCTCATACGTAGCAATACGTCGTCAGCCTAAAACCAAAGATACTTGGAAACTTAATCTACCTATCCGTACATTGTAAAAAAAGTAAGATTCATTCACGAAAAATTCCTGAAGATAATTTGCAGCAAAGCTGCTAGTAGGTACCTTTTAACGATATTTCCGTTTTTTAAAGCTGTCTTTTACCGATATTTCCGTTTTTAAAAGCTGTCTTTCAACGATATTTCCGTTTTTTAAAGCTGTCTTTTAACGATATTTCCGTTTTTAAAAGCTGCCTTTTAACAATATTTCCGTTTTTTGAAAATATCCGATTTTTTCCAGCTTCAATATTTCAATAATTGTTTCCATTGTCAATAAAGCAGTTTTTTTTTCAGAAAATTCGCATCCAAGTTCTTATGAATATTTAAAAAAAAAATTCAAAAGCTTCTACTTTTAACATTTTCTGCATTTTTGCCGGGTGGGAATCAACCCAAGAGCGTCTTTCTTCACCGACAGGCGCAGGTGCTACTAACTGAGCTTGAACGGCACATAACATAGAGTCGCGTATAAGACAGTAATGCAGATTATCCGAATCGCACGATGATGTATTGTCTCTCTCTATTAATGCTGGAAATGGATATTTTATAACGTCTTGAAGTTTATTATTTATCGGAAAATAGATGTGTAATAATTTTTTGTTACAAGTGGACTTTTAAAAACAACAGATTTCAGTTTTTTATTGAGATTTTCCGGAACTCAGAATGACTTTAACTTACTTTTAAAACAAGGTACAAGATCTAGGGCGTTGTTTCACAAAACATCTAAATACAAAAGTTTTACCCTTTAAACTATAAATTTGTTTATCTTAATGGATACACAGATTGATACATAGATATCATAAATACACCAGTACTCGGTTTCTTACAGTAACACAATTTACAAATAGATGATGCTCGGAATCAGAGGAGGGGTGAACAAGTATTTGCTGCCAAAATAAGCTATATTTTATGTTATAAGCGATATACGATCTTGCCATAGAATATCAGACAAGGTTCTTACCGCAAACCAGTGAAATTTAATACTTAATAAAACTTCAAGTATTCCTCTTAATCGCTGTATTTACTGGAAATGTTTTGTCATATGGATATGAAAGAAGATGAGAATAGAATATTTTCATTAATATACGAAAGGAATTTCTAAAAACGTTTCTGAAATTTCAGAATTTCCCGATAACAAATTTTAAAAACTGCAGTTACTGTTAAAATATGAAAGTAATTGCGGAAAAATTTCTGAAAATTTAGAATTTTCCTGGCGTAAGAAAGATCCGCGAAATTCAATTTTTTTCTCTTTATTTCACTGAAAAACTTGTATTACAAATATGTTTCGTTAAATCACGAAAGGTATCGTGAAAAAAGTGGAGTGAATTCCAGAATATATTTTACAGTGTAAAACATATTCTGAAATTTACGAACTGTTTTTCACGACACATTTTTAAAGCGCGTTCCAGCATCTTTGGCAGTTGTTGGTAAGAAATGCAAAACCTTTTCAAGCACGAACAGGTTTGATGCTTTAGAAGTCCATATGGGTTTTTCTTGAAACAAAGAACACACAATAGGTCATATGGACGATTTCGACGTGTGTTAACTTCAAAACTTTCATATTGTTCATTATTGGGGTTTTTGTGTTTTTGTTATCATGATATCCATTACTTAATTGTTTTATTAAGGGTAATTATATTATTAAAGGTTTTTAAACAAGAATTTTTTTTACGATTTAAACATCTCAAAAATGAAAACTTCAATAGAAATTTTGCGGAAAAATGTGTTAAACGAAAGGTTTTTATATCATCAAATAGAAGTCATCGCTCTTTCCTCGTTTGTAAGTGAGTCACGGAAGCATTTCTCACCTGCCGCCACTGGGAATCTCACCCAGGGTCTTCCAGTTACGCGCCCGATGAGCTTTCACTGCACCACAGCGGCCTCAAAATTATCCAGACTAACAAACGCCAAACTGCCAAAGAACATGGCAGAGTTACTTCTTTGGAGCCCTGCACAATGCTGGGGATTCGCCACAGACGAACAGCAGCAACTGAACAAATAACTAGAAGGCGAATGAATGATAAATACACCGTTGACGTGGGCCAGGAACATCAAATAGAAGTAATCGCTCTTTCCCCGTTTATAAGTGAGTCACGGAAACATTTCTCATCGGCCGCCACCGGAAATCGAACCCAGGTTCTTCCAGTTAAGGGCCGGATGTGCTTCCACTGCACCACAATGGTGTCGAAATTCTCCAGACTCACAAATGGCAAACTGCCAAACCACATTGCAGTGTTGCTTCTTTGGAGCCCAGCACAATGCTGGGATTCACGACAGATGAACTGCAGGGACTGAACAAATAACTAGAAGGCAAATGAATGATAAATACACAGTTCACGTGGACCAGAAACATCAAATAGAAGTCATCGCTCTTTCCACGTTTATAAGTGAGTCACGGGCAAATTTATCAATGGCCGCCACTGGGAATCGAATCTAGGGTCTTCCATTTACACGCCGGATATGCTTCCACTGCACCGTATTGAATTCATTTTACAATCGTTTGCTTTACTTCTTTAACAAATGTCAACACGAAATAGAGACGTTGGAGGAACCGGAAATGCAAAACAGTACATAATATTTTCATGTTGTATACATTTTAGCTATACAAACTAAAAAAATGGAAGAGCCATGTGAGTGCAAGCCGAAGTACAAGTTTTCAGATCTTTTCAATGTATTCCGAAATTTTTAATTGGAAACATGATTCCAGTTTGCTTCAATGGTTTTGACAAATAATTTTTATTAGACAGAATTTTTTAACATCATTCGGAACGTTTTCAAAGTCTAAAATTTTCACCATTCAATCTTCATTATTGATGAATGTTGTATACAATTAATGTATTAAAACGTGATGTTTTGAATATCCATTTTAAGAAAAAGCCCATAATTATACATATATGGTTTAATTATTCGGGAAACAAGTGAGATTTTATAGATTTTCCATTTAAATTATTTCCATATTACAGCTACCCAGAAGCAATGAACTAATGATGTACTTGTGAATTTAAACATGAGGTTCCTAAATTTAAGTGCAAATTAAAAAAAGGTCGCTCTCAATTTCTAAATCGTGCAGTCATTAATATTGCCGTTACCGATCGACCTAATTCAACATCACTTGTGTTTACGAAAACGCACCCGAAGTAGCACAGACTTGTAATTTAAGGTAGGCTCAAAACTGATCCACCGTTTTCTATTCCTAAAAAACGGTGGCTCAGTTTTGGGCCTCCATTATATTGCAAGGCTGTGTTACCTGGGGTACTTTTTATCACAGTTGAGTCAATATACAAGTGCTGTCCCTAAACAACCTAGAGTAGAATGTTTTTATAAAACAAAATATGCGTTCCTTAATTATAAACAAAGTGGTCATGTTTTTCGAAATACAGTCCATTTCATCGAGCACGGATAATCGAACGTTCCTCAAACTTTTTGGAAGTATTCTGGAGTTATTCTTTTGAAATGCTGTTAAAGCATCCCTGCGCAACTGCAATAAGTGGTTGATCCGTCTAAAATTGCCGTCCCCTTGATGTCTTTTTTAAAATGAGTAACAACCAGAAATCACATAATGACAAGTCTGGACTATATGCAGGTTGGGACATCAAATTAATATTCATTTTCTCCGAATAAGAAACGACAGAACTGGCCATGTGCGGCCGTGCATTATCGTGATGTAACACCCAATACTTTTTCAGATGTGGTCCTTTTGTTGTCACACGTTTCTGCTGATTATGTAGCACTGTTTGTAGTATTCGGCATTTGTCGTGGTTTTTGGAGGAAACATTGGTATTGATATCAAGTCTTCCCAGAAAGAATGTCGTTTTGTGCAAGCCCAACAGTAGTGATTCCCCTGGTGCCCAAACTATGACGTCGACCCCGGTGAGTATAAGAGGGATCACGCGAGCAAACTTTAAAACCACTTGAGACCGCAAACTTGAGTTCTAGGTGCAGAGGTTATGTACTTAAACCACATAGGAAATGACAGTTGCAGAAAGCCACATTAGGCACATTATACTGTATGAGTTCCACCATTGACATTCAGTGACGATAGCAACACGACACAACAATATGGGCCAGGTACCCTGGAGATCAGGAAATGTCAACGCTGGTTCCAGAAATTTCGAAAGGGGGACACCAGCCTCAAGAATATTTAGCCACCCGGACGGCCTGTTGAGCAGGATAGCTACGTGCAGAAAGCTACTGTTGAGGGGAATACGCAGGCAACAATACAGGAATTGGCCACACATGTTCATTTAACCCGTTCCACCGTTCACCGGCATCTTCAGGACCTTGGTTATGTGTCGAAATTGAATAAGTGGGTACCCGATGATATTACTCCACAACAGCTGCAAAAGCGTGTGGACATTTTGCACTCCTTTGCTCTCCCTTGAAAAAAAGGAGCCGTTTTTGAGCAGAATTGTCACGGGCGATGAAAAATGGATTGTTTTTTCACAACATTAAGCGTAAACGGCAGTGGCTTCCCAAAGGGAATGTGCATGCGGCAATGGAGAAACCAGGACGTTTTCAACAAAAGGTTTTAATGTCTGTGTGGTGGGATATGCAAGGCATAATCCATTACGAGCTGCTGCCACCCGACAAATACATTACAGGGGAAGTCTACTGTCAGCAGATGCAGCGCCTACGCACTGCTTTCCAGGAGAAACGTCCAGCACCCGTGACTTGTAAAGGCTTGCTGCCGCTACAGGACAACGCAAAACCACACACAGCAAAAATGACTAGTGCAACTTTGCAGGTCTTCAGATGGAAAAAACTTCAGCATCCAGCATATTCCCTTGATATCGCCTCATCCGACTGCCACCTCTTTTGCAGATTGCAAAACCATCTTCCTGGAACTACACTTCGAAATGTGGAGGAGGTGAGGCGAACCCTTTCAGCCTTTTTTGCATTGAATTCTGATGACATATTCTGATCAAATTGAAGAACTGAATGTTCCTGAGCAACAGATATCATAATGTTTGGACAATAGCTTAGGTTCTGTGGTATGGTTAATATTTCTTGCACTTCGTAACCCGAAAGAAAAGAAATTAGAGAATTATCGAAACTCTCATTTAAACAACTCGTTCATAAGTATTGTAAATATATTACAAGTTAATCAGGTCTTGAATATTGTAAGCATAGTCTAAATTGATCCGGATAAAAGTAGTACAAGTAGAGTACAAATTTTATATAAATTATTTTTAACTTAACGTATCTGATTGAAAATTTAGATAAAATAATGCATCAGTGGCAGGTCAGAGTTCGAACCCTGTACATTTTCAAGAGAAAACTGAAAATGTTATCTGGTGTTTAGTAATTTATTGATAAACATTTTTACTAGACGAAATAGCAATTTGTTTCTTATCATTTTAATGAACCATATTCTGTTTTGTAAAAATCTGCTTTTTATTTATTTGTGAATAGCAGTGAATTACAGATGTTCTGTATCAGACACTAACCTTTTCCTGAATATATGCAGAAAACCACATTTGTGGTTCACGCGTTTTCATGTTTTTCACCAGTTTGGGGTGTTAAGAGTGTGTCATATTTACATTGGAATCGTGGACCGCTACGGACTACGTCGCAAATAAAAATCTGAATTGAACACAAGAGAACAAAACGTTATTTATTTTGCCCGTATGGACAAATGAAAACATCCGTATTGCCTAATCCGAGAAAATAGGGTCCATTGTAATTAAAGTCTCATGTCTTGGAAACTTTACTGACAAACTACCAGAGTTCGTATGAAACCTCTCATGTATACATTCATTAAATCTCACTTTTCTAAAAATGATTTTAAAAACCACAATATCCGTAATCATAACAAGATTTGGAAATCCTGAAACAGAAAATGTCATAGTGTTAACAATACCTGTTTTTCAACAACAATTGCTCTTAGAGATGCCAGAGAAAATATATAGACGTACGGTCTCAAATCTGCACTTTATTTTAAATAATAGGATTAAATGAAAATCATAAGCACTCTTTAAAGATAAAGCTACCTTCGTTCAAAGTTTTGTGCACGATAATAATTCAGTTTTGCTTTGTGTTCTATTACATAAAGATATATTACATTTTCTGTAGTATTAATCATATTCGATGCTATTTTTGTAAGTATTGCTGTATGTTTCTCATTTAATGTTTTATTTAAACTGCTCTGTCAAAATAAAATGTTTACATGTTCTTTTGCTTTCTGTTGCGATATCGCAAAACGTTAGCATTCAAATCTAAGTAGACGCCCGATGGTGCAGTGGTCTAAGCACTGTCTTTGGACCATTCGTCTGAGACGGACCTGGATTAGAGTTTAATTGAGGGATGGATGTCGCATTTTTTTTTTTTTGCGACATTGCCTGACGCCATTTCCTGGAACAATTGACTCTGAATTTGGGGCGACCTCCTGTTTATAGCCCATCGAGTAGCTCACGGTGGTCGTTACACTTCGAACCAAAACAAAAATTCCAGTTAGGTAACTTCTTCGGATCACCTGTTTTCATGAACGTGTGTGAAGAAGAAAAAAACCTCAGGAGTTTATTTTATACTGAGGAAGAGATAATTCACACATCTTCATTAAATAAAGGATTCCTGAAATTCCTACTTGCAGAAAAAATAAGCGTATTGCGTAGAGGTACTTCACTGATAAAGTGTTCACTACTGTGTGAGGCAAATCGTAATTGGTTTAAGAAACGATGATGCGCAATCAGAGCGTAAAGAAAACGGAAATTGCGCTAGATAAAGTAAACTGTTCTTCGCACAGGAACGGCATCTAGGATTAAGTAATGGTCACGAGGACATAAATACAATGTTGCAAATGTTCTTCTCAGGATATCTGATGGGGTGCCACTGAAAGTAAAGGCAGACGAACGAAGCTTAATGAAATTCATCTGGTGATATTATTGCTAAATACGTTTGAATTTTAACTGAATGAAACGCACATTGTTTTGTCATGTGATATCTGATGATCTGAGACCCTATTGAGCTCGGAACTCCTTCAAATAGTTTGAAGAAAACGTGGCGGGATACCTTTGTATAACAGTCTTTCCAATCCAATTTTGTGCACAGCTATTCATTTTCAAAGATAACCAATTATATACTGAATTTCATAAGTGTTTTAGTGAGTCGTAGTTTTCTCTATAAATTAGGTAAATTTTATGCGTTTGCGATAATTTAGCTTTAATTATTTTTTATTGCATTATGTGGAGAAGCTGTTGATTTTCTGGGATATCTAGCTATATAGATTTGGACTTCAGAGGATAAGTCACAATATAACACCATCTCAGACCCATGACATATTTATTGTGCAATTATATACCACTTCCCGACAAGTATATATTTTAATAACGTGGACAGAGCGATGACATCGTATATTTAATTTGTTTAGTTGAAGAACGTTTGACGAAAATTAAAAATAATTCTGTTAGAAGTTAGGTCAGTTTCGTAGATATTTACAAAGCTATGACATTTCATCTCCGCAACATATATTTGAAATACTCAAAATAATACCTAGGTTTTACTTTAATAGCGAAAAGTAATTAAAAACATTTTGCTTAAATTTTATCACTAAGATGTCCCAAATCACACCTAATGGATGATGATCAATTTCCTCACAAACGCCGAATGTTGCATACCTGGTTTTGGCGCAATAAATGAGCTATTCTGATAAGAATCATGCATTACATTCGAAAATGTTTAGCTACATTATTCGATTCTTTGTTAAGTAGAATATCCTAAGCTCATAAAAATTTCATATTTTTAATAGCTCAGCTCTTAAATTTTCATCTTAGAACACGAAAAACACTTCATTCACTTTTTGGTCATTCAGAATTCATTCGACAGATCACATGAATTAGTTGAATTTTTTTAATTATTTTAAAGGAAAATAATACATTTCCAGATAATAATTGAAAATTTTGTCTGTGAAAAACTTATGAATTCGATACTGATGCCGCAAAAAAATGTTGTGCAATTTATTACTTTCTCTTTTATAGTTTAAGATTTGATCTAATATGTGCTTGTTTCCCGGCATCTATTTAGTTTCATTCAACAACTAAATAGCTGTATCATAAACATGTGTACCCTTTACCAATAGCCAAGCCTACTCATATTTTTGATATAGATTTTCTCACTTTCGTTTCAAGTCTCGCCTACGGATTTTTCTCACTTCTTGTTTACCTTCGGTATTTTTCTTCTCTGTTAGAAACATATCGGAAAAAAGTAAAAGACACCTTGTCTTCCTTTATGCCACTTGTTTACATGATGTTAAACGTTTGCGCCCTTCCTAATCGAAGGGGACGTGTGCAAGTGCGTGAAAATATGTTTTTACATTAGAAATGTGTTTTTCATTCACTTCAAATAGTTTATAGATATTGAATTAAAAATACATTACTCTAAGTGTAGAATGTTTTTGGATTTTGCGTTAATTCAATTTACTCATGGGTGAAGAGAATTTAGTCAGGTATTTTGATACCTCGCAAAAAAGGAATAATAAATCAAATGTTATCACATTGGGCATATCCTAACAAAATTAACTTTTGCTTATTTAATAACAAAAACATTTTCGCATCGTCAAGAAGTTCGTTTGTTTCTTATTTTCTCCTTATGTTTCTAGAAAAAAATATTTGCATGACAAAGCTGGTCTGGGAATATCGGAAGGCTTGTTTTGTCAGGCTGTCTAGAGGAATTAAGAACAGCTCACGAAAATCAAGGTTTGAATTTTAAATATTCAATCAGAAGTATTGAGATTATCTGATCAGACAACCAATGAGTTAAAATTCAGTTATAATCATAGACTGTTATCAGAGAAACTTATATCCAAACGAATCTCAACATATCAGAAATAATTGCTTCCACAAAATATCTACTGTTTTTTTCAGTCCTCAATTTTACTCGTCTGAATTTTATTTATAACGTCGATGGAGGAAATCACAGACAGCAGTGAAAACAATTCCCTGGAGCATAGTAAGATTATAATATACCGTTAAATTTTATTGATATGAAGCTTCGTTATTTTCAAAATTGAAACTTTGCCTCACCTTTCCTTTCGGTAACTCCAATCACACAGAGATTAAGAGATACTCATCAGCACATACAAATTATTTTGAATTGTCTGAGATACTTCTAGTAAAAACTTTGGGAAGAAATATTTATAAAGTGTTTCCCCACTTATACCAAGTATTCTATGTAAATTATTAGGGATTGTATAACCCTGTTACCGTTTTGGTTTTCAGGCAAAACAATGAATTAAGGAAGTTGAAATTGGCCGATATAAGAGAAACCACAGTGTTTTGAAAACAAAGAGGTTAGGTGTAAAGGCAGTCGTTTTAAAGTTGGAAACATCATCTTTAGCCCTGTGACTTGTTTAATGTGTTCGAAGTGTTTATTAATTAAAGCAAATGCCAATTTACGTTTATGATACTGGTGAAACGTTGATGTCAGTTCTTTCAGCCTTTTTTGTTACAACATTAAACTCAATCAGCATCTAAGTCTTACACTAGCTGTACACTAATTTGGGATCACATGTTCCTTAAAGGGGAAACACCTTCGCACTGCAGTGAAACACAGCATCTTACTTGATATTGGGGTATAAGCCTATAAGCAAGAGGGTAGTTAATCTAACTACCTACACGGTTCGTATTATAATATGCATAATGATAGTATTATTATATGCATAATGATAGTATTATTATATGCATAATGATAGTATTATTATATGCATAATGATAGTATACTTGGGGAACCTTTAGGAATCTGGTGTTTCCACAATTAGATGTCGAAAGAAATCCATGTAACTTTCCTCAGTAACTTTATTACCTGTCTTGTGAGAATGGCACATGGGACAGAAACATGCATTTCACTAAACTCAGAGTTTTAGTTAATGCAAAAAATGAAGTTTCCTGAGAAGCTACAGTAGTCTCAATCATGCATACGACAGAGCATTCTGCAGTTTAAGAGTCAGATAAATGTCTCTTTCAGAGAGATATGTTTCACTCAGGAAAAAGAGCTTAATGTTCAGAACGTAATCATTTATAAAATAACCAGAAATGTTGTTCAACAATTATCAATCCCCTGCTGGATGATGGTCTTCCAAGGTTCTTCCCAACGTCTCTCTTCGGCCAGTCTCCTGCATGTCACTCTGGTATGCTTCGCAATTTTGTTCAACCATTTCCAATTTGGTTTTCTTCCGGGTCTTCTTTCGACCACTCGTATCCAGTATAAAAATTTGGTTGCCCATGTGTGGTCCGTCTTTTTGGCAATATGTACAGTTCACATTCCTTTTAGGGATTTTTCTCTAATAATGATGTCATTTTTCTGACCCACGAGCTTCTCTTTATATTATCCTGGTTACACCAAGCTTGCATCTCTACATACTTCTTTCAGTTGTGTACAGCTTTTGTATGTATCTTTTAGTTAAGTCCCATGTATCTGATTAATACGTAAGAACGGGAATGATCCATTGGTTAAACTATTTTCTTTTAACTCATATTTGCACGTTGCCCTTGAAAAATGCGCCGTGTCTTCCATAAGTACTCCAACCAAGTTTTATACGCCGATTAATTTCCTCATCCACGTGACTTCTGCTTGATATCTGTCTTAAAATGTAAATCTAGGTTACGGTTATCTCCAGATTTTCACAATCATTTGATAAATTTACCTTTCTTGTAAAGCCATTGCACATCAGTTTTCATTTCTGTAAGTTCATTTTTAATCCTACTTCATAACTCTTGTCAGCAAGCTCCTGTATCATATTCTACTCTGCTAAAGAGGTAATCTACTGAGACACACTCAAGATAAAATGTACTTTTCCCCTTAAAGTAGGGAGGCATATTTCAATTAATTATTTCAGTCTCTATAATGACAACAGTGATGGTTTCCATATTGCAGCAGGAAGAGTATGCAGCTTTTGTTGAAACCCTGCTGAGTCTATCCCTAGCCACAAATTTTAAAAATTTTAAAGGCCAGATAATATCAAAATGTACAAAGTGCTGCCATCCCCCTCTCTCAATCCTTCAATTTCAGAAATCCGTGTTTGTAAGAATTGCTTTTACTTTTTGTGTGTAACGGCCATCACGAACTGGACACGTATTTATAGAGCAGCTACGTTCATAAGATTGAGTAACATCTTTACACAACAACGTCTTCTTCCATCAATCCTAGGTAAAAAGAAAATATTTTTTTAACACTGACGACTACCTTTCCTCTTTGTTTGTGACGTATCTGATGTCTACATTTCAAAACGAAAAACCACTTCGCCCCTTCACTCCATTCTGAATTGGAGATATCACAGTTCGTGTTCCTTTGCATTCAAAATTAGCATTTTTTTATCGTATTCTATCTCACGTGAACCTTTCTTCCCTTTATTAGAAATTTGTTTTATTTTAAAGTGCGAGAACTTCACTTTTCATCATTAATTGTTTTTTGAAAATATTTTTTTTTGTATTTTACACTGACTTCAGGCATTAAAAATGAAAATCAGAATAAAAAAAAAGAACAGAACATTTTATTCAGTTTTGCAAAATTTTCTCTTCATATAAGAAACTTGCATCCAGGTATAATAGTAAAAAATGATACTTAAAATATTATATGTTGTTTGTCGAAAGGAAATTTTCGTATCTGTATTGTTTAGAGTGTTG
This sequence comes from Macrothele yani, assembly GCA_039090855.1. Classification (NCBI taxonomy): domain Eukaryota; kingdom Metazoa; phylum Arthropoda; class Arachnida; order Araneae; family Macrothelidae; genus Macrothele; species Macrothele yani. The sequence goes on along the minus strand of CM077034.1, from coordinate 67,220,561 downwards.
GTGAGATATTAAATCAAAAGTTATCCAAAAGTCGCTTCCCCTCCAACATTAAAACTTTAATTTTGAAAACATTAAGGACAACAAAAACATTAAACCGGTATAATGAACAAAACGAAATGTATTCTTACCGAAAAGATATCTCTTAAACATAATTATAGCGAGTGTTCAAAAGCTTAAAATATCTTCCTTGCTCGTGAATGCAAGCAGTAACTAATTTTTCCATATTCGAGGCCACTTTGTGCAGAGTTAAAACACTGATTTTTCAATAGTCTCAGTAATGTGGGACTTCGCTTCATCCTCCGTATGTGGGTTGCTATCGTACACTCTTCCTTTCAGATATCCCCGAAGAAAGAAATCTGGCTAGTTAAGTCTGGGGATCTTGGGGGTCATAAATTTGTGAAAATCACCCGATCAACATTTAGAAAGTTTCAGTGAAATCAGATTATCACTGAAACTTTCTAAATGTCGGTGAAACATTAGTGTTTCATATACTGCTCTGATGACATTTGATTATGACATCCCAAATCCATAATAACAATGAAACGTATGCCTTTCACTGTAAAAAGAGATATAACACAAAATAATTTATATATTTTTTAATTTTAAGAAATTTAGAATTCCGCCCACCATCCGAATTATCATTACCAAACAGAAAAGTTTTGCTTTTATAATCTTTGACATAAAATCATATCGCCTTTGTCTTACAAATTTTCTATTGCAGATCTGGAAATACACTGAAGCACGAAGAACGCTATTAATGGAGAAATTCACTTTCCTCATTAAGGTGATATCGGAAGTAAGAGACAAGCGTTTCTTTTATGTTTACATTTCCACAAGAGAACATGAATTTCTTTTTCCTGATCAGATTTCAAATTTGTGCTTCGCACACATTCGGCAGCTTACTGAGCTGTCTGGCTTTCGCGCTGCAATCGCCACTTCTGTAATTTTTAAACCATACCATTCACGACAAGTACATCCATGTACACCTTTTTCATCGTGTGCCGAGCCAATTTGCTCTCTGTGTTTTGCAGAAGTTTTCCCCAGGTTAAACATGAAAGTACATTGACGAATATGTACATTTCGAATCTCTACGTCTTAGCTCAAGTAAACCACGTGCGAGCTGTCCTCAAACAATGCCATTCGACGTAATTCCTTAGTTTCTTCAGAGCACGGAATTAAGGAAGAAATTCAAATATGTTTATTTCACAACCCTCTACATTTAGGATTGGAAATGTTTCTATCCACTTTAAATGTTTTTATATTTAGGAACTAAGTATAACTGATCTATAAGAGGCTTTCTTTAACGTAAATTTATCTTCACCGTATGTATTTATTTAGGCGTAATACATGAAATTCATTTTTTGTGTGACAATTGATCGGTGAATTGTGATTACAGTAATCTATGTCGCACAGATAAGATAGTATCATACTCTCTAGGGTAGGTTTTGACATATAAATATATTAAAAGCCTGGGAACGTGAAATGAATGATGCACTGAAACATATCTTTAAACATGTTTTTAAATAAATTACACGAGCAAATTATGGAACAGTTAGGGAACATTTTTATTAAAATTTCGCGACTGGCTGGAATATTGAGCAAAGTGATTTCTCCATGTGATTTCTCCTGTTTTTACAGATTTAAACACATTGTGTATTCATAAAGATACTTTTAAAGGCCAGCCACAATAGTCAGGAAACGGAATTACTGTTACACATTCCAAGCTGTGGCATAACTCTGGTTCAGATATTTCCGACTTTCCGATAGATGGCAGCACGTTAGGGTTGACTCCTTAATTTCAGACACAGGGCCAGTGAGTGGCCACCGGGTGTATCAGCCGCATCTCATATTTATTAATACATTACCAAGTTAAACAATAGTGAACACGAGATACATACTGATAAGCCGCGCGTCCGCCCAGAGTTCTAAGCTGGTGTCCCCCATTTTATGACTATAACAGTAATGAAAAACTCAAAATATGAAAAAGAAATGGAATTTTTAAAAAATCGATATATCTTTATTTTCCTGCAAATTATTAGATCAAAATGAAGATTAAATTGTTATAAGATGGGTTTAGTAACACTTACGTTAAGATTTTGCATCCCGTAAATGAATAGCGGACAGAGAAACAATAGCTCCGACAGAGGAAGAAAACGAATGTGTAAGATCTACGGATCTACGACTGCGGATGCGAAGCGATCGTGGAAACAACTGAGTCAGACGAATGAGATCTGCTGGAACTACGGAACGGATCTTTTCGTTCACTCTGTCAACTGAGTCACCTGAAATGGATCGTTCCCAAACTACCCATCCCTTTACGTTTCTTTTCTTCCTTCTTTTTCGTTGGGTCATTTATGGTGGTGTGTCAGTTAGAACTTGGTGTTCCATGAAAAGGTTCGTTTGGCTTGGATAATGTATTGGAAAGTTCATTTTCAAGATTTTGATTGTTTAATCATTTTGTGGTTTGGAATAGACAGCATTTGAAGCCTGGAGCGAACACTTCCACCCTTTCGTGTCGTGGTTCACCAGTCAGGGCTTTTCCCTTTTCTATCTATTCAAGATTTTTCTCTTGTGTTTTCGTAATGAGAATTCATTGTACTGTTGAATATTTAGTTTATACAAACAAATGCAAAATATTTAAAGAAAGGATATTTCATTTGAGTTCAAATTCTTAACTCATATTCACTAGTTAACTGGAAAAATGGAATTCAATTAAAAATTATAGTTTTAATCTCGGAAAGAAATTTGAAGTTACAAAATGTTTCCTGACCGACTGCAATTTTGTTCCTATGCACTGGTTTGTTGGTCTGGTATTTTTTGGAAGTCAGCAGATTGGATGTTGATGTCAAGCTGTTGGGCATTAGGATGTGCGCATCGTGTTTTGTAAGCACATTTTTATTGAAGAAATCAATAATTCTTATGTAGCTGAAGTTCCTACGGTTTGTTCATCTTTTACATTGGGCGTGCACATCTATTAAGCACATCTTCTGTGTTATGCATTTAGAAGTTTCTATTGTCAGATTGTGAAATTATTACCGACTGCATCAAATGGAATGATGCTTATTACCGGTGATGACATAAAGGAAGTGGTATACCGCAATATGAATTTTAAGACCCTGCAGCACTCTGTAGTTCAAAATGAACCACATAGTCTGTATTAGCATACTTTTCATTTTACTATAAAGAACAGGCCTTTTTTAAATCCATTTTTAATTTAACTCCTACTTTAGTATCACATGAAACATTAATCTAGCTTTCTCGGAACTATGGAATGTTAATTTCTTGTGCGATAGTTGTTGATTTCATGTGTCACGCAAGTGGTTAGCGGTTTTGAGCAGTGCTTTCTAAGTGCTTAGGAGATATGGAGATCACGGTGCATCGTTCACCAGGGAAGAACGTTTTAAAAAATGTAAAAGGCTTTACAAAATTCAAGATCAAAGCCTGATCTAGAACTTCCTAACTATTTACATCATCAACCAAAGATTGGTTATTTTTCTCCCAGTAGTGTGGTCTATGGAAGGTTTATTGAAATATTGCTGATTCTGCAAGGTTGTCTTCCGGGTTTTTATGATTTTTTTTTGTAGAAAATATAGAAGCATAGATACTGAGAAATTCAGATTGAACTTTAGTGACTCCTTAGCGTGAAATCGTACATTCTTTTGGGAAGAAAATACGAAAAAAGTGTTCTCATAGATAATAGTATCTGATACAAAAATATTTTTTTCAATCAGGATTTTAGTCCTACAGATATTACTGTAAACGGAAACGTGTTCTTTCGCCCATACTGGCACACTTGTGCATTAAGAAAAATATGAATTTATATGAAACATATTTAGTGGTGGAAAAAATATTTTTCTTCAGGAATTGTATCCGATGAAATAAAACAATTTCCAATCGGACGTTTGGAAGCGGAGGTGTGGCAGGAAGTGCGAAGAAGCAAATATATGTATTAAAATCTTTAAACCGATATTTTCTACTCTTAAGGCTTCTAGCGGCGATGCTGCGCATGGAAAAAAAAATTCACAGGATCATCATTATCGCACTTCAACCTTCCCAATGAAAACGCAATCGTTGAAATCGGACTAATAGTTGCAGTGATATGGTGTCCACAGGCAGACAAACAGGCGTACAAAGAGATAAAAAAGAACGACCTTCTTTTACAGAGGATGTGACAAAAATTCGTCTGTTCTTAAATGAAAGGCCTAGCTTTCAATATAAATAAAGACGATTCTCGGGCGATGGTTCAACAAAGATATAAAATTTATAAAGGTAATTACTGTGAAAATATATTACAAAAGTGCTTCTTCAAGGAGGACTTATATTCGTCTATTTTAAGGACACGACGGTCTTTAATAGATTCACAAAATGCATTTCGACCTTGTACCTGAGAGAGATGTCGTTTGTTTTCATTAGGCTCCTCTACGTACACAACATCATGTCCAAATGTTTTCATGGCCCAACGTTCCTGTTTTTTTGTGACTTAGCATTAACTTTCTAGAGTAATTTTTTCAGGTACCCTTCTGAACCTGATGATGAATTAAAAGTCTAAAGAGAAAAAAACTGATTTTTCAACCGTAATCAAATCTCAGTATTTCTAGGGAACACTGAATTCTCGTCTATTATAAATAAAATATTCCGCCTGAGTTTTCATTTTCCACAGCTTTCAGCTTCAAGATGCGGAAACAGAAAGGGCATCTTTCAGATTCCACATCTGTTTAATATTTGCTGCTAGTTTCACATACTTGTTGATGTTTGTTGCATAGGTATTCTGAATATTACTGCCCAACGTTACATATATGACGATAATAACTGTTCTTTCTGCCTTTTGTCAACAGCACTATGTCTGAACGATAATAGAGATGCTTACGTCTGCCTTTACCTCACGATCCCAGTATAATCTGCATTGTTTATTATCTAGTAGCTCAGTGGGTTCATATTTACATACGGTCGAGTCACATTATTGTGACTACTAGATAATATCCAAAGTAACCGCCGTGTGCAGAGAGAACTGCAGCTAGAGGAGATTGGCGTGACTCAATATGCTGCTGGAAGGTGTTCACAGGTATGTGGAGCCATGCGGGCTGCAGTGCATCTGGCAGCTGCTGGAGTGTGCGTGGTGGAGGAACTATAGAGCGAACAACACGGTCGAGGTTATACCACAAATGCTCAACCGGATTTAATTCCTAGGAGTTAGGAGGTCAGATATGTACTTTGAAGTCTTCATGGTGCCCTTCCAAACACTCTCGGACGTTTCTAGCTGTGTAACACGTCGCATTGTCCTTCTGGAAGATCCCATCAGCTCCAGGGAAGACAATCAGCATGTATGGGTGTAGGTGATCTGCAAGGATGGATTCATAACGTATTCGGTCCATTGGCCCTTCCACAGGTACGAGTAGATACAGAAAAATTCCACGCAAACATTACATATACCATAACGCTGCCCGCACCAGCTTGTGTTTTCCAACAATGGTTTAAGCGCGTTTGTTCTCTGATGTTTCTCGCCTTATACGCCAACGTCTATCCGTTCGATTCGATTAAGCAGAAAGCGTGACTCCTCGGAGAAGGCAATACTTTGCCAATCAGTGGAAGTCCAATTCTCATACTGCTGTGCAAATATAAGCATTATTTTCCGATGCACCTTCGTTAAAATATGTGCAGTGACCATCCGTCTCCATGGGGCCCAATACGCAGCAGGGGTCGCTGAACTGTCGCTTTAGAGACACTTCCGGTAACCCTTTGGTTCATTCGGTCAGTGAGTTGCTCCCCTGTAGCGTGTCGATCGGCCCTCACGCATCTTCGCAGCCAACGTTCACATTTCACATCAGTGGAACGTTGTGTTCCGCAGTTTTCACGTCGCTTACTTGCAATGGTGCGATTTCTTCAATCACGATACATTTTAACCAAAGCAGTACGTGAACAGTTTACAAACTGCGCTGTTTCAGAAGTACTGAAACCCTCACGCATCTTCGCAGCCGATCTTTCCCTATGACATCAATAGCACGTGGTGTTCCGCAGTTTCCACATCGCTTATTGCAATAGTCATTTCTCCAATATCTCTACATTTTAACCAGAAGAGCACGCGAATAGTTCATAAACTGCGAGGATTTAGAAATATACCCTTGGCCCGAAAGCCGATAATAATCCCTCTTTTCAAACCTGATAAATCGCTCTTTTATCCATGACAGCAACGAGTGATATGTTTTCAGAATACCTATAGCACATCTTATATACCCTCCAAGCGAGCTCATGTCACGTGCCTTCTTAATTGGCTACGCGCAGTTGACATCAAAAGTAAGAAGTTGTCACAATAATGTGACTCGGCTATGTAGTATAGTAGTTCTGACATTGGTAGTTCTGTACCGTGTGGTAAATGTTGAAGAATCATCATAGCAAAATTATTATGTCGCTGTGTATAATGAACGTTTGCTAACGTGGTACATGCCCCACAGCTGTATTCATTGGTCTCACAGCATATACTACATCTTCTAACTCTGTCATTTTGCGCATCATTCTTCGAAATGTATTTTCTTTAGTATTTGGTTGCAATAACTGTGTGTTGAACAGCGATTATAAATCCAATAAACCCTCTATGTAATTTGACTTCCCTCAGCCACAGTCTTGAGGCTTTCATGTCAACTTTTGGCTTATCTATTTGGTTTGGATGATCCCCACAAAATTTATTTTGCTTCCATTCGTGAATGAGGTCTTCCGTAGACGACCCATCTATTTTGTCATCTGGTTTATTCACATTAGTGAAGTGTTCTCTTTGTCTGAAGCACATATGACATCAAACATGCTATTCTCATTACATTTGCGGGGAAATTATTCCTGCTGTGAGAAATGTTGCAAATCATGAATGATTTATGTATCAAGGATGCCTAATCTTTTTTTTTTTTTGGTAGGAGGTTTAACGACCACCGTGAGCAACTCAATGGGCTATAAGCCGTCGTCCCTCCCTAATTTAGGGTCACTGGTTCCAGGGAAGGGAAACAGCCAGTGCCGTAAGACAAACACAACATCCATGCCTCACCGGGCTTCGAACCCGGACCCCGTTCGGACGAATGATCAGAGGCCTACGCTTTGACCACTGCGCCACCGGGGCGACAGAATGCCTAATCATCCTCCTTATTGTGGAAGTCTGATGCGCTCTACGGCTGCCGCCTTTGGTGTCTCATTCGACGTTGGAATACACATGATTGTACAGTTCTGTTAATTTCCTCAAGATCTGTTTTCGACTACCTGATGATACCAGAAGAATAACTCAGAACCGCGAAATCTTCAATTATTGCATTGTTGTCTATAAAGATACCTTCAGATTTAACCAGAACTCCTCGTTTCAGATGCACCCTCTTACTTTTGTCCAAACCTAAGTCTATATGAGTTGATCTGCTAAATGTGGCGGTAATCTGTAGGAACGTATGTAATTGTGTTTCGAAAATGATGTATATCTTGAGCTCATTCATGTATGATCAATGATTGATGGTTGTTTGACTTCTTTTGATGGTCCCTTTTGTAGGGAATCCGTATGGCGTGTTGCCTAGTATCTCACTGAGAGGATTAAGGCTTATGCAAAAAAAAAGTTTACTGCGAGAGTCCCTTTGAATCTCTCAGTGCATTTCCTGATTCTGATATTTCTAGAATTTTTCATTTTCATTACATGAGATATATAGAGATTCGTTTGTCACTGGTATATTTATGTAGGCAGATTGCTTGCCATTATTATTATTATTATTATTATTATTTATATTATTATGTTCATTCGAATTATACAAAATACAGCATATGACAAACAAAACTAAACAATGTCATTGACTGGTGTTTTTTAGCCAATACGAGTTTCTGCCAGATACTTATGTATCAGTCAAATATCGGCGTGAAATATGTGTCATGTCCCAAGTAGAGTTGTCTTTTGCAGTTCTGTAGGTGTTCCTATGCGTTTTGTCTTTCGTGTTATGTGGCAAACTGCGTTTTAACAGTGGAATGACAAAATACATTTCTGATTATTCCGTTTTTTCTAAAAGCTGAGTAAATGATCTTCTTTCTTTCCGTAAGAGGGAATTCTGTAACGAATTCTCTCATAATGAAATTTTATAATGTATCAAACCATATACAACTGTTAGATTTGCCTCAGTGGCTTTCAATTTTAAATAGAATCGGCCACTTGGTCTAGTCAGCGAATAGCAATATATTAAAAAAATCTTCGTTTCGACTAAAAAGGATTAAACGCTGTCTTCGTTTTAACTAAAAAACTTTATAATATAAGGTAATTATTTGTACTTTTTTACCACAACATAAAACGTATGTGCTACTTTCACTGGGAAAAACGAAAATAGACCATTAATTTTTTTCTTATCCTGAGTTGTTCTCCTCGACTTCAGTCGTAAACCAATTAATTATGTTACATCGCTTTATGTGAAGTTCATACTTACGGGCGATGACTTTTCAGGCATATGTTGCCAAATGCCCGAATTTTATACGGGGAAGTACGAACCATTTCACATTCTTTCTTAAAGTACAAAAGGAAGTAATTCAAATAAATCCCTTTCCAAAGTACGTTGGAAAATATTTGTTCTTCAAATTAGGTTGGCCAGCCCAAATCATTCACCAAATTTTATTCTCTCTCTTTTTTTTTTTTTTTTTGACGCAGATATTTCATCGAATATTGTGTGGAAAGTTTGAATAAATAATTCACGAGCGAATTATTTCTAAATAAAGACTACCAGATTTACAAATACAGTGAATATGAAAAAAAAACACGTAACACCCCTTTGAAATCATCCAACCGAGATAAAACATTGATATGTTTAATGTACATATGAAGAAAAGGAAGTGATTGCAATTCCAGAGAAGTTGGGTCTTTTATTCGGATGAAACAGCTGCACGAGTAGAACAAGTCAGTACGTTGTAGCGACACCTTGGACACAATCGGTTACCCTGAGTGGCATAAACGCATACAGTTTATGGATACTGTCGTCAGGTATAGCATGATAGATGGTGTCTATAGTGAGGGCCAGGTAACTGGCCTTCCGGGATGGACTCATGTGGCATCCCATCATGTCCAGAAAATGTTCGATCGGTGAGAGGTCGGGCAATCGGGCTTCCCATGGAAAGGTGTCACCATTACGGAGGAACCCAAGGAAGAGCAAAGGTCATAGGCGGCTGGTCATTATCCTGTTGAAATTTGCTCGGTTATGCTGCGACAGTAATGGCAACACAGCAGGTCGTTGAATGTCGTCGATATACAGTTGATCCTTGAGGGTGGTACAGAGGATTACCACTGGTTTCGGGCTCTCGTAAGATAGCAGGAGATATTTCTCAGACACTCACTCTCGGTGCTCAAGGCGCATGCTGTTCCACGGTGAAGGTAGGATCCGTGTGCTGCTCGGATCCTCTGCGGTCACGTATGCCCTGGTCATCGAGTCTAAACGCAAACCGTGGCACAGACCTGAAGAAAGCACGACGCTACTGGACACTATCCCACGTTGATCGGGTCCGACACCATTGCAACTGGTCCCGGCGATGCTCGCTGGTCAGTATCAGTTGCCGCACTGGTCTCATCGAATGTACTAGCCATGCAGCAAGTCACCAGGCAACGATCCGGATGTCCAATTCCGTATCTGTAGAAAACGCAGCAACGCCATTGATGGTTGAAGCCCACGAATTCGGTTCTGTTCGTGCGGATAATAGAAATCGCTCGTTCTTCGCGTTCTCTCTTGGCCCTCTGCTGACCACTGCCCATGTGCCGCTGGGATGTGCCCTACACTCCTTTTGGGCGCCAACATTGCCCGACTGTCGCGTCGCTCCGAACCAAATGCCTCGAGATAATGCAACTTGACCTACCAGCCTTTCTCAGCACAATCAAACGTCGTCTCTCAAACTTGCTCAATTGCTTGGATCCGACAAGGAGATCAGGGATACGACTTCGAGCTTCCACACAGTCTCTTCTTGATGTTATTGGAAACACCAACCGCTGTAATAATTGTTCTTTTTGATGTACCGTACCCTTTTCCACGCTGTTACTGTGTGCTGTGGAAGGCCACTGTTTAATCATTGCACGTTATTGTTTAATCATTTGCATTTTCGGCCCTGCAGTACCTGAATGCGGAATTTCGTCAGATTTGAAAGATTTTCTCGGGATGATTCGTGTTTTTTTTTTTTTTGGCAAAGAGTCTAATATTGAAGAGGCGAGAATAAGAATAAATACGTATAATTCAGGATACAATTTATGAAATCACTATTTTTTCCCTCGAACTAATCAATATATTTCAACCACATTCGTTTGATTGTTTTCAAATCAATTCTTTTAATTCATGTTAAATGATGTTATTAAAAATATATTTGAAGAGGCATTTAGTTTGCATTTTCTTGCAATCAGGCCACTCTCTAATATACAGCACAGATCATTGCATTAAGTAGAGGCTAACAGGTTACAATAATGAAACTTGGTAAACACATATTGTTTGTTTTTTTATTCGACGAATTATAAGACACGGAAATTTTATTGGAAATATTTTAACATTCCTGATTAATTTGTCAGGTATAAAATATATCTGTGTAATGTGCTTAGTTTTCAGTTTACTCTGCCGTAAACGTAATTATTTGTAGCTATCAATAATGAATTCTGAAACAAAAGTATATATATTTCCAGTTGACATATAGTGTTTGCTTTTACAAAACGGAAAGAAAGGTTATCGTGTAGGTAACTTCTGTTGCCAACAAATTTAAGTACTTGCTTATGTCCGATTTGAATATCCCTTTTCGTAAATTGGAAAAGTTCCTGTTATGGATTTATTCCAAGGTTTAAGGGACGAAATCTGCTGCGCTGTCGAATTTCAAGCAATTTTGTTTGTGTGATTGCCCATGACGTCACTAAAAGTTTTATTCGATTTGTAATATTATCGGGGGTCCCTGTGTACCATATTGCGGTTTTATTTAATAAATTAAAAGTGTCAAAAATGGTAAACACATGGAACTTCTCAATAACGATGCCAAAATGTCCCATTGTGTGTTGCAGAACTTACAGCGGGAAAACTAAACACTATGTCGTTTTGTATCCAAGATTTCCCGAGAACACAAATTTACGAGATATTTGGAAATTCAAATGTAGGAGAAGGAAATATTTTATTTGCTTGGCATTTTCAACAGCGTAACTATTGAAAATTCTAACTACGCGGACAGTATTTATGTACCTCAGGAATGATTTTGTCATTCTGAGACTAATTTTACTATCAATAATTTAAATAATATTTATTATCATTGCCTTATGAAAATGCAATGAAAATAATTAGTAAATCAGTTATATATATTTGAAGAGAAAAATTGTGAAAATATTGTAGTTATATTTTACGCTTTATAATATTTAAGACCTGTGATATTAAATTATGCTTTTATTCAATCCATTATTTTGATTATTTGATCTACAGCATTTCTGTGTATTATACGTTGTACTTTACACAAAAACTACTTCACAACTAAATGCAAATTATAACAGCCAATTAAAATAAATGAACATTAAAGCTATAAAGATTTTGTAAATATACACTGAGTAGCCACTTTATTATGACCACCCCCTCAGTACTTCGTTGGGCCATCTTTTGCCATTAACACTGCTTCGATTCTTCCTATCATGGACTCCTCGAGATGTTGATAGGTGGTTTGTGGAATCTGAGACAGTGCTTGATGAATAGCACTTTCCAGGAGTATGAGATTGCAAGGTTGTGGATCCAGCTGTCTGATGGCTTGTTTAACTTCATCCCACAAATTCTCAAAAGGGATGAGATCTGGAGATTGTGGGTGCCACCTAAACAAAGTAAACTCACCGGCATGTTCCTGAAACCAATCCTGTGAAATACGAGCACTATAGCAGGACGCATTATCTTGTTGAAAGTAGCCATCGCCATTGAGATAAACCATCCACATGACAGGATGCACTTTGACCGCAACGATGTTTTAATGTGATGTGCCAGTCAGACGTTGATGAACACGAATTAAGGGGCCCAAAGCATGCCAGGAAAACATTTTCCAAACCATAACGTTGCCTCCACCAGCTTGAAGGGTTGTAGCAATGCTTTGGGGTGCATGCTTTCGGGCTGTTTCCGCCAAATCCTCACTCGGCCATCGGCATGATGCAACTGAAAACGTGATATATCGGACCACGTAATTTGTTTCCAATTATCGACTGTCCAATCCTTGTGCTCCTGTGCGAATTGGAGACGTTTTCTTTTGTTACCGGCTGACAGCAAAGGTGTTCGAACAGACCTTCGGCTGCCATATCTCATCCGATACAGTGTACGGTGAACAGTGCGTGCATAGATCATTTGATGGTATCCTTGAGTAAGATGGTCTGTAATTTGCTGCACTCTTGCCCTTCTGTTGTCTGTTACCAGTCTGGACACTCCGTTCCTCCCGAGCAGTCACTTGTCGATGACGACCACTCGTTGAATGTAGTGACCCAGGTTTTTGGCTGACAGTCCAGTCTTTAAACACTATAACAACAGCTGCTCTGGTATATTTCACGAATGCGGCGGTTTCGGTGATACTCGCTCCATGGCTCCGAGCTCGTACAATCAACCCACGTTGAAAGTCCGTCAAATCGCATTTTTTACCCATGTCGTACCTCAAAAATCACTGCTACAACTGTCGCAAGCACTAAGCTTTCCCTTTTTACGCTTTCCAATCGTAGTTTGAAAAAGCGTATATGCTCCAGCTTTGTCCGTCCATCCGTCCGTCTGTCCGCACGATAACTGGCGTAAAAATGGCTCGATTTCGATGAAATTTTAGTATGTGGTAGAGGACAAACCTTTCTTTTTTACGCTTTCCAACCATAGGCTGATGAAGCCTATATGCTCCAGCTTTGTCCGTCCGTCCGTCTTTCCGCACGATAACTGGCGTACAAATCGTTCGATTTCGATGAAATTTTAGTATGTGGTAGGGGATCACCTGGGGACGAGCCCGATTGAAAATGGGACAAATGGGGTCAAAGGTCACGACGTAGGAGCGGTATAATTCCATTGCCCTTATGCGTCATAACTTGCGTAAATATCGTTCGATTTCAATGAAAGTTTACTATGTGGTAGGAGACCGCCTGGGGACGAACCCTATTCAAAATGGGTGAAGTGGGGTCAAAGGTCAGGACATAAGATCGGATGCATTACATTGCCCTTTTGCGTCATACCGTGCGTAAAAATGGTTCGATTTCGGTATGTAGTAGGGCACCACTTGGGTACAAACCCTATTGAAAATGGAAGAACTGTGGTTAAAGATCAGGGCATAGGATTGCGATCCATTCCATCGTCCTTATCCCATATTATTAAGGTGGACGTCAAGTAATTTTGCTTCCTATACTTCCAATGGAAAAACTTTTGTACACATTTCCTTCACAATTAATGTGTTCCCAAGGATGAAAATTTGAACATCGATTAAACTAACTTCATATTATAACTTGGAAAATTTGATATTTTCTAAAACATAAATATAATTATATTAAAAATCAATAACTTTTCCTTTGGTGGTGTTGAAACCAGAGAAAAGATGGCGCGACCTGTATTTTGATGACGTCAGTGGACAAATAAATGTTGGATTGCGTAATTACGGTTATGGTTTAGAAAGTATTAAGTATTCCAAGTTATAAAATGAAGCTATTTTAATCGATGTTCAACTTTTCATCTTTGGGAACGCATTAATTGTGAAGAAAATGTGTACAGAAGTTTTTCCATTGGAAGTATAGGAAGCCAAATTACTTGACGTCCAACCTTAAAGTAGCATTTCTGTATGTATGTATGTACATTTTATTTTGAAAACCGGCTGTAAGAATTTTGATGAAAGTCGTTAAACTACCGTTTCCTGGCACTAGAAATCGATTTAGCTTGATCACGACTTTAGGAGAATTCGTTTAGTGGGTTAAATAACCACCCCGAATTATAACGTTTTTAGAGTCATGGCGTTGTTCCATTAATGTTACCAATGCTTAAAAATCTTATGACGTCCAAATCTCGCATTTGAGAATGTTGGCGCGCAGTCACGCCATCTGTCTCATTACGTCTAGCGTTGTGTGCGGAACCTATTAAAGTTTGTGACGTCGCACTCTTGCGAGCAGATGGTCGTGATTCCCATCTGCCTCATTACGTCACGCGTTGTGTGCGTATGCCCGTCCGCACGATAACTCGCGTAACAATCATTCGATTTCAATGAAATGTTAGTATCTGGTAGGGGATCACCTGTAAAGCAACCCTATTTAAAGTGAACAAAATGGGATCCAAGGTCAGTACATAGGAGCGGGGTCCATTCCACTGCTCTTATGCGTCCTACCTAATGTAAAAAGGGTTCGATTTCGATGAAATTTTAGTATGTGGTAGGGGACCACCTGGCGACAAACCCTATTGAAAATGTGCGAAATGGGGTCAAAGGTCTGGACATAGAAGCGGAATAACTTCCATCGCCCTTATGCGACATAACGTACGTAAAATGCTTCGATTTGGATGAACTGTTAGTATGTTGTAGGGGCTTGCGTGGGGACGAATTCTGTTGAAAATGGGCGAAATAGGGTCAAAGTTTAGGACACAGGAGCGAGATCTATTCCATAGCCCTTATGCATCATAACTTACGTAAAAATGCTTCGAAAGCGACAAAACTTTATCATGTTATTTCGGAGGTATACCAAACCGGTTCTGTTGAATATCATCGAAATAGGATCAAAGGTCAGGGCACAGGACCGAAATTTATTCCACAGCCATAATTCTCATAACTTGAGTAATGATTTCTGGTATGTTGGAAAGCGTATTATAATCAATGCATTGCATGATTTTAAAAACTTGTTTATACTAGCCACGCCCTCTGCCGGCAACAGCGTGTATCCATAGCTCATTTGCTCAAAATTGTCAGGTGGTCATAATAAAGTGGCCACTCAGTGTATATGTGGGTAGTATCCGCAGTTTGATATCTTAATATTTGTTTTAGAAGACAATAAATTTCCGACTTATATAATCATTCATGTGTTTTTATGGGCATCTTATGCAACACAGCGTTTTATTTTAAATTAAGGTACTCCTCCCAATTTTTGGAAACTCAAGTTTCCGTTCTAATATCTGCGAATACAGATATCTCTAGTAAGGAATGAAACGTGAAAACGATGAGCTTTAAAAAAGTTCGGACATGAATCGGTATTTACGCAAAATCTATGTTTGATGAAAAAATAAACATTTTCATTCTTCTCGTGCAGAATTGAAATCTGTAAGGTTACTTAAAAAAAAAAATAACAAGAATTAACAATGTCTTCTTATTACGGAAAAAAATAGATTGGAGATTCTGAAAAAATTACTTCAAATCATTTCTTGCATCCGATACACTGACGCCATTCTCAAAGTCAATTATACTACTGGTCGCCCATTCATTCCCAAATAAATACCATCTTCCAAGATGGCGACAGTTTTGTACTGTATGTAATTGAAATAGTACTAAATCAGTGCCTCTTGTTTTTATAATGAAATGTTGATTCATCGCCATGTTTGGGTGACTGCTTAGCATAACGTAACACATAAACAATAAATACACGAAACATTGAACTTTAAAAACTGCGAATATTTTGACTGATGTGGAACTACTCAGAAGGAATAATAACATTTGTTTTGAAGTCTGTAGTTTGTACTGACTTTCCAGAAACGCTCTACCGAATTCATTCATTTCAACAAAATAATTTTCGTCCGAGGTGAAAATATATATGTCAGCTCAATGAAGTTCTCTAATTATATCGTTAACGTAGAGCACCCTATAATTTGTCATCTTAAAAAATAATGAAACGTTGTTATATAACCACAACGTATTCACTTTTTTACCAATGTTTTACTGTGTGGTTTTAAAAATAATTTTCTATTATTTCTGGAGTTCGCTCTTTTGAAACGTGCAATTATTTCTTTCCAAATGGACGAAATGTTGCTTTTTCTACAGTTGTGTTATGTTATCAATTATAAAAATATTCAATTGTGATATTGAATAAATTTCTCTTACATTCAGCTCTCTCTCATTCAGCTCTTACGTTCGGCTTTCTTTTACATTCATTTCTCTTAAAATGAGCTGCGGAGCATCGGGTGAAAAACAGATCGAAGCTTATAGATTGCCAGTGAGTGAATAGAGTTGTCGAGTGATGAGTGTCAACAATACATCCAGATATGGTAACGAACCGATATTTTCAATCTCCGTGATAAAACGCAATCAAGAATTACTGCACGCTTTCCTCTTGACAGAGCGCTACAGGTTTTAGTTTCTGCTTATTTCGAAGAATGGGACCTAAAATCATAGACAGTTCTGATAAACCTCGTTCGATATATAGCACGGTGTTGTTAAGCTTGCATTGCTATCCACAGTGAAAATACTCGGTAACAAAGATGTCAATACTTACGTTTCCTGATTTATGTGGAATCTCTTCATGATTTATTTCAATGATTTGTTTTCATTGGCCCATGACTTAAACGAATTTGAATACAGTCTGTATTCCTTAGGAGCACAATTTGGAAACTCAGTACCACACAGAAATCATAGAAATCTTGCCCTTATGCTGATTTTCATGTTAGTAATATTATGATACCTAAACTTATTTGCAATTGTTGTGTTAATTTTGAACCTATGTACAACATCAAGGTTATTTATATATACTTTGAGCCACTAATTAGAAATGTAGTTTTTAATTTGAAAAAAGTAATATATATAAAATATTACTCAGTTTCTCAAAGCATTACTAATAGCATTATAAAGCCCAGAAACGAGGATTTAGTCCTCCTAAGTAGATCTTGCTTTTCATGAAGACATAACTTATAGATAAAATGTTTTGGTGAACTACCTAATGCTCCTTTGTCCTCTATAACAAAGTAAATTTCTCCGTCATTTCTGTCCACGCCAGGATTCAATCCCCGGATCCCCTCACTCCGGAATAAGTCACTCTACCAATTGAGCTACGCGGACGTTTGTTCTGATTGCTATGTGCCTTTATGTCGTGTGCGTCCTGCTGGCAGGTACGTCACATCTCCTGGTACGTTACATCATCTCCCCTTTATTTTTTTTATTTTTTTTTGAAGTGCTGGAGAAGGGAGTCTCTTATTTTTCCTATCTCGCGGTGTGGAAATAACATCACACCAATGCGAGATTTTGAACGGTCGGGTCATCCGGATAGTTCGGGCGCCATTATAACGAAATAAATTTCTCCGTCATTTCTGTCCAAGCCAGGATTCGAACCCGGATCCCCTCACTCCGGAATAAGTCACTCTACCAATTGAGCTACGCGAACGTTTGTTCTGATTGCTATGTGCCTTTAAGTCGTGTGCGTCCTGCTGGCAGGTACGTCACATCTCCTGGTACGTTACACCTCGTCTAGCTAGATAGCAGTCTCTACACAACAGATTCCGGAGGTTTTGTGGAGTTAATGGCAGCCATACGTGCTGCAGCATTGTCCGCAATTACTCCCGAGACGTCGGTCTTGGATCCACGTGTCCCAGAGATCTCCCACAGGGTTTAAATCGGGGATCTGGAAGAAACTGGAAATTTCCATTTTCAGAGGAGTGTTTCTCAAGGCATTATTAGGTATTTCAGCCAGATGAGGCGGCACATTGTCCCTATGGAACAGACCATCGGTCGAACGATAATAGCAGGTCATTAAAGCATGTAGGTGATCAACTACCATGTTGCTTCAGTCTACATCATTTATTTAATGTTGTCTGCTATCTTTGGCATGGAATTTAAGATTCGATTCCAGGATCCATTTTCTCGTTCAAATATAGCAAGTAATATATAATACAGTAATACCAAAGGCAGGATGTAATATGAAAAGCATGCTGTATACTGAATTGCCTTAGTCCCAGCAGTTACGCAGAAGTAAAACGAGTGGGAACACAAATCAGAAAACCAAAACGTAAGTGTGCGCAGATGAGCTGAGAGTCCGAAACTAAGGAATATACAGAAATCTAATACCTCTTATTTTTAAGCTTGAAACAAACGTTATCTGTAATTCATTTTCAGATTCTATCCTGCGTCAAAATAAAAAAAAATATTAAATGTTATTAACCTGAGTGTAGGTGTAACGGTGAAGCAAACCGTATAAATGAAGCTTCTACTGAACTTAAAATTTCTATAATATAATAACAACAGTTGGAAACTCGTAACCCGTTGGACACAGGCAAGCACTAATTCATGCATCTGAGACCAGTTTAGTACTTTGCATTATATGCATTTTTATGAAATGCATATATAAATGAATTTGTTCACTTTAGGCTAATAATTGAGGGAGCATGTCACTTAATTGAATGAGTATAGACTCCAGTGGAAAGGGTGACAAACATAGAAATATAAGTGTATGTAAGACCCTTATATTTCTTGTATATAGTGATGGTGTATTATGCGCTACACTGCCACTGTAGCTGACAACAAAAGTGGAGTAAAATATATATATCCAGAGCACCTTTCGCTTCTTTTGCAGAAAGCAGCAAGTTGCTAATGTTACTTTGGAACAAATTTCATATGTTTCAGTTTCAATCACAAGCAAACGCGAACTGATGCTTTTCAAATCGGTGGAAAAATGCAAAATTCGTTGTGTTGTGCTTTTAATTTAATGGTCCTAAATAATGTTGGAGTTTGTTAATTGGAATTGCACAAAACATTATGGTGCGTCCGATATTGTTCAGTGATACTGTATACAGAAAGTGTATTACTTTTAGTTGTATTAGAACATGTCCGAAACATATAATTCGGAGCGTACATTGAATAGGAATGTAGAAGATTAATCCTTTTTGTATTCTTATTACATTTTTCTTATTTGTTGAATATTTCCATTACAGGAATTGCATACGATATCATAAGAAATGCATAACCCTGTACCACGTGATTCGAATGTTTGTTCATTTCTCTAAGAAATTATTCGCCATTAAATGTTTAACCTTTAATATTCTTGCACAGTTTGCCTTCTATAAATCACGTATATTATAAAAACGGGCTGTCTATGTGTCTGCGTGTTCAAACCCTGTATATGGATTTCTTCTCACGCTCCATATTTATGGCCTTGGTTGATTGATACGTTGGTCAAGGGGACAACTCTCTTTTAAGCTATTTGTGGCTTTAAGGACCCTACCTTCTCAAACTTTCCCGCACATTCTAAAAATTCTAATGCTGCCTTCTGTTACTTTTCACATGACACTAACGCATTTGTACTTGCTTTGCAAAGGGCAGCTCCAGCAGCGTAACGTACCAAAGGCAACACAGTGACAGTCAAATTACAGGTCTTTCACAACAAGTGCAAGTGAAAACCTTACTTCTGAGGACTTCTGAGATTTCTTTTGCTCTGCAAAGGGAATAAAGAAATCTCAGACGTCCTCAAATGTCTTCTAACAGACCTCAATAAACACAATTTTTCAGCTTCCTCTGAGATTTCTTCATGCTTCGCAAAACGCATCTTTAATGATCTAACAGACCAAGCCAAAGCAATTCTACGACATTAAATAAAATGCTAACAACGTATCATTTTGCCAGCACATTGTAAATTAAATTAATTCAGTTAAAACCATTCCTGACATTTAATCATCAAGCAAATTAATTACTTAAAGCAAATAAAAGGACATAAAAAGTAATTTAAATCAGATAATAAAACTTAGCTTTTCAACTGCTTAGCATTTAGCCAAAGGAAGACATACACTCTAACTCTTATTTTTCATTACTTTTACTTTAAAGCTTTGATACCTGAACAACTAACTGTTCATTGCTAATTTAAACGCCGTCTTTGATTACTGGTTCCTCAAAAGGCATTTGGACGCACGTATTTCCTGTCGGCAAGAGTCGGCTGAATTGCATAAGGGCGACTGAATCTTCTGAGGGACCAATAATGGAAGACGGCTTTCAAAGTCAGTAACTTTGAATCCTCGGTTTATGATCAGCTTTTTGAATTACACCATGGGTAATTTTTGTGTTTCTTGAAGTTTTGAAGTGCATTAAATGACATGCATGAATTCAATTACGGATGCCTCGAATAATTAATACCCAACTTTATGTAAGGATTAACCGAGGCTGGGATATTTCCTATTACAGGTTTTTTTTGTGTTCTCGTTATCTGCCATTGGGGAACGTTCTGGGCTCGCACACAGTTCGCTTCTATTTCCAAACAGAGGATATAGTTTAACTTCCAAGCCGTCTGGCACCACTAAGAAACACGCGATCTTGTGAAATACGCATATGAAAAAATATCATGGCTTATTTGTCACATTAATGGCACCTTGAATTAAGAAAAAGAATGCACGACTTTCTTCTCTCTAGATAGCTCGTGGGATTTAAGATACAAGAAATACAAAAATAAAAAAAAATCCTGGAGGTCTTTAGTTCTAAAATGTTTGTGATGTCCAAGAGGAAGCTCGCTATAGTTAGAAACATGATGGGCTCTGTTTAGTGACACCAACGCGATGTAGACAAGAAAAAACACTGTGCATATATTGTTAATAACATGGAGTGAAACGACTTGTGCTGGCAGCAGCACGAAAGAAAAGACATTCCTTTTTTAATTTCTTAAAGCCCTGCCTCAGTAAGGCAAAGGATTTCGCTCAGGTGACTGCCGTAGTTTTTGCCCAAGAAATTGTTTTTTCTCAGAGGAGATTATTTGTCTCCCTATAAAAACAAACACTCTTTTACTACCTAAGCTCTTGAAAAATACAATGTATGAACCCACAAGGTTCTTGAACAGAAATTAGAAATTCATTATTATGGTAAACTAGGACTAGTAGCTAAATTAAATAAAAAAAATTATTTTCCATGTTAATTACTGATACTGTAGTACAGTTTTATTACTTTGAATATTAAGAGATATTCATTTCGTCCTCATATATTTGAAACTTACAGACATATATCTGAGTCTATTATCCATTTCAATAATTTACTGTGACCCATTCTATATGCCGATATTACACTTCCCTTTTCTGCATCTTCATTCCGAGGAAAAAATCGCCGTACGGTTCAATATTTTGCAAACACACGACAGTTTTTTTGGTCGTTTAACAAAGGTATCCCAGAATTTCATTGAAAACGGATAGTGAAACAGGATATTTGTAATAAATATGCATAAAGACCTAATACAAATTATTTGGTGAAATTTGCACATCCAAATGCTAACTAGTAAATAAAAAAGTACATTCTTCAGTTGGACATTGAGTTCATTTAAGGACTATCAACGCATTCCTGTGCTTGATACAATAAACCCAACATACCAGCTACTATCCGAGAAATAAAAATGGCTTTTGTAGTTCCTTTGAAAAAAATGCCAACTTAATCCGTGACACAAATGGAAATCCCTGAAATGTAGTAGAACAAAGACTTTTTATCAAATTCCATTGCATTTGCTGAAAAATGGAGAAACAGGACGAATCGAGATGAACTACTTATATTACCAAAACATATCAAGTATTTATACAGAAAGCGAAAGGTGTTGGGAAGAGAATCTGCTTTTGATAGAACTATTTCAATAACTTGATTGAAATATCTTATATCAAAGGAATGCCATTTGCAAAAAAAAATTATCCGTATATTTCGTGTTATGCCATACATCTATCAATATTATAATTAATTCCGAAATTTTTAAATATCTCGTATTTCTAAAAAATGTGTTACATTTGCACTTATGGTTTTGTTTTAGAAATAACGTAAGGTAAATAAAATGCCGACGATGTACAAAAAAATGAATTCGTGAAGCAAACCAAATATTACCACAATAGTTATGCTGTATTATAATGAACTGACTTTAAAACTTTAAAATCTGAAATATATACATACATAAGTACTTTCGGTCCACCAAGTGGACCATTTTTAGATGTACAAAGCGTTAGCAAATAACAGGACTGTATATTTGTATATAGGTTCAAAGGTCAAGTGATGGGCAACATCACAGCCTCTACTTGACAAATGTGAACTCTGCCTTCTCATGGTGCATCCTTTTCCCACTAAAGAGCTCTGACGACAGCCAATAGCACTATACCTATACCATCGGGATTAGAGGAAAGGCTATCCCACACTCACCAACCCGCTTGGCCAGCGTGATGAGCTATGGACAAAACCCTCCAAAATGACTCCACATCTTAAATCTTGGC
The DNA here is from genome assembly GCA_039090855.1 of Macrothele yani. Taxonomy (NCBI): domain Eukaryota; kingdom Metazoa; phylum Arthropoda; class Arachnida; order Araneae; family Macrothelidae; genus Macrothele; species Macrothele yani. Next base: position 67,198,461 of record CM077034.1, on the reverse strand, counting down.
CCTCAGTCTATGGCAGCTGGAATGAACCTGTCCAAGGCAGCGCCGAGTGCGACATGAAGGCAGAGGGTGCTAAGAATCCCCGCAGGACCGGATCAGGCTGCCATCTGATGCTGACCTTGGCTACGTATAATGGACGCTCCCTATCTTCTGATTAAAGACATCTTGAATTGGAAGAGGAACAGCAAAGGATCAAGTGGGACATCGTCGGGCTATGTGAGGCAAGGTGAAAAGGAGAAGATCTCATTGAACTAAAAAGTGGACATCTCTTCTACTATCGTGGGACACATACTGGCAGAACTAGTGGTGTTGGATTTATAATAAACAAGAAACTGAAGTATAAAGTTGTAGAAGTTGAAAGTTCCTCTGACAGAACTGCGCGACTAGTTATCAAACTCTTGAGAAGATACCAGGCTCAGATTATTCAAACTTATGCATTCACCACAATTCATCCTGAAGAAGAAAGTGAAGAATTTTATGAGGAAATTCGTCATCAAAATAATAAAGGCATGCAGCACTTGAAGATAATTATAGGAGATTTCAATGCAAAAATAGGGCAACAGCAACATAATAAAACTTCAGTAGGTAAAGTCGGTCACGGTAACAGAAACCAGCGTGGAAATACTCTGGTATAGTTTGCAAAGGCAGAAAGGATTTTCATCAAGAACACCTTTTTCAAGAAAAAGCCACGCATGAAATGGACATGGAGTAATCCAAATGGGCATTCAAGTATAATTGATTTTATTATGTGTAACAAAAAATTCGTCATCGAAGACTGCAGTGTATTAAACAAGCTCAACACAGGTAGTGACCATAGATTGGTGAGATGTAAGATGCACCTTAACACTAAATTCGAACGTGGCAAGCTTATAAGACAAACAAAATTTATTGACATGACCAACCGTAAAAGCACCATAATGCCTTCAAGTTGAAACTGAAGAACAAATTCTCTGCTTTAGAAGACCTAACATCGGAAGAAGTGGATATTTCTGAAGTTAACAGAAAAATAACCAAAGCTCTTATGGAAAGAGCAACAAAATTAGTTGGGTCTAGGAACAAGTTGCATGTGAACGAAATATTAGGAAAAATTAAAATGTTGATGCAAAAGTGACGCGAGATGAGGACAAATAAAGATGTGACTTCCAAAGTGGAATATATAGAGCTATGCAAGACAGTACGAACAATTATCACTGAAGACGTAAGGAAATTCAACTGTGAAGTAGTGAGGGAAGCAATTGAAAACAACAAAAGCCTAAAGATAGCAATGTGACGTCTCAGTAAAGGAAGAAAACAGATTATGGCACTGAGAAAAGAAGATGGTTCTGTAACAAAAAACAGAGGTGAAGTTTTAACAAGAGCGAAAAATTTCTACTACAAATTATATGAAAGGGATGATACATGTACTCCAGACATCATGAAAGGTACCAGTACCAGAGTTCTTGCAGTCCTCCTAGCAGACGTTGCACATGCAATCAAGAACATGAAGCGGAAAAAAGCTCTAGGAGCAGATGGAATTACTGTAGATATCATCCAAGAAAAAAGTGGAGAAATTGAAACAGTACTCGTCCAAATTTTCACACAATGCCTAAATTAAGGGAAGATTCCTGGGGATTGGAACAACGCTACAATGATACTGCTACATAAAAGAGGTGACATTGAGGATATCAGGAACTACTGACCTATCAGCCTCTTATCAGTGATTTATAAAATCTTCATTAAAGTTTTTTCACACCGCTTGAAGGTTTCACTGGATATGGCACAACCGAGAGAAGAAGGTGGAATCAGGAGTAGATCAATCCCTATAGATCATATCCACGTACTGAGAGAACTAATTGAAAGAGCGAGGGAAAATGAATTTCCATTGTTCTTGGCTTTTATCGATTATGAAAAGGCCTTAGTTTCGGTAAAACCATCAGCAGTTACGATGGCTTTGAAATCCTGCGGTATTAAAGATGCCTACATTGATATTATTAATAACATCTATGAAAACGCAATTGAAAAGTTTCGGATGTTTGAAAATACAACACACATAAAAATTGGAAAGGTGGTGAGACAAGGTGACACCATATCTCCCAAGATCTTTAATGCCACATTGGAAAATGCCTTTCAATCACTGAACTGGGAAAACAAAGGCACAAATATTAATGGAGATTATCTAACTCACCTTCGTTTTGCTGATGACGTAGTCATTTTGGCAACTACCCCATCAGAGCTGCAGAGTATGATCCAGGAACTTTCTGACAAGAGTAAAGAAGTGGGATTAAAAATGAACTTTCAGGAGACAAAAGAGATGTACAATTCTTTTTTAAGAAATGAAGATTTATCGATTGATGGAGAAAAGCTGGAGATAACAGATACGTACTTTTATCTTGACCAGCAGATACCAAGTGAGGAACACATTGATGAAGAAATTTATCGGCGTATGAAACTTGCCTGGAGAGCTTTTGGAAGAAACAGCATAATTTTCAAGAGCAATATGCCATTATGTCTTAAAAGAAAAGTGTTTGATCAATGCATCGTTCCATTGCTAACGTATGGTGCAGAGACGTTGACCTTAACTAAAAGAGACATGCAAAGGCTGCAGACAACTCAAAGAATCGTGGAGAGGTACATGCTTGGTGTAACCAGGAGAGATAAGAAGAGGAACTCGTGGATCCGAAAAATGACAAGAGTGGAAGACATCATGATCAGAGTTAAATCCCTGATATGGCAATGGACTGGACATACTGCCAGAAGGACAGACCATTGATGGATAGCCGAAATTTTAGATTCGATTCCAAGGGATAGGAAAAGACCCAGAAGAAGACCTCACGGGAGATGGGTGGATGAAATTCGAAGGTATGCGTGAGTAACATGGAGGAGACTGGCAGAAGACAGACCGTTGTGGAAGAGGATTGGAGATATCTTTGACCAGCAGTGGATTGACAATTGTTGACAATGATGATTATGATGATCATATATATTTATATATACATCCCATTGTTGGTGTAAATGTGACAAGGATGTTAAGTCAGAAAATAGCCGAAAACTCGAAAATTTCATCGTCCTGTAGCTGAATTGGAAACCGCGTCTCCCAAATAGCATCCCCAGGCGCTACATGTGAGACGCGCTTTCGAGTTCCGCCCCAGGACGATGAAATTTTCGAGTTTTCGGTTATTATCTGATTTCGAGTTTTTGGTTATTATCTGATTTCGAGTTTTGGTTATTATTATGTGTAATCCCGTTTGTCTTTCATGATAATAAAAAATGTTCAGGCCATTACTTTGTTACTAAAGTTTGAATAATGTCCTCCAAGACTTTGGGTAGATCGTAAGGTAAGTTGCCGTTGCAGCAAGCATCACCATATGTACCGAGAAGTATACTTTCCGTGATGTGAAGGAAATACTTGTATTTTGGGGAAATCAAAAGTTTTATATTATCCCAGTCTTAATGCAGTTCCCCTTTTGCGACAGTCTTAGCTAGGGTACTGTTGGCTCCTTGTCTTAATGTTATATTTGTGTTCTTTAATTCTTTGAAGACGATTGCGACCCGTAGCACCTATATAACATGCACGGTGAGAACCAACATTATTGATCAGGGGTATATAGTACACAGTGCATATTTGAATGGTTGGTGTAGCGAGACGATCTTTTCTGACCAGTTAAATGAGGTTAGGTTATCTTGTCCCGAAATCCAAATTAAACCGTCGGCAGATTTTTTCAATGGGTTGGTGATTGATAGGATATAATCCAACGAGGTAATATAACGTGGGGCACGATCAGATATAGGTGGCAGTGTGGTGGCCATGCTAAAAGGGGCACTTTAGTGTAACTAATTAAATAAGTATGAGGGATAACCATAGTGGTTAGCAAGCGCTGAAGTCCATTTTATTTCTGCAAGGCGAGCAGCACGAGTAGAGGAGGGAGTATATGCTCTACGAAGGTACAACCTAATAGACACAAGTTTCTAGGAAAGTGGATAATTTGATTCAAAAGAAATAATGGCACGAGTACTGGAAGATTTTTTGTAAACTGAGAAATGCAATGGATCTTTTGACTTTCGGGAACGAGAAAACAAGATGTCGGGGAACGGAAGCTTGTAGTTTTGTTCTAATTCCACAGTAAAACTCATTGACGGGACCTGAAAAGTAAAACAGTCTGCAAAAGTTGCTAATTCAGCATGGGTGTAAGGCCAAATGATTAAAATGCCATCAACATAGCGTGCATTAGTAAACATGCATTAGAGACCGAAGCGAAACCCAAGCATAAATATTTATAAATTAGATATAAAAATCCCACATTGTGTGAATACAACAAAACTATTAAATGCTTAAATGCATCATCAGGAAATTTAGGTGCGCATTTAAACACTCTTATAAATGTGTCCCAACCTCTGTGTGACCTAAAATACCACAACGCTTGTAAAAAAATAATCACAACCTTGTGGAGGAATTTCAGTTTTGGAAAGAGAAACTTCCCAGACACCAAGAAACGTATGCAAATGTGTAATGCATAAGATGATAAAATCTATAAGTATTATAAAAACGCAACAATCTTGTCGCCTTTTAAGTTCAGTCTTGTGTATTTTCCCAAGTTATTTTTATAATTAAACATTATGAACATCAGATAATTTCACTGGCATATGGTAAACTGATTTTTCGTTAAAATATGATTTTCTCACTTGCGTTCCCTACGGTCATAAAAAAAAAAAAGAAAAGCATAAAACGTTGACCTAATGATTTAAAGTAATTTACTGATGACTTGCTTTATAAAATAATCTGCATCATTAAAATTAATAGTGTAAATATTCATGGATGTTACCTTTCAAAAATGTAGACACAGCTGGATCGTCCCACTTGTCTTCCTGTAGACATAGTTTTGTGCTTACACTTCTTACCAAACGATACCCAGGTTTTCCCAAAGCATGTGATATAAGTGCTAAAGTCAAAAATTACCATTCATTCAAATATCATATTTTGACGTTTTCCGAATATTCTGCGTTTTAATGAAATTAGAAAAGATATTTGTGTGACAGAAAAATAAGTTAAAAAGTATTTAATAAAAACTTGTACGAATTTAAGAAAATAATAGGTACGAAATTTTGAATAATTTGTGTCTTGCATTAGCTTTCCCCCTTCAGAGCATTTCTGACGTGAAACTTGTCGTTTGGATCAGTAGATGGTGAGTACTAAAAGCATGCATATATTGTTAGACAGCATATCAAGAGAGTGAAGGTGGTCTAAAAATAAAAAAAATCAGCAGATTACAAAAATCTCTAAGTAAGCAGGAGTCAAAAGCAGTAGATCAACTGTGATGAAAATAAAGTTGGCGTCTTATGCCCGATTAGAATAACTAAAAGTTAAAAGAACTGATGCTCCTGTACACACGAAATGTGGTGAAGGTGATCTGAATGACAGGATAAAACAAACATGAGATCTTTCAATCACTCTTGGGATCATCCTCAGATGTGCTCTCAAATTAGTAACTCCGACCTTTAAATAACAGAATGGGGAATTGTCATAAATCAAACTGTGCGTTAACTGCGCATGTCTGGAATTGTTCACAGGAAATTCCGGGTCGCTGAATGGGTGATTGTGTCATCTGGTGTTAAAGCATTCAAGGTGTTGTCACTTTGAACATTATTTGAGTCCCTTGGTAAGACATTTTTCCAAGATTTGGGGATGTACATAGGTATATAGTCGTTACAACATTGATCGCCCTTGATGAAAATTCACAAGCTCTCTGCAAAAAGTAACGAGGTTTTGTTCCTTGGTGTTGTAACGATAGAAGCCTCCTGCCAAGCTGGGAAATAAGAACCCTTGTTAGTATAGCGTGATAACGCAGTTTCTGGTTTCGAGTCTTGATGTCATAAAGGTGCTCCTTCATTCTGATGTCCAACGTCCTCTGAGTAGATCCTATGTAAGCGAGAGGTTGGTCATCTGGCTCAGTACTATGAAGGGAAATGTTATATACTCTATGACGGTATCCCTGTTTGATTTGATCGCGGTCGTTGCGAATGATGGAGTAAGTATTTGATGTTCTGAGGCCAAAATCGATTTTGTGCCGATGACACATGTGTTTCATAATGCGAGTGACACGTGGGTCATAACACATAGACCCAATAAATTTATTTTCTCTAGTTTCTCTCACAAGTGTGGACATGGTTGAGTTTCTGAGTCTCTTGTAAACCGAATCCACTAAATGATTTCCATAGCCATGGTCTCGGGCGATTTCTTTAATTTTTTGCAATCTCTTGTAGTTGGTTTTTTTTTTGTTTTTTTAGCGGGCTACTAGAAGAGTGTGTAATGGCTCGTTGTATCATGAAACGAATGGCTGCTAGTTTATGCCATAGAGGGTGCATGGAGTTGTAAGGGATGATACTAGGGACAGACATAGGCTTCCTGAAAATTAAAGTTTGAACAGTGTGATTTGTAGTATTTCTGGTTAGTAAGATATCTGAAAAAGGTAAGATTCCTTCAGTTTCCAGCTCCAACGTAAATTTCACTGACTGATTTAGTGAAGACATGAAATCCCTAAAATTCAATAATTTTTCTTCAGTGCCCCACCAAAAAACCAAAATATCATCGACATATCTCAAATATAAACCCAGTTTTTCAGGTAAAGGGGTCAACGCCAGGTGCTCTAGGTGTTGCAAAAATATCTCAGCCAAAAGGGGTGATAGAGGGTAACCCATTGGGACACCCTCTTTTTGCCTGTAAATGATGTTGTTGAAGCAAAAGTATAAACGATTTTGAATGTCTTAGGGCACTAAGAGTTGAGGTGATCTGTGATACAGGCATGTCTGATTCTTTCAGTTTTTCTGCAAATAAAGAGTGAAACAGGTACACAGACACACTAGGGTATAAAGCCGCAAAGCCCAGCGAGGCCATAATGAAGGGATATCCTTGGCTACAGAAAGTTTTAATCTTCGATATGGCTTCCTTCGAACTGGAAACAGAGTAGCCCTGAGTTAGGGTTATGGGTTTAAAGAATGAAGCCAAGGTTGCTTTAAGTTGGCGGGTTGGATTAGAACGACCCGAAACCAATGGTCTCATGGGTTGGTGTTCTTTATGAGTCTTTAAGGTTTCAAATTACTCAGGACGTCTATACCCATTTGGTGGGTGTATGTGAGAGGAAATGGAGGACGGAAGAGTTCCGGAATTTCTAAGTCTGCTAAGTGCTGTTACCGTGGCATTTGTTGGGTCACGGGTGACAATAATATCATGTGGGTTCTCCTGAATAGCAGTCTCCATTTTTTGGGTGTATGTAGATTTGTCTAGAATGACTGCCTGACGAGTTTTCTCGGTTGAAATAATCGCCAGGTTCGAATCCTTGTGTAATTTCCCCAACTGAGCTCGTTCGACTTTAAGCGATGGGTCATCACGTTGTCTTCGTCACCGCAATGCCTTGGTGATCTCAAATCTAGCCAATTCTTGATCATTTGCAGGGAGGTGGCGAATTATATCCTGGGCCTGCGGGATAAAAGTCAGTGGGGTGGGGGTGTTAGGCGGATATGAATACTTCAGCCCTCTGTTCAATGCAGTTTGTTGAATTTGCCTAAGCTGAACGCTGCTCAGGTTGATGAAAGATGACTGGATAGTAACTGGATGTTGTTTTGGTCGGGTTGGATATAGGCTTGATTATCTTGTCCGCCACCAAATTCCGAAGTTTGTGAATGTGAGTGCTCTGCAATTTTGAGGCTTCCTTCAGAAGATTGGCGTGAATCACAACAAGGTAATGATCAGGCAAACAACTGGATGTAGTCTTGGCGAACGTAAGGAAAGCAAGGTAAGAACGTCTATTTAGTAAGTCGATTTAGCCTCTCTTTAATCTGATTTTAGAAGAGAGACGCAGTTTTTCGGCTGTTTGTAGAATAGTATAATCAAATCTCGAGCGGGGTTTGGTCCGCAATGTTAAAATTAAGGAATGACTCCCAGACACCGACAGTTCAACAAAAATTGAAGATGTGCTTCTTGCGTACCCAGTTTTCGATGAAAACCCGTAAAGATCTTGAAAGCTCAGTCCATGTTGATATGGTCGAAAGTGAACACAATGTGTGAGAAGAACAATTATACTCACGGTACCAAACAGCGGCTTGAAGACCAAATAGATGAAAAGTTCGTGCTCAGTTAGTGATGAAAATAAAGTTGCCGTCTTATGCACGATTAGAATAACTAAAAGTTAAAAGAACTGATGCTCCTATACACACCAATAATGGTGAAGGTGATCTGAATGACAGGTTAAAACAAACATGAGATCTTTCAATCCCTGTTGGGATCATCCTCAGATGTGCTCTCAAATTAGTAACTCCGACCTTTAAATAACAGAAGGGGAAGTGTCATAAATCAAACTGTGCGTTCGTTGCGCATGTCTGGGATTTTTCACGGGAAATTCCGGGTCACTGAATAGGTGATTGTGTCATCTGCTGTTAAAGCATTCAAAGTGTTGTCACTTTGAACATTATTTGAGTCCCTTGATAAAACATTTTTCCAAGAATTGGGGATGTACATAGGTATATAGTCGTTACAACATTGATTGCCCTTGATGAAAATTAGCAAGTTCTCGGCAAAAATTAATGAGTTTTTTCCTTGGTGTTGTAACGATAGAAGCCTTCTGTCAAGCTGGGAAATAAGAACCCTTGTTGGTAAGGCGTGATAACGCAGTTTTTTGGTTTTGAGTATTGATGTCATAAAGGTGCTGCTTCATTCTGATGTCCAACATCCTCTGAGTAGATTCTATGTAAGCGAGAGGTGGGTCATCTGGCTCAGTACTATGAATGGGAATGTTATATACTCCATGACGGGATCCCTGTTTGATTTGATCGCGGTCGTTGCGAATAATGGAGTAAGTATTTGATGTTCTGAGGCCAAAATCGATTTTGTGACGATGACACATGTTTTTCATAATTCGAAAGACATGTGGGTCATAGCACATAGACCCAATAAATTTATTTTCTCTAGTTTCTCTCACAAGTGTGGACATGGTTGAGTTTCTGAGTCTCTTGTAAACCGAATCCACCAAAAGATTTCCATAGCCATGGTCTCGGCGATTTCTTTAATTTTTGCAATTTCTTGTTTTTTTAGCCGGCTACTGGAAGAGTGTGTAATGGCTCGTTGTATCATGAAACGAATGGCTGCAAGTTGTGAGGGTGCATGGAGTTGTAAGGGATGATACTAGGGACAGACATAGGCTTCCTGAAAACTGAGGTTTGAATAGTATGATTTGTAGTATTTCTGGTTAGTAAGATATCTAAAAACGGTAAGACTCTTTCAGTTTCCAGCTCCAACGTAAATTTCACTGACTGACTTAGTGAAGACATGAAATCCCTAAAATTCAATAATTTTTCTTCAGGGCCCCACCAAAAAAACAAAATATCATCGACATAAAAAAAGAGGGGCTACATCGACTTACTAAATAGACGTTCATACCTTGCTTTCCTTACGTTGGGCAAGACTACATCCAGTTGTTTGCTTGATCATTACCTTGTTGTGATTCATGCCAATCGTCTGAAGGAAGCCTCGAAATTGCAGAGCACTCACATTCACAAACTTCGGAATTTGGTGGCGGACAAGACAAATCAAGCCTATATCGAAACCCGACCAAAACAACATCCAGTTACTATCCAGTCATCTTTCATCAACCTGAGCAGCGTTCAGCTTAGGCAAATTCAACAAACTGCATTGAACAGAGGGCTGAAGTATTCATATCCGCCTAACACCCCCACCCCACTGACTTTTATCCCGCAGGCCGAGGATATAATTCGCCACCTCCTGCAAATGATCAAGAATTGGCTAGGTTTGAGTTCACCAAGGCATTGCGGAGACGAAGACAACGTGATGACCCATCGCTTAAAGTCGAATGAGCTCAGTTGAGGAAATTACGCAAGGATTCAAACCTGGCAATGATTTCAACCGAGAAAACTGGTTAGGCAGTTATTCTAGACAGATCTACATACACCCAAAAAATGGAGACGGCTATTCAGGAGATCCCACATGATATTATTGTCACCCGTGACCCAACAAATGCCACGGTAACAGCACTTAGCAGACTTAGAAATTCCGTAACTCTTCTGTCCACCATTTCCTCTCACATGCACCCACCAATTGGGTATGGAGTTCCTGAGTTATTTGGAACCTTAAAGAATCATAAAGAACACCAACCCATGAGATCATTGGTTTCGGGTCATTCTAATCCAACCCGCCAACTTGAAGCAACCTTGGCTTCATTCCTTAGACCCATAACCCTAACTCAGGGCTACTCTGTTTCCAGTTCGAAGGAAGCCCCGTCGAAGATTAAAAGTTTCTGTAGCCAAGGATATTCCTTCATTATGGCCTGACTGGACGTTGCGGCCTTGTACCCTAGTGTGTCTGTGCCTCTGGTTTACTCATTAATTGCAGAAAAACTGAAAGAATTAGACATGCCTGTATCAGAGATCACCGCAACTCTTAGTGCCCTAAGACTTATTCAAAATCGTTCATACTTTTGCTTAAACAATATCATTTACAGGCAAAAAGAGGGTGTCCCAATGGGTTACCCTCTATCACCCCTTTTGGCTGAGATACTTATGCAGCATCTAGAGCATCTGGCATTGAACCCTTTACTTGAAGAACTGGGTTTATATTTGAGATATGTCGATGATATTTTGGTTTTTTGGTGGGGCACTGAAGAAAAACCTTTGAATTTTAGGGATTTTATGTCTTCACTAAACTAGTCAGTGAAATTTACGTAGGGGCTGGAAACTGATGGAATCTTCCCGTTTTTATATATCTTACTAAAAAGAAATACTACAAATAACACTGTTCAAACTTTAATTTTCAGGAAGCCTATGTCTGTCCCTAGTATCATCCCTTACAACTCCATTCACCCTCTTTGTCATAAACTTGCAGCCTTTCGTTTTATGATACAACGAGCCATTACGCACTCTTCCAGTAGCCGGCTGAAAAAACAAGAAATTGCAAAAATTAAAGAAATCGCCCGATACCATGGCTATGTAAATCATTTGGTGGATTCGGTTTACAAGAGACTCAGAAACTCAACCATGTCCACACTTGGGAGAGAAACTAGAGAAAATAAATTTATTGGGTCTATGTGTTATGACCCACGTGTCACTCGCATTATGAAACACATGTGTCATCGGCACAAAATCGATTTTGGCTTCAGAACATCAAATACTTACTCCATCATTCGCAACGAACGCGATCAAATCAAACAGGGATACCGTCATAGAGTATATAACATTTCCCTTCATAGTACTGAGCCAGATGACCAACCTCTCGCTTACATAGGATCTACTCAGAGGACGTTGGACATCAGAATGAAGGAGCACCTTTATGACATCAAGACTCGAAACCAAAAAACTGCGTTATCACGCCTTACCAACAAGGGTTCATATTTCCCAGCTTGGCAGGAGCTTCTATCATTACAACACCAAGGAACAAAACCTCGTTACTTTTTGCAGAGAGCTTGTTAATTTTCATCAAGGGCAATCAATGTTGTAACGACTATATACCTATGTACATCCCCAAATGTTGGAAAAATGTCTTACCAAAGGACTCAAATAATGTTCAAAGTGACAACACCTTGAATGCTTTAACACCAGATGACACAATCACCCATTCAGTGACCCGGAATTTCCCGTGAACAATCCCAGACATGCGCAGTGAACGCACAGTTAGATTTATGATACTTCCCCCTTCTGTTATTTAAAGGTCGGAGTTACTAATTTGAGAGCACATCTGAGGATGTTCCCAAGAGGTATTGAAAGATCACATGTTTGTTTTAACCTGTCATTCAGATCACCTTTACCACATTTGGTGTGTACAGGAGCATCAGTTCTTTTAACTTTTAGTTATTCTAATCGTGCATAAGACGGCAACTTGATTTTCATCACTAACTGAGCACGAAATTTTCATCTGTTTAGTAGATCAACTGATAAATCAATAGAATGGCAACACTGAGGGGAACCGACTGGGTAATCTGAAACGTCGAAATCTTCCTCTGTATAATTCTGGCACTTGGCTGTTTATGGAACTTCGGTGTTCCTTTCTTGGGGCTGTACTCAATGCGTAGAAAATTGCATGACCATAGAATAGTACTATATAAAATATATTGAATCTGCTGATATTATTCTATTATTGTCGTGTGTAAAGAAATCGATATGGCACAATAGTCACGCCCCAGTTTTACTTCATTAGCTATGTGATTGCCTCTGCGCAGGGCTAAAGTAACGCCGCAGTTTGTCATTTTCATGTAGGACTTCCGTCCACAGTGAGTAGAGTTTAGGTCCTAGCCACCTACAGCGAGATCGCATTTTGGGCAGGACACAGAAACGGAAGGAATGAGAGCAAGTCTAGCGACTTTTGACAGAACAGTTTGTAGTTAGATTAGAGTACAGTAGATGGCGCCACCGTACATGTACGATATTGCACATAGATGGGTGAGAGAATTTCAGGGAGGACATAGGAAAGGATACCCATTTAACCAGTGTGGTCCAGCCTGGGGGCCGTCACTTTACGTGCTCGTCCGATGCACGGCGGATATTCAGCGATTGTTAGTAAATCGCACCATCTCTGAAGGATCAGCCTAGGCTAGAACAAAGGAACCCAGCATCGATAGTCTGAAACACTAACCACTAAGCCATCCGCGGCTTAGGGCTAAAGTAATTAGTCTTGAACTAAAAATTAATATAAGTTTTATAACAAAATAACGAAAATGTTTTAAAATCGTTTCTTTATGGTTCTAATAAACCTTATCTTCATTCAAATTCAACGGCATATACAAAAATAGTAAACAAGGAAATAAATTGCTTAAATTACTTAAAATAAATCTTGCTGCTCTTATAACTTCGCGTTATGAAAAATAGATGGGGCCAGGCTCCGACACTCCCTCTGTATATCCACGTACGTCAAAATATACATGTTGTTCTAAGTTAATAGCCAATCTCTGTTATTTAAGAAAACAATCGGAGGCCGTGTACATTTTATTATTTATTGTTGTTTTTACTGAGAGATAGATCTGAGAAATATTTCGTTTGCAAATTTACAGCAACATTTTTATGAAAACTAACCAATGAATAGTTCACCAGCTAAAATCCCTTGAAAATCCTTCGATGCTGGTACTTCTTGCAAATAACAATCATCACGCTTCCTGAAATTGCACGCTGTAGACAATATAGATCTTCTGTCAACGTCACGAGAGTAGCCGTGCGCTGTGACACTAGTAACCATGAATGTTGAGGAAGCTGCTGAAAATGTCTCCCTACAAGTCTAAGTGACAATGACAGGACCGCACATGGAGATTTTTGTACAGAAATGGAAGAGCTGTTTGAAGAAGACGGTTCATTAAGCGTTGAATTTCCAGCTACGAAGACGCATTCAAAGTGAGTGGGAAAGTTATTAAATACAACATTGACATATAGGTGACTAAAAATCGTAGAGCAACACTGGAGCATGGGTGGTATTCCCAAACAGTTTATGCGTTCTCTGTTATGTCTCGCAAAATGGTGTATGGTCTCTTAACTTTTCAAGCAAATACTGGAACGGGAATTTTTTATCTCGATACACTAATCAATTGTTTGATTCCTCATATGCTGGAAGATAGTGACTACGTTATTTTAAAATACGATGTAGCACCATTCCCCCGGCATCGGGAAGTTAGAAATTACCTCGATGAAAATCTTCCACTTCGCTGCACTGGCCGGGCATCAGGCAACAATATTTCACTCGCATGTCGCCCACCTCGAAGTCCGCACCCAATACCCTGTGACGTATTTTGTATGAGTCTATGTCAGCTACAGGATCTTGGTATCTCTTTTACTAGTTAGTTTATCTGATCTGAAACAACGTGTCACCAGAGCTACTTCTTGAGTTGAAGATATTTTAACGCGTGTTGCCAAGAATTCACCACCTCGTTTACATATGCCGTGTGACTAGGGGGCGTACAAGTAAATTATATATTTTCCGATAATTCTTCTTCTAAAACTCCGATTTGAAAACTTTTTTCTTCAGCGGATACACCTCCTGATGGAAAATCTTTTGCATATAATTTCAAATTTTTGGTAAAGAATACTTTGGCCATCAGGGGGAGTAAGGGTTGATTTTTTCATCTGATGTATTTCCCATAAAATCTGAGCTTCTAAAATATTGATTGAAAAAATTCCTTCGTGGACACTCACATCGATAAAACTTTTGGGAATATTTTCTTCTTAAAATAATGCATGGTTTCTACGCCAGGAGGTGTAGCTGTATATCTTATGTTTGTCAATATCTCTACTTCTACAAGTCCGATTTGAAAAATTTTTTCTTTGTTGGATAGTGTTTCCAGTATGACATGTTTTTCATACAATTTCAAAATTTTTGAAGTGAATCATAGACTTTCCGCTAGAGGGCGTTAAGGTAAATTGCTTTCCCTCTGTATCTCTGCTCCTAAATATCCGATTTGAAAAATTCTTTCTTTACAGCATACCGCTCCTGATGGGATCCTTTGCACGTAATTTCTAATTTTTGTAAAAAATGATTTGGCCACCAGGGCGCCTAAGACTTAATTTTCGCTTCTGATGCATTTACAGCAAAATCTGATCTCCTAAATTCTCGACTGGAAAACAATTGTTTGTGGATCGATACTACTCACGTCGATAAACATTTTAGGAACATTTTCTTCTTAAAATAATGCATGGTTTCTACGCCAGGGGCCGTAGACATATATCTTCTTTTGTCAATATCTCTATTTCTGCTAGTCCGATTTGAAAAAATCCTTCTTTGTTGAATAGTGTTTCCGATACGAAATGTTTATCATATAAATTCAAAAATTTCAAGTTAATCATAGACTTTCCGCTAGCTGGCGCAAAGGTAAATTGCGTTTTCTGCGTAATTTCTGCTGCTAAAGCACCGATCTGAAGATTTCTTCCCTTATCGCATACAACACGTGATGGAAAACATATTTTTCATGTAATTTCTAATGTTTGGTTAAGAATGGTTTGGCCATTAGGGGGCATAAGGGTTCATTTCATCTTCTAATGTATTTGTAGCAAAATGTGAGCTCCTGAAAACTCGACTATTTTTTTTTCCTTAGACCGATACCGCTCATATGGAAAAACCTTTTGAGAATACTTTCTTCCACAATTAATGCATGCTTTTCCCACCAGGGGACGTAATGTCACATATTATTTTTGTCGATATCTCTGTTTCTAAGAATCCGATTTGAAAAATTATTTCTGTGTTGGAGAGCGTTTCCGGTGCGAAATGTTTGTCATATAAATTCATGTTTTTCTTAACGCACAAGAGTGCAACCAAAGGGGTAAGCTCATGATACCGTTTACAGCAATATCTGATGGTTTAAAAACCCGATTGAAAAATTTTTTCTTCCGACAGATACTATTGTTTTCCATACCGGTTCCATTGACTTTGAATAGCTTTGATAAATTTACTTTGCGTCGGAACAGATTCAAAAAGACGTGCTTATTACACCCGAAAATTCGGTGTCATCTTTTTTGTTATTTCCTGGAGACAAATTGGTAATAAATTATTCCCTTTACTCTTTAACAGAACGTTATATTTTTGTTTTACCAGAGCATTTCCGTTTATTCTTTAATTTCCTACATTAGCTAAATTTCGGACTTCAGTTTTGACAAATAGGGCAATCATAAACTAGATCGAATGTTTGACTACTAAGATATTTTTTATTACAAAGTATTCATAAAACAAACAATATATTTTTCAGGTTTACAGCGATCTGCCGAAATTTTAAGGAAATCTCCAAAAATATTAGACCAAATATTTTTATGAGGCGCGCGGTCCATGTTTAACAACACCTTTCGCAATTTATCTCCTGGGAGTTCTCGAACAAAAATGCACTTGCTCTACTATTCGAGACCATCTGCGATATATACAGTATTTGCCGTAAAGGAAAGTGTTTGTTGGAAAAAAATATTCCACCAAGGTTTTATCTACGTTTTCAAAAATATTTACGTAATTCTCAATTTGCGTATCCAAGGGAAAAGGCTTTATCGCAAATGCATATGATCTTCATAAAGAATTTTTTTAAATAGGGCACTTTCCAGAGCAAAATCATATTCTTAAATTGGTTACTTAGAATTTCACTATAGTATAAAAGCTGAATATTTAAATAATGTGAATCACAGAACCACTGATCGAAACATAGTATCTGAAGTGTACGCAAAGGTGTAAAATCACATAACAAGTGTTAAAAAATATATCCTGGTGAACAGACACTGGCTTTACTTCAGTAGTTTACACTTTATTGACTTTAAAAATAAATGTAATAATAATATGCAAATATTTTAAAATTAAGCAATATAACTTTGATTCTAATAAGCAAAAGTTCACGCAGAGGGAATCCATTTCGATGCCCAGTTTCAAAGGTAATTTTGGGGAGGTTGGCGCATGACGTATCTATGGAGGCAGAATCATTTTCTTTGATGTTTGTTTACACTTGTGATTGCTACTAGTCTAGGTTTCATTTAGTGATTTTTGATCAATTCTTTATGATCAAGAGTCATATTTTAATGCGATAGGATAAAGATAATCATTGTGGTTACAAAAGGTAAGCGTTATAAGATTACTATTGATTTAACAAAGAGGAAACATTGCATTGCCGTGTGCTTGCTAGAAAACTGCATGGCTCTTCCATTATGTGCTTTTATTAAGAAAGAACGATGCTCAACTGTGCCGTTGCTCTGTGTCAGTCGCATAATAAGAAAGCAAAAGGAACGGAGATTACTTTTCATGCATTTCCGAAAGATCAAGTGCCCCAAAAAATATGGCTATTCAAATGTAGACGAAAATATGTTTCAATGCAAAACATGCTAGAATTTAATCCATACATTTGACTGCAAATCATTATGGACGTGATTTGAAATCCGAATTACTGGGCCTTCCATCGAGTAAGCAGAAAAGGTTGAAATCACATGCCATTCCCTCCATATATCTCCCCTGTAGTAACAAACTCCTGTTTCAGATGCACATGTTACTGCAAACACCTCACATAATGTAAGTAGCAGCATAGAAAGTCCAGATGTAGAAAATTTTTTGTCAAAGTCTTACCGATTAAACAACACCAATGCCAGTGCAATTCGTAAGCCTACCCTAGAAACCATTTTCTGTATATCCCGAAAGAACAGGAAAATGCAGAAAGGCACACAACCTGAAAATTCTAACCAGTCAGTGGAAATGCAGCAGATACTACTTAACATGAAATATCTACAAGCTGAAAATCAAAGACTCAAAGCTGCTTGTACTAAATTGAAATCTCGAAACAATCTTTTGAATAGTTTGCTATCAGCAAAGTAACGACAATTTCTTTTGAGTGCCAAAAATTCTAAGGCACAAGTATCAGCTGAAGGGATTATCATCTTGGGAAAAATATTTTCCAAAAAGTAAGTGCGCTGCTTACTTCGAGAAAAAAACAGCGTAAAGTAGAGCAAAGAAGATGCATTTAAAGCTATCACTCTGCGATCTATTTCTAAGGAAGCATATCGCTTTCTCAGAAATAAAATGAGATATCCTTTTCCTATGATTACTACGCTAAAAAGGTGGACTGTTCCTTCCTTCCGCTGCCGCGCCGGTGTGCTGCAAGATGTGCTTTATTTAATGGAAAATCAGGCTAAAAGATATACAAATTTAGAAAGCACTTGCGTTCTTTCATTTGATGAAATTAGTATTTATAGACGAATTTGTTATGACCAAGGTGAAAATAAAATCACTGGTCCACACTCTAACGTTCAAGTAGCCGTGGTTCGTGGTCTATTTGGAAAATGGAAACAGCCAATGTTTTATAATTTTGATATCCAAATATTTATAATTTTTATATTCTTATAGTTGTGACAGGCTCACAACTGAAAAAATAATCTCATCTTTAGAACACATCAATTTTCATGTGGTTGCTGTTGTTTCTTATCTTGGTGGGAAATATAACAAAGTTTAGACTGAATTGGGTGTTACTTATACAAACACATGTTTTTCTAACCGAAGGTACCCAGATAAACGTGTATGGATTTTTGCTGATGTTCGGTATTTGTATAAGCTGCTGAGGAACCATTTCTCAGATCTTTGATTTACACTTGAAAGGAACAAAAGAATCTGTAAAGAAACGATTAAACGGTTACTGGCATTAGACTGTGGTAAAATGAAAATCTGTCCCAAGTTGTCTGCTCATCACATCACGGTAACATGCAGAGAACAACAACCCGTATTCTTGCCAATGCAGCTGTTTTCAGATCATACTGCACAAAACTATTCTGTACGTCATGCCAGATGAAGAAGATACAGCAGCTTTCATACAACTTGTAAAGGATTATTTTGATATTCTGAACTTCAGAACACCTTCGAATGACAAATTACAGGCATGTGGTTTTGGTATTAATTAGGAAGCCCACGAAAGTATTCTGCGCAAGTTGTATACATTCTGCAAAAATATTAAAGTTCGTAAAATCCGAGCACTTGCTTAACATTCAAAAAGGGTGTCTAACTACCATACGGTTAGTTTTGGGATTAATCAATGATTTAAAACACATGGAAGTGAAATATATACTAACAGCTCGTCGTAATCAAGTCTGCCTAGATAAACTTCTTTCTCGTATACGTGGGCTTGGTCATTTTTATGATCGCCCAGTACCTGTAGAATTCAAGTATCGTCTGCGTTTATTGCTTCTGTGTTCCGATATATCTGACATTCCCATTTCAAATGCAGCACTTGTGGAATTATGCAATGAAGTTGATATGTACATCACAGCTTTTTAGTGCATTTTGCCATATATGTCAGAATGAGTTTCAATGATTAATGGGGAAATTGAGATTCGTGACTTATCATTCAGCACTTCAACTATGCCAAATAGTCCGGCACCTGCTGCATCCGACTGCTCATTTCAAGATTTTAGTTATATGGCTGGATATATTGCACATAAGGGCAGAAAATATGATAAACCTCTTGTAACGCCAACTGGGTAACTCCTCAGTGCTCGAAAAACTACAACTACAGGAGACAGTGGCTGGATCGAGGTATTGTCACTGGCTGGATCGAGGTATTGTCACTGGCTGGATCGAGGTATTGTCACTGGCTGGATCGAGGTATTGTCACTGGCTGGATCGAGGTATTGTCACGGGCTGGTCTACTGGTACCATCCGATGAATGGTTGCAGAAAGTAAGTTAATTCGAACTGATTTTCTTTGACCTGCATGGACCTGACCTTCTCTCACAAGAAAATAATGTTATCAAGAAACTGAGTGAAAAAATTGCTCAGCGATTTCCAAGTGTTCATACAGAGGTAAAAGATGTATGTAAGCACTAGGACTGTCATAAGAATAAGAATCATTAATTCAAAAAAAAAAAAAAAAGGATCCAGAGAACTGCAATATCTGCACATAGAAAAGCATTGAAATGGAAGGCATCAGCGAAATTAGCAACTTAATTTACCTTTCAGAAATTTCAAGTTTTAAGTTTTATATGAAGTGTCAACTGAACCATTTTATACTTCACAAAATCACTAAATTAGAATAACCTCAGAAGTAGAAAAGTCATAAAAAGTTCTTCACGATTACTCCCCTAGCGAGAAAGCTATGCACTATTTAAAGAGGATAATGTTCTTCATATTTATTGTAGAGAACAAGAATAATAATTTTGGAAATAGGACTAATAGTTGCGGCGATATGATATCCACAGGCAGACGAACAGATGGACGGAAGAACGAAGTGATGCCACATAGTAAGTAAGTACTGTTTTTACAAAATATCTACATAAATGTAGCACCCAATGGAAATGGGCCAGGGTCCTCTTCTTATACATATACTTGTTCCTTCATTGCTTGTTCTTGCCTGCTTTTTTTAAAATTTGTGTTATGTTTTCACATATATATTTTTCAAATACATGGAAACACACTTTAATATAGCCAAGATATTTGTATCGGTTCCCAACGTTTTGGGAGATCATTTCTCCAAGGTATTTTTGCTTTGCATTTTCAATACATTGGGCCACCCCCATAAATAAATCTTGGGTGCGCCACTGATGTACGTAACCTAAAATTAGTATTAATCAGCATTAGAAATCTTGTGTCAGGCTACATTTTGATTGTTTTTGTGCAGTGGAGGGTTCAAATACTACTGTCTAAACTTCTGAGAAATGTTATGTTAATCTGCGAATCTACGGAAATGAATTTGTTTAGAAGAAAAATTGATCAGTGTTCAAAACGAGAACGTTTATTCACTGCAGTAAAAGTCAAAATATACAGGTTTCATAACCAAAATTTTAGTGAGTTTCTAAGTAAATTTAAAGCATAACTTCAATCCGAGTTTTAAAAAATACTCGCCAATTCGAGGTAGCAATGTAAAATCGAAATTAAAAAATCAGCAATGCCGCGTGTATAAGAAAGTGGCCTACGTTTCGGTAATTAAAGAAACATGGATTTCCGGTATAATATAATAGAAACCTTTATTTTGTAACTAAATTTTATATCCCATGAGCTATCTATGAGAATAGCTGAACCTTGTTTTTTTAAAACTGCGTAAATTAGAAAAGATCGCGGAATATTTTTATCGTTATAAATTCCTTATTTGTCTTGGTAAAAACCTCACGTCCCCACCATGTTGTTTCACAAGCACATATGAGAAACTGTGAACTTAACTCTCTTGTACTAGTTAATAATTCATTCTGAACTAGAAATTTTTCTTTTCTTTAGTAAATGTGTGACGAAGAGAAAAATTTTAAATGGAGAAAAATTTTAGCTTTTGCTTATATACATTTTAAATTCCTCTCTATGCCTTGAGTTATGCATATAAACGCCGTGCTTTGCTTTGGCTCCGTGCATCGCGCAACCTCTACAGTGACCTCAAATGAAAGAGCCAATGCGAGGGTATATCGCCAATGGACCCAACCTAAGAGATATCTAAGAACCTCGAGTTCCCGCCTCATCGAAATCATTTCATAGAATACGTGTAAGTTAATAAAATTAATTGAAGTTTGAGTAATCTTCTCATAGAAAAAAAAACACTCCTACATGCGGTATTGTGCTCCTTATGTTTATGACTACACAAGATGGGCAATTCCAACAAAATTTCCTGTCTCCCTTTTTTAAGTCTACAGCATAACAGATAAAGAAGCATACTGACTAACGTAATCATGTGTTAATGCAGGTGAATTGCTCTGCCGAATGCAGGAAGGAAAATATTATTTTTGACTTAATAATGTAAATGCGCGTTATATAAAATTAGCGTGAAGTAATCTTTAATAATGGGAGTTATCAAGTTGAAAGCTTGGGATATATGATGAATGTGTTGTCACAAAATACAACACAGGCGATGTTTCTGAAAAAAAAAAATAATAATAAGATTTATAATAATTTTAGAAACAC
The DNA here is from genome assembly GCA_039090855.1 of Macrothele yani. NCBI lineage: Eukaryota > Metazoa > Arthropoda > Arachnida > Araneae > Macrothelidae > Macrothele > Macrothele yani. The sequence goes on along the minus strand of CM077034.1, from coordinate 67,177,128 downwards.
TTATAATCCCTACACAAAAATGCAGCGTCCATTTAAACTACAAAAGATTATGTACACAGAAATCGATAACTCTTCAACATAGTTATAAGAGATTCACAAACTGATTGGCTGCGCTATGAAGTAAATATTCCTGTTGGGTTATTAAAAAGATACACTATTATTGTCAATCAAGCATTTTAAAATATAGCTGCAAATTTTCAACTGTGGCATTGCCTGCCTTTTTAATAGCACGAAATATAACATATTATATACTGAAGATGAAAATATAATTGAGGTTCAATTCCTTAGGTTAACAATCTTTCCCATGTACACAGCTCGCCACGGAAATAGACCCTCCCAGAAGGAGTGAGGTTAGAGGGGTAAAATTGAGCATGGAAATAAGAATACCTAATGGTTCATCTGGATGCAATTTTCAGAAAAAGTACAGTGTTTATTAAAAGAGATAATGTATCACAATGTGTACGCTTTGCAGTAAGCGGTTACAATGCGGCGAACGGTAATGCATGCAGCAATACACTCTGGAGAATCAGACATCCACTCGACGGATATCATCCTGAAGGAGTGAACATCAAGCAAAGTTGACTTTCATCCATAACTCATTGAGATCGTCAATTAATTCCGAATACGAACTCGCCGATTTAATTTCAGATTACGTCCAATGTAGTCACACAGGCTTTGGATTTAGGATAAATCAGGCGATCTTGCTATTCATGGCAGTATTTGAACATACTGCAAACACTGTCTGAATATCCGAGCAATGTGTACACGGGATTTATCTTGCTGGAAAATGTGGTGCAGTTGGCCATTCAGAATCTGTATCAAAATAAAATGTTTGTATTGAGGTTCGAAGGGTGAGAAATCAAGAACTTCACCAATTTGTAAAACAAGACTGTTATCGCAACCGTGTTGTTACACCGAAATATTGGTATTTATACACTGGCGGAAAGTGAAAAAAATATCCAAGAAGGAATTGGCAGACAATCATGAAATTTACATATGCTAATAAGGTCGAGGTTACGTAGGTGTGATGTTAATTTCGGGACCAACCGGTGAGCGCTTACGCCACGGCACGGCGTAATATGGAAATTATCGTCGGTGGTATTTAAGGAGTACGGCGAAGTGAAGGTAATCAGTCGTCGGCGTACGGACACGTGCGAAGACCCTGAGGAAGCTGCAATCCCTGTACATGGAAGAGGTGTACGATTTCAGCAGTTATCGGACTTTGAGCGAGGTCGTCTAGTCGGACGCCCCGAAGCGGGGTGGTCGTATCGTCGTATTGCGGAGGGAATTGGACGGGAAGAATCGGTGGTGGTACGATGGTGGCGTAGATGGTCCGAGGAACATTACCACACGAGAAGACGTGGAACCAGGAGTCACAGACGGACTGATGAGCGGACCGATCGACGCATAAGAAGAGCGGCGTTATCAAGCAGAACATCCACTGCGACGCAAATCCGAGCTGCCGTTGCACCTGAGGTGACTGTGCGAACAATCCGCAACGTCTACTTGATGCAAGACTTCGTGCACGTGTGCCTCTGGCATGTGTACCTCTGACTCCAGCCCACCGTCAGGAACGGCTGCAGTGGTGTCGCCAACGTCTGCACTGGAGAACGCAATGGCGATCCGACGTGTTCAGTGATGAAAGCAGATTCTGCTTGGGAGCCTCCGATTGCTGTATGCGTGTTCGCAGACGCACAGGGGAGCGTCTCCACCCTTCTTGCATCTGCCAGCGACACACAGGGCGTACACCTGGTCTCCTGGTGTGGAGAACGATCAGATATCACTCCCGTACACAACTATTGTTTGTACCGAGTACGTTGAACAACACCTCCTACATCAACAACATCATTCAGCCCGTTGTTGTACCATTTGTAAGGTCGGTCCATCGTGGTGTTTACCAGCAAGATAACGCACGCCCACACACGGCACGTGCAACGCAACATGCACTTCAGGGTGTGAGACAACTTCCATGGCCTGCAAGTTCACCGGATTTGTCCCCCATTGAGCACGTGTGGGATTTTATGGGACAACGATTTATCCCATCTCCACGACCAGCCACGACCAACCCCGATTTACGCGTCCAGGTTGAGCATGCTTGGAACTCAATACCCCAAACTTACATCCAACGATAGACTCCATGCCAGAATTGCACAGTGTGACGCAGTTCATGGCGGTTCAACTTCGTACTAACCATGTTACATGGAAATGTTATTTTTCAGTTTACCAGCAAATACAGCTGTATTTTGCCATAATGTTTTGATCACGTTATCCTCTGTATTCCGTTATTATGCTGTATAAATTTCGTTGGTATCAGACGTCTCCTTCTTGTTGTTCCTTTTTTCACTTTCCGCCAGTGTATATAAACGTTAAAATAAATAAATACATCTACGTGGGAGTTCAGTTTTTTAATCAGGCTCCCCTTTCTTGTGAAAAGTTTTGCAACTCTATGTCAGTTCTAGCAAACAACAACTGGAAAAACTCACAGGATTTTGTGATATACGATCTGGATCTTTAATTATTCTGAAAGAATCACTTTTATTATGTATGATTTATGGTTTAAAATTCAGTAAAACCCTGTGGTACTTAACATAAAATATTTTTTGAGCATATTATAACGCGGCAAATATATCCGTTGTAAAATACATCATTTCTTACAATTTTCCTAAAAATGGGAAATCGCGAATTAAGTCAACAGGTTGTTCCGTCGGCTTTGTGATCTTGTATTTATTTGTGAACTGAAATAATTTGTAGGTAATAAGGTAGATAACAATGCTAAAGCAAATCGTAACCACACTCATGGAGCAATTTTCAGTGTTGTACATTAAATATTATTTACTTAAAATTTAAAGCGAACTTTTCACTTCACTTTAGGTCTTAATACGCTCAAGAGTCGGAAATAATATATAAAGAGTGTATCGCTTCCATTCACTTAACGAATATTATTTCTAGGCGGGATCCAAGGTCATCTTTGGATTCGTCTTCCGGTATAAAGTTTGGAAAATAAAACAAAAGAAAAAATGATTAAATCACTTGAAATGTACTTGGCATTGTGATAACAGATGCTCATAAAGGCGTGCTCAGAGACCGAGGCTTCCGATTGCACCTCGTGTTTCTGACGTGTGCCATTTATGAAAAAAAGCAGTTGATTGGAGTTTATTTCTTTTTATTGTGCGCTATCCCTATCATTAAATATTGGTGTTAGTGGCATTTAAGAGTATTTATTCCTCCATGGCTACCTCTGAAGGTACATAGTTAAGCGGAATTCCAATCATGATACAGTGCTTTACTTGCACTTCTTTAATTATACACTTTTTTTGAGCATTTGCGAGACACTCATCGCACCGTATTTTATTATTTCTATGTATCTTATCAGAAATAATGGGTAAAATTTGTGGAATGTTGTTATGTTTGGTAAGTTATTACACAGTGAAATAATTCTGAAAAGCCAACATCATGCTTATATTGGTTAAATACATTTTTCAGAGCAGCACTATTTGGCAAAAAGGGCCATTTATGAGAGCGAAGGAGTCAGAATTATGGTGATTTAATCACCGTATGAGAAATCAACGAATGTTGTTCTTAAATGAACACCTCGGTAGTTCAGATGGCTACCTTGAATCAATTGACAATGGTAATTTCGGAATATTTCAGTCATGAAATATTCCGATTTGAAATGACTGACATATTCCGCAATTACCATTGTCATGAAATATCCTAAAATTGTTTACATTTCCTTAATATCTTACTTCAGATTTGAAAAATTCGTTTGAACGAAAATTCGAAAATGCTCTTAAGATGCAAATTTCTGAACATTTCCACGTCTTGTTTTAAACATTATTCCTACAAAAAATACGAAAAATTTATTCGATTATTGTTAATACTATTTAATCCCCCACCATTGCAGATACAAAGCAATAGCTATGGATAAATCTGAAATCTGTCAGAGCTTCCATTTCTTAAGTGCTTCAGCTGCAGACGGCATATAATCGTCGTGCAAATCGTTCTTTGCTATGTATGCCTTTTATAAATCTCAAGAAGTACGATTTTATTTGAGTAGTCACTAGCATTTTATCGGGAGTGTAAAACACCTTGCGACCTCCTACTTAGATAGGACAGTGTATGAACGGCTTATGTGCCCTTGTACAATCGGTGTATTTAATAATTCACTTCCGTTAGTGCACTTTCATTTCGCATTTCGCAATTTTTTCGAAATATACTTTTGTAACCGCTTTTCCTTAAGATACAGACAATTTCTTCCAGTGTCAATACCGACTGTCCAAAGTCTTTACGACCAGTGCGGCCGAACATGGTGCCGAGCTCATTCGAACACCAATCTTAACTTTATTATCAAATGTAGAATATGTAAAAAACAACATCTTTGGAATATTGTTTTTCGAGATGATAAGGTGAGATGATTAGAGATAGTTAATTTCTTGCCGTCTTGGAAACAATTCCAATAATCACAATAAGGTGCTGTTGCAATTTAGCGTGAAAAGGAAGGGTTTTTTTTCGAAGAACTTCGGATTAGCAGGCGACTAGAGATGCATACAGTATATGTTTCATACACTCATACACGGCTTCAAGACAATACAATCTCCCCTCACACACACACACACCAACACATAATGCGGACGGACTAATCATTCACAGCCATGGGATTAAAGCACTAACTATTCATAGTGAAGATCCATTCGGTGTGAACAAATCGTTCACGATAGGCCATTCCTGATATCTACGTTGACCTCAAGGACTAATCCTGGACCCCAATATATCTTTTCAAGTACAACGATATCAGCATGGAGAATTTATAAAATTCAATGGAATAATGATGCCATTCGCAGACTGTTGCTATTTTTGTAGAGCTATTTAAGCGTTTATGGGAAATATTTTCTGATATTACTTTGTTATTTACATCTGTTTTTATTTCAAAATAAATCAATTGTCTCGTTTTAGTTTTTCCCATTGTTTTGCTTCGAAATTGCCATTTTCCTCAGTCATGCCCTCAAATATGCGAATCAACAGAACAATTCAGACCGCTTATTGAGATTATCTATGAGACGTTTCTTACAAAACATGTCTAAAAGAATTCACCACACTTCAAATTAGAGATTTTGCAAGTTTCTGTTGGCTCTAGAAACCACATGAGTCTAATTACACTGTATTTTCTAGAGTATTCGGACATCACAAAGTTTTGGGATAGATCTCTTTATTATCACAAAGTGTAGTTAGTCTGTATACCTGTTGCTTGTGTAGCAGACCCAACACTTCGAGGCATACAATGAACAAATTTTTGGCAGGTCTCGAGAGACATGACTCGTCATTCGTTCTGTAAAGCTACCAGTATGGTGAAGAGCGAAAACGGTCGTTCTGGTGAATTTCGTATCAGTCGCTCCAGTTCTTTTGAGAGGTAGTCTATGGGATTCAGATCTAAGCTCTGGGCAGGTCAGTGTAACAATTTCACACATTTTCAAAAGCCAGTCCTGCACACTCTGTACAGTGTGGCATTGAGCTTGATCGTGTTGGAAGTCTCAACGGTCACATCCATAATCCTACTAAAATGTTGGTAAGGAAGAATTATTCAGAATGTCGAGATACACTTCAAAGTTTATGGTTTCGCATTAACGAAAAACAACTCTATGCCATGTTGGAGCATCCACCGAACATAACAATTAGAAGAGTACAGTCGACAAAAGTAATTACCCGTGGTGTCTTTATATCTAAGCATGCTCATCAGTTTAAAAGAATGAAGCATGACCCATCACTCCAAAGGACAGCTTACCAGTCGCATGCAATCAAGGAACAACGGTGTCACACTACCTTCCCCAAACGGCACATCGCATTCACGGTAGTGATGTTTTGCTTGTGTACTGCTGCTCTTCAATAATAATCGACGCTTTGCAACTCTCTGAGGATAGCTATGGTACTCTTCGAGTCATTACAAACTGTTCCTACTTCATCAGAGGAAGAACGACATTTCTATGGCTCTTCTATTCCAATGTTTCGTCAGTCTGTCCGGCATTTTATGGTTCTTCTATTCAAAGTGTTCCGTTAGGCTGTTCGGTATTTTTGCTTCTTCTATTCAAAGTGTTCCGTCAGCCTGTCCGGCATTTTATGTCTCTTCCATTTAAAGTTTTCCGTCAGTCTGTCCAGCATTTTATGGCTCCTCTTTTAAAACTTTTTCGTCAGTCTGTCCGGCATTTTATGGCTCTTCTATTGAACGTGTTCTGTCAGTCTGTACGACATTTTAGGGCTCTTCTATTCAAAGTGCACCGTCAGTTTGTCCGGCATTTTATGGCTCTTCTATTCAAAGTGTTCCGTCAGTCTGTCCGGCATTCTTGCACTTTGTTTTTTGCTGCAGTTGCACGGTAAATGTTTCACTTCTTCAGGACATCATTTACAGTCGATTTTCGTATGTTCAGTTAAACTTCAATGCTGCTTTGGAAGATTTAGTGAAAGGACATCCTTTGACCAGCCCAAACTAGAACTCGGAGAGTTCATGGCCACGCAGAATATCCACTTCAACGTTACTGATAGCACGACATAACGTTTCAGCTCTATACAGGGTGATTGTAAACTCCTTCAACAAAACAAGAGGGGTGATAGCACACATCAACACGAACAATATTTGCAATGGATTATAGGGCCGCATTCCCATCCTAATGCCAGAAATAGCAAGTTCAAAACACATCCAGCAGGCACACGGAGTTCCTAGTACATGAGAAGCACGAGATGCAAAGCAAGTACTCCGACCATATTCGTTGACGATGATGAGCAAACATTTAGAAACGCAGTCCAACCCGTTCAGCAATATTACCGTGTGAAAATCACATGAGAACTGATATATATTTGAAGGGCATGGGGACTACACATTCGTGGAATTAGCGGATATACATCTGATGAACGGCCAACCATGTTAAAATGCACGCGAAGCACAAAAATTGTTGCAGGATGTTCCGATCACCACACAGAGGGACATGTTATTAATGAATGATGGGGCTCAAGCACACTTTGCCACCGAGCCCTGATACTTCCTAAATGCGGCATATCCTGGAGTGTGAATTCGACGCGGTGGATCCGTGGCTTAGCCTCTAAGCTCCCCGGACCTAAATCCACTGGACTTCATTTTCTGGGGGCACATGAAAACTTTTCATTGGTGTACGGGACACCTGTTTACTTCCTGCAAGATCTCGTAGCGCGGAACGCTGTTGCTGCGGAAAAGATCAACATCACACCGGGAGTCTAGGAGAGGGTGCGACAGTCATCCATTCGCCGGTGTGGGCTGTGCAAGGACGCCTTTGGATGCCAGTTTGAGCAGCTCCTTTGAGTTTTTTCTCTGATGCGATTGGAATTGGGTAACTCATAAATTAGGTATGCTTCTTTGTTTTCATTGTTGAAGGCTCAACGTGGATATGTAAGTTTACTCTTTTCTGGCACTAGGAGTGGAATGCGGCCCTAGGTTCCTTTGCAAATATTGTTCGTTTTGATGTGTACTATCACCCCTCTTGTTTTGTTGAAGGAGTTTACAATCACCCTGTATATGCATCTCCCTACACACAGCGCACCTTCCTCATAAACTATTTTTTACACTTCTGCAAATAATTGGAAGTGCTCGAATACTTTTGATAATATAGAATGAGTCGCCAATCAGACAATCATTGGCTAAAATATAGAAAACTATTCTGAGAAGCACACTGAAATTCCTTTGATAGCCATTCGGAGGCGAAAACAAGTTATTTTTAATTTTTCACAGTTAGTCTTGAAACACTATCAGAGATGTTTTGCACATTTCCTTTCAAGTATACTCTCTCTAAATGTTCATCAATGGTATTACACCAACCGACATAGTCTGCTTTGACAAGTCGTGTTGTATCTATGCTCTTCCCGTCTTAAACTGATTTTTTGGAAAAATATTTGCCAGTTCTATTATCCTCTTTTGAGTATTTATTTTGTGTTCTTCACATTATACAAAGACTTTAGTTTTCCTTTCCTTAATTTTATCAGTGCAAATAACTTGCACATAGCTCCTGGCAATTTTTTTATTATCATCTCTTCACACCGTTAATACCTCTTCATATATTTTCGTTTTCCTGCGGTGAGGAATGTAACCCGTTACTATTTTGTCCACGTCTCCGATTTCTAAAGTTATATATGCCCAGCATTAAGACCGTGGCATTCGAATGCAAGATCATGATATCTCGAAGACTTACCTAAATACGTACGCCTTAATCACACTTAGTGTAAAGTAGGAAATCGCATAGGCAATGGATTTGCGCATTATTCAATAGGCCAAATCTTTCTGTACCTGCCGTGTGTTATTGTCTCAAAACTTGAGGCATTAAATTTTTTGAAACTCTTCCTACGCAACTGAAGCATTAAAATTTAGAACACATAGCAAAAGCAAACTTTCTTTACATATAGGTAAAACGTCAAATTTTCGCCTTTGGTCACCATTTAATGTATTTAAGAACTTCATAATTCCCTGGTATATTCTGGACCAACAGGATAGTTTTGTACGGAAGTATATATATTAGCTGGAGCTAAACATGTAACAAATTTGCAGATTATATTTCAGACAGATAAATATGTAACGAACTTGTAGTAATATTTACGTGATAATAAAGACAGAATATAACAGTTATGAACGATATCACGCAAATTAAACTCAAAAATTAAGTGCATCATCCATCGTTTCCCAACTTTATATTGCACTTTTAAATTCTAATCACTCGAAATGTAAAGACAAGAGCACTTCAATTGAAAATCATTCTATTATTTAGAGAATGCGTGGATTTCACCCTGAGCAAAAATGGTCATTACTACTGGCTTTATTTTTAACTTATACATTTTGTTGAAGCCTAATACAAGAAAATGCTATCTAACGAAATTAAAGTAATATAGATTACTGGAACAGTCTGAAAGTAGGAGACCCAGAAGCAAATATTCCACAAATGCTAATGGGAACAATTCGATAGTGCACGGACATAGAACAAAAGCATCTAAACCGTAACCTTGAGAGTCCACCTTTGTTTTGTATTTATATCTTTTTCAAGAGTTTACATCTCTCTCAGTGATGATAGTTACATAGCCACTGATACAGTATCACGTGACAGACGCTCGTACATTCGTATCCGACCACTGAGGCTCTGTTCAAAAACCTAGAGTTGAACCTCAGTATTTTCTCCTCTGTGGACGCAGTCTCCCTTCTTAGTTTACTTTCATATTTAAATCGCACATTGTTCCATAATTACTGCTATCACAAAATACTGTGATTCATAATATGCAAAAAATTAATTACAGAAAAACTTAATTACCATAATTTCGGCAATGAAATCCTAAATATTTCGGAAAAATAAGCATCAATTAAAAAGTGATTTGAATTACAATCGAGTCCGCATATTGCGAGCCCTTATTTAGCGAGATTCCGGATTTAACGAACTAAACACAACTTTTGTTTAGTACAATGCTAATTCAAGGCAAATGTAATTGTTTTTAGCGAACCCCGGATTTAACGAGGGAGAACAACAAAAAATAACATAATTTAAGGAGATCAGATTTAACGAGAGGAAGAGAAAATCTGACGCTCAGGGTTCTAGAGGGACGGGAAAGGCGCTGAGTTATATATTTTCTTTTTACTAGTGAAAGCTCAGTAATGGAAAAAGAATGTGGAGGGTATGCACGAACACTGAGCCCAACCTCCTCCTCACCCAATGCGAGCGAGAGGGAGAATAGTGGGTCCCAACGTTAAAGTTGAAAACCAAATCCTCTTCCCCTCGGATGGGGTAGAAGAAGGATGGGTTTGGTGGGGAGGATCAACGGATACAAGGTCGCACACAGCAGCTTTGGTGCTTATATAACAAAGGTGTGTGGGGGAGTGAGGGAATGTGAAAGTCGCGCCTTAGGAGAAACAAAAGTTAACTTCCTGGAATTTATTTCTCACGTGTCACCTTCTCACATCTAGCGTTTCTTGTACTGTATATTCTTACTCTGTGCTGCTTGCGATCTTAGTTACTGTATAAACGGGAATCACATAGGAAGTTAAAAAATGTCTAATAGAAAAGTTTTATCTGTTAACGATAAAGTCTCCGTCATTAGGGACTTGGAAAATGGCGAAAAAAGTGTGATATACCAAAAATACGGACTGTCATCTTTAACCGTTTCAACCGTTTTTAAAAATAAGGAAACGATGTTGCAGACTTTTGAATTCAATGTTACGTCGATCAAAAGACTGAAGAAACACCACAAAACTGACATAGATGAAGCCTTATTAAAATGGTTCACTGTTCAACGAAACACTGGCTTACCAATAAATGCCCCAATAATGAAAATTCAAGCTGAAAAATTTGCAGTTCAACTTGGTTACGAAAATTTTTCGTGTTCTAATGGGTGGCATCGCCGCTTAAAACCACATTTGTTCTGCAAAAATTAGCGGGAAAGCATCATCAGTGAATACAAAAGAAACTTCATCATGGTAGAAAACAGTGCGGCCGGATCTTCAGAAGAACTTTAGTGATGATGACATTTATAATGCGATGAAGCAGGTATGTTTTATAATCTAACTCGATATCAAACAATGAAGTTGAAAGGTGAGAAGTGAACATGGGGGAAACTTCAAAAGAATCACCTGACTGCGTTAGTGTGCGCTAATATGTCCGGCAAGGACAAGAGGAAATTCCTAGTGATTGGAAAATTTGAAAAACAAAGACGTTTTAAAAATGTGAACTGTCTCCCCCTTTGATACAGGTCCAATACGAAAGCATAGATGACATCGGACATTTTTACAGCTTATCGCAGGGAGTGAGACAAAGATCTCCGAAAAAAAAATCGTAAAATTATTCTCGTTATAGATAACTGCCCAGCACATCCTCATGTTCGAAACCTGACTAACATGCAGCTTATCTTCTTGACTCCAAACTCCACAGCCTTGCTACAACCAATGGACCAAGGAGTTATTCAAAGCCTTAAATGCCACTACAGATGGGAACTAATCCTACTGACGTTAGAAACAATGGAAAAAAAGGTTGAAGTGAAAATTTCCATTCTTAATGCAATTAGAATGCTGGCTGATGCTTGGGGACGAGTATCAGAATCTCGTATTTAGAACTGTTTCAGAAAATCAGGATTGGATAACACAAGTCGCAGTGATGACGAAATGGACGATATCACCCTTCCTGAGTGGTTAAAACTACAGAACATTACACGTTTTAATGATGTCCCTGAAATTGATGACTTTGTTACCGCTGATGATGCTGTCGCTATATCGGGCATCGTTTCTGGAGATGACATTGTAGAGGAAATTAAGGTATCAACAATTGCACAAGAACGTGAAGAAGAAAGTACACAACCACCGTCATATGCATCAGCCATTAACTGTACGGAATACCTCCAACGTTTGTTTGAGAAAACAGATCACTGCGATGACGAGGTGTTTACTGCACTGAGTGTTATTCGCAGAAAATTAAGGAAACAGAAGTACACCAATAAAACAAAACAAACAACTATAGATTGTTTCTTCAAAAATGTTTCCAATTAGTGGATTTGCTGCTACTGTTCCATTCACTTCAGGTTTTGTTGCTAATATACTTTAGAATTCATGTAAGTTCCTATTTAATTTAAAAGCTTATTTTATTTAAGTTGTATATGCAATCGTTATGAATAGTAAAGTATACAACTGTATACTGTATTTTTTTGCATATAGTCTGCCCCACCTAGAGTCCAAACAAAACCATTTGCGACTCCGAATTAGAAAAATTTACCAGATAGTCCGTACTTCGTTAAAACCCGAGGGAGTGGGGGTGATTATTGCTTTTGTACCAAAGCAGTGACTTTTTTTTTTCACTGATAGAAAACCTTTACACTGATGTCTTTAAAGACTTTTTATGGATCCGGATGCGACCTTGACCGCGTTTGTAAATCGCCTAGAAGAACGAGGTTAAAGCGTCAGTCACGTTCGTTCCATAGATAAAAGTTGCACCGCGCTCATTCTCGACAGGGAGGGTATGGAGGGGTAGACTACCTGCAAACAGATTGAAAAAAAGCTGTAAACAAATAATCGGCCTCTGGAAGTTCCCAAAAGAAAGGACTTCTTTAACTGTGCAGATCCCAAGCGTTTTTTCGTTCACTTTGAATTCCCCAACTGCCGCACAATTGTTTGTTTTCTCTGCAAATGGTGTCATACATTTTCTTGTGTGTGAATCTAGCAGCATAACTTCCTATTTCTTCAAACAACAGTGACTCGCAAGAGACAGAGCTTTGATCATAAACAAGTAGAGGTAGACCGGAGGGGGTATGGAACAGGGTGTAGATGAAAGACTTTCGTCAATCAAACACTGCCTAGCCAAATACCGACAGCTGCTTCGAAGAGGGATTTTCCTCCCTCCCTCCCAGACTTCGCTACTGCCGTTCTGTATGTATGAAAAAAGATGCAGGCAGTGAAGTTTTAATTTTCTTCTGAGCTCGCCTTGGTACGCTTCCGTCTACAAATGCAAAACTATTGTTTTTAAAATGCTAATTTTTAAGGTGCGGTGGGCCCGAAAATTGAGGTACATACATACAGTATGTATGTTACTGTATTTGAGTGCAACAATTAAAAAAATAAATAAGGAACTATTGCCAGATTGTCCGCGCCCAACAGTTTCGCAGACAAGAAATCCCCGATAGTACGCGGACTGTACGCAAGAAAATACTTACTACATATACTATGTGCCTTGTCATTATCATTTAGGCTTATTTTTCCACATTGGATTGGTTTTGCACTGAAACGGATTTAGCGAGCGTTTTTGCCAGTTCCGATCCCCTCGTTAAAAACGGACTCGATACATTTATTTTAATTGCACATAGTGTTTTTATCATTAAAGTGTATCGTGCAGGAAACGGCCTTTGTTTTCGACTTAACAGTGTGTTCTCTTGTAGTTTTCTTCCCCGTCCTGCCGCTCCATCATTTTTCACCCTACAGTTCACATTCCGATTTAGCGCAGTTAAGCTGAAAACGAGGTTACGAATTTCGAGCATACAAGTCTTAGCACGTTTTCAGTTTCTTATTCCTTTTTGGTACTTTTACGCAAAGTAAACAACTGATCGAACCGGATACTTGTACTTTGAACTGTAACCCTATGAGAACAATATGAAATTTGCTCAAAGCGTCCTCTATCTCACGACGCAAGCTGATTGGCAGAAATGGATCCGGAAATCTAGGAAAAAATAAACGTTTACTTAAAGGTATTTTTTTTTTTAAGAAACACGAAAACATTATTGATATACGTATTTTATATAAGTTATAGGTGTTTTACATCTACTAGATCTTTTACAATGAAAAGACATATTGATTTGCAGTGTGAAACAAGAAAAAATTTATATATTAGGTACACGTTTTTTGAAACATTAATATCCCAGGATGGTACTTCATTTTAATTTCACGGCATTAAACCGTCTTCAAAATAAAAAAAAATATGTTATATTGTAGCAGTATTGATATACGTATTTTATATCATTGCATATCTTTTACATCTAATAGATCTTTAACAATGAAAAGGCTGATTTGCAGTACGAAACATGAAAAACAATTATTTTTAATAAACGTTTTTTCTATCAAATGAATTAGCTTGATGTAATTTCATTTAGTTTCACGGCATTAACCCGCGTTTAAAATCATAGCTTAAAAACATTGGGAAGTACAGACGTTGGTTAATTACGCTTTCTCATTCAACGAAGAAAAGTAGGGTAGCTTTAGTCAATCCACACTGAAACAGCAGATAGAATGGTGTCTAAAAACATAGCAAACAAACCAAGTATTTTGGCTAAATAACTTAAAACAGAAATGGGATTTAAGGAAAATTGCTTTTTTGGCGGTTGTAGGATAGTAAGGTACACCACACTCCTAGACGGACCCACTGCATCCTTTGTCTGGAAACCGAGGCCGGTTGGTTTTGTGCCACACAGAAAATCGCAATGAGGAGTGAAGAATTGAGGTTCTAGAAATATTAAGTGATTTTTATGTTGGGAAGCTTTCATGAAAAATGAGCGTGATTTTTATGCTGTACTTTCAGAAATAAAAATAATGCAATAATTTTCTTTATTTCGGATTCATGACTTATGTAAAATCCGTACGTTATTGTACAAATGTTAAAAATTACTCCTTTTTTACCGTTATCTAGAAAGTGTCAAAGTTATAGCAGTCATGGAATTACGTTTTGTTTGCCAGTTACGTATCCTCTGAAGGAAGCTCTAGTTTTTTTGTTCTTTCTGATATTTCGCCCCCTTTTGGTGCAGGGTTCGAAGTGATGGATTTTGACAATTCTTCCTAGATGGTTCCTGATTCGAATGCCGGTGAAGCATGAATTTCATTCTTTACGGGTATTCGAAAAAGGACCCATCTCATATGGACCATCACTCTGCCGCAGTGTATTTTTAACATTTCTGAAGCCAGTGGCTCTAAATTATGGACGGGCGACTATTTATGGTGCATTGAGTTGCTTTCTGTTGTCGTTAAATGTGCAAATAATTAATAAAAAAGAAGCTTCTGATCTTTCCTTTACGGGTTTTTCTGGTTCATGACCACTTTTTATTCACTTGTACTTTTGTCACCACTGGTAATGACGAAGAAATTAATAAAATATATGCAAAAATACAACTTACTGTTTCGTCCTCCGAGTGCAAAAGCTTTTGGAAGCTTCAGTAAATGAATATTGTTTTTCTCCCAGTGAAGATTTTTATGTTAAAATAAGGTAGTCTGTATAAAAGTTCCGTCTGTGCAACCCGTCTCCTTTCAACCACAAAGCAAGAAATTTTGAGCAGATCGGAAATCGCCTTAGACCTGAAGAACAACCTTAGGGGGACAAAGTCCTTTATTAGTATCTCGGAAAAGTAAAAACAAGTACATGCATCCTTAAAAGATGAGGGTATCATGCAATCCCTGTCACAAAGAAAATCAGTAATAAAAACACACAAAACTCAGAAATATTTACATGTTCGCAGGACAACTACACTATCTACCAACAAGTAATTAAACACCCTTGCAATCGACGATATCTGAGGTCCTGATTCATGTCGCGGCCGCCGCCGTTAAATATTGTGTGGGAAACAACAACACAACCAGTCGCATGCAAGATGCCACGCAGTTCGGAGTTCTCTGATTTCGAGAAAGGTGTAATCGTCGGGTATCAGAGAAACGGCCGATCCATACGTGACATATCCAGCAAGTTGAAGTACACAAAATCAAGAGTGGCCTACGTTATTGGCAAGTTGAATATGATAGGTGACTGTCGGAATGTGCCCCGACACGGCAGACCCACAAAACTGGGACTTAGAGACCGACGGGTGCTGGCTAGAGAAATTTGGAAGAACCGCACCAAATTGATGGGCCACATCCGCGAGGAGTATCAACAAGCATCCAGGAGTGTTCTTCTGATAAATACCATTCGTACGTAAGACAATCTGCTCGGTTATCATGGACGTGCTGTCGCCCACAAGCCTTTGATCACCAAGTCCAATAGCGCTGCTCGGCTAACGTGGTGCAAAGAACGTCGACAGTGGACCGTTGAACAGTGGAAACAGGTTCTCTGGAGCGACGAATCAAGGTTCACCCTCTACCGTTCGGATGGCAGTGTCTGGGTTTGGCGTCTGCCTGGAGAACGCCTCCCCATAGCATATATCCACCGCCGCCGAACTTCACAGTTCGGCGGCGGCTGAATTATGCTATGGGGGTGTTTCTCCTGGTATGGCACGGGACCCTTTGTCGCAAATCCTGGTAGACTCAACGCCGAGACCTACTGCACCATTTTGGATGACCATGCGTTTTCTACGTTGTGGCAGTTTTACGAGGTGGACCCATGTTACTTTTAGGATGACAATGCCACCTGTCATGTTGCGATGTCCACCATGGCTTGGTATGGTGACAATGGGGTTAGTCGAATAGACTGGCCTGAACAGAGCCCGGTCCTTTACCCTGTCGAACACCTCTGGGACGAGTTGAAGCGTCGACATAAGGGTACCCCCCCCCCCGTCCAAAATCGGTGAAGGAACTGACCTATCTTCTCCAAGCCGAGAGGAAGAAAATACCAAAAGCCGTCGTATAACACCTTGTTGAGAGTATGCCCCGTAGGGTCGCAGCTGTAATCGCCGCTCGTGGAGGCTCCACCAACTATTGAAGGTGAATAAACTTCCTTTTCCTTTGCTATCAGACGTGTCCAAGTACTTGTTGGTAGATAGTGTACATGTGCTGCGGTAATGACTCCGGGCCAGAGTCATCAAAAACACCTCGGTCAAAACACCAAATTACCCTGCACACGAGAGCGACGTGCCTCTGAATCAATCCTCAAACATTCAACCGTTGTATACAAGGCTTTTAGCTTTCTCAAGTTTCCATAAAATACTGGGACAGGTCTTACTAACGTTGGATTAGGCGTCATCCAACTTCAGCAGGAACTTGACATTCACAGCCGAGCAATTGCTACACTTTGCTGGGGTAACAAATTTTTGTGATGCTGATGTCACTGCATCTGCCGCACCGATCTTAAGACTCTTTGCAGTTGCTCCGGAAATGACCGAAGCCGTTACAGCGGAAGCACCTGATTTCACGCAAAAATTCCTTAAGGCGGACGATTGGCCAGCTCAGGTTCAGTTTTGTCCGCTTCATTAAGAGCTTGAGGTCATGGGGCTCCTCGTCTTCCACACAGTGGACCCGGCATCCTTTAGCCTTAATGGGGAAACGAGCTGTGAATCCGTTTTAGAAGTCCGGTTTCATATCGCGAACCCCTTCCTCGAAATCCTTCTGCCAGAGCTCCTCGTAGACGGCATGGATGACCAGACGCTGAGGTCTCTTCTGTGGGGCTTTGGGGAGCGTGAAATCCCTGGTCAGGGGGTTGCTCCTCAACTCTTCGGCGAGGCGGCTCAGTTCTTCGTGACGGAAACACTTCACCGCTCCCCCACCCTTCCTAATACTACGTACTTCTTTGAACCCGAGCTGCTGGTTTGAAGGGATGACTGCAGTCGGAAGGGTCTTTTTCACCTCATCAGAGAAAACGTTCTCAACTGTGGGATAGACCATGAGAACGTGCCTCCTGTTCCCATGTTATGCTTACGTGGGCAGGCGAAGGCCCTTTCATCTTACTAGCCCCTCTTCTAACCACTTTAACATAGGAGGCCACTTTGGAATCGGCGTGCCTGCGCGCATCCGCCGCTTCCTGCAATCTACCACCTATGATTGTTGTGCCATGGGCTTGTTCGTCACAAGCAGAGCGGATCCCTCGAAGGGCCGGTTTGATTATATCCCTGTTTGCAGAGGTGACCGGTAGTCATCAATGATGGACTCCATTTCTTTGACATAGGAACTAATTAAGCTGTTAAATTCGATGAAGTAGACATAGGGGCTGACTCGACTTGCTGGTAAACCTCGAAAAGAGGCTTCAGAGGGCCAGCAAGCGATCCCTCTTTTCCCGAGTGGACTCAGGGTGGGACGATGTTTGTCCGTTGTTTTACATAAATGCGGATGGCATATTTGTGTCTACCCCACGTTTTGACCGGGTTGGCCCGGTGGTGTTAGGGGAAGATTGCTTGAGAGCTGTAGTGGCCACAGGTTACTGCTCACGCTGGAGAGCCCTCGAAGGGTACTTCGGGGGCTTTGTGCGAGTCACGTTCTGCCGAGTGGGCTCGGAAGAGGTGGGGGAAATGACCTAGGAACTACCAGCAGGGCTTAGTAGTTTATTGGCCACTAGCTTCAGCGTCCGGGTTTTCCAGGACGGGTTCGGGGTAACAACCATTTAAGCTGCTGCACACTTGTGGGCAGTTGAAATCTCTGTTTGAGAGGAAGTCAAAGGAACTAAGTGCTAAATGCATACCCTAGGACTCCCCCCCTCTCGCCAAAACGCGGCAAATCGATGGCGCGCGGACTTTGGCCTAATCCCGGAGCAAAGAGTCCAGGGACTAGGTGGAACAGCACTGCGATTAAGCACCCGCAATCTGACACCGAAATATTTCTTGTGCTAATAGTACTATTAAGCCGTATTTCTTTCCCCAAAATCCATTCGTGATTGGAGCAAATTTCGCTTGAGGCTCAACTGGAGGGAACATACTTTTATTTGTAGTTTGCGATGGAAGTTGCCTCCACATCTGAAAGATCGTTTTGCGATACGTGACGATTTTTTGCTAAGATCTGTGCCTTGCTTCCTTTTTGTTAAAAAATAATGAGCGGAAACTAAGGCGTTTCTTCTTTTACGATATATTTGTCCAGCTGGTCTGACAACTGTCGGGTGCGATTTTCTATGCGATAGGTGTGTGTTGAATAGAGAATGCACTAAGGCAAATTACCGGTAGCGAGCGCTGGAGAGTTTCACCAATCCTCTCGCTTAATTTTTATTTAAAAAAAAATCACTTTACTTCTTTCATCTGAGCATTACGGAGTGGCTGTTACCTATTTTCGTTAAACAGCACTTCTAGAGCAATTCCTTTAAGTTTTAGTGTAGATCAGTCTCAGTAGCTAATTAGGTGGGAGTGTGTGAAATTCGTTATATTCTTAGTATTGTGCTTCCTCGTTTCAGACAGAAAGGTAGAAAAAGGAAACAGGAAATTGAAAACATTTAAGGACATCCTAAAAAATGTATAAAACCGAAATTCGAAATGGCCAGACGTAGAAAAAAATTGTCCTCACTGGGGAATTGTTATACTAAACTGGACACCAAGAGACTGGACGAAGACTGCAACAAAACTAATTTCGAGGTAGATGGATGAAAGTTAAACGCAGTTAGGTGTGATCTGCCGACCTGAAGCTAAGAGATCATTTCTAAAGCTGTAATAGTTTGAAGGTACATGGGCGGAAAGTGTGGGTGAATTAGGCTGTGTTTCTGTCATAAGGGAAAAGATGTCTTCCTTAGATTTACCCCTGGAGCCTAAACGGGCAGGATGCGAATTTTATCTGTATCTTTACTTTAAATCCGATGAGCTACCAATGAAAGAGCTTGGAAGGTACCTAACTTGTGTACACCCATCAACACCAGTGTCGTGCCGTGAACGTTATGTGTAGAAAAGCAAAAATTAAAAATATAAATTAAAAAAAATATCATTGACAACGAAATTTCACGCTGCGTCTTTTTTTTATTCTTCCCTTACTTTGGCTTCGACATCAAAAACTTCAGTCAAACTTTTTAGTTATGTTTCAATTTTTTTAGGTAATACATCTTGTTTTTGCGTATGTTTCTTGAATCGATCTTTTATTAATACAATTTAGTGACATTTTTATCCAAACCAAATTCATGCGTAACTTTTAACAATTTGCAGATTTTCATGGATGAAATACGGGATCACACCATACAATAAAAATTTTAAAGATGCAAATCTGTTTTTTGGTGTAAATATGATAAGAATGTTAATTTAGATAGTATCCGAAAATTGAAGATTTCGTCGTCCTGGAGCGGTAATCAAACCCGCGTCTCCCGGATAGAGCCCGAACAATCTAAACGCTACTCCACCCAGAACGACGAAGTCTCAAGTCTCAACCTCCAGATTCGCTAAATATTAACGCCGGTTGATTCGCCTATCGGATCCTGTGATGATTATATTCAAATTAATCGGATACTTGAGACTTGGTTGCTCTTGGTGGTATAGTGGTTAGATTACTCGGGCTCTATCCGGGAGACGCAGATTCAATTCCCGTTTCAGGACGACGAAATTTTCAAGTTTTGGATATTATGTGACTTAATATCATTGCCATATTTACACCAAAAAAGATTCACATCTTCAAAATTTTTTATTTGTAGATTGTTTAATGCTTTTTGAGGGAGAAAAGTAAAACACAATTAACTTTTTAACCTAATAAAATGAAAAAGAGTAGGATGTTTTTGAGTGAATTCAGGCTCTCTTCGGGAAACTCGATGAATTTTGTGGCACATTTTTGAGCCCATTGGCTTTTTATATAGGAGAGTCATGGAGGATAATTATGATTTGGAAACAACCAGGTGGAAAGACTACATTTTGGGTGTCTATCTTTCTGAAAATGTCACCTGGTTGATGTGTGCTTGGAACCTTTCACTTTTGTTTTAGGCCCGTGATTTCGGATTACTAGTATATTTTCCCTTTTTCAAATCTAAATTTTGACATTTTTCAGTTTTACATTTTTTCTTTAAGAAAGCGGAAGCAATTTCTATCAGTTTCATTACAAAATAACAAACAAGGATAACAAAACAGCGTTGGAAATTTGAACCAACGACAACACTACAAATCTTGTCTGTTTGATAAATACAAGGGTCGAAACGTGTAAAAAGGGTGTATGTTTAACCTGCATACTTAATGATGATGTAACGAGCTTGATGTTTGAGGTTAGTCTTTCGTTGCTTACGCATTCGGATTTTTCAGTAAAACTTAGGGATCGACTGACAATAATTTGCATCATCCCTTTATTTATTCTTGTTTTGCAGTTTGTTTAAATCGTGCTGAAGCATTTTAGTGCTTGAGAAAGGCAACAAATATTCGAATATGTAACCGTACACGTTTTCAGCTGAATAAGACAGGATTCCTTGAAATTACGCACGAGATAGCTGGTACCCACCGGCAAAGAAAACGAGATTTACATTTCAAGATGGAAACACATGGAATAATTAATATAGACATAAATCAAGCTGATATTTCTATGTAACATAAGCACAGAAATTTGTAAATTTGATCGTCATCGAACGGGAATCCACTACGCGTCTTCCGATTTGCGCTCGAGTATGCTAACCATTTCGCCACCTAGGACAATGAAATCCAAACAACTGAGGTATTTAATACGAAACGTTAGACTTAGATGAGGGTTCGATTCCCGTTCCAGGAAAATCAAATTTTCATTTTTTTTATTTATATACATGGAAAGGACAGCTTGATTTATGTCTATATTAGATTTACACTTTTTGATGCAACACTCTGTTTTCCATTTTGACAAGCATATAACTAATGCCGCAACCCGAAGCGCAATAGATAGTGGGGATATATGGAACGGACTGCGGTTTTCTGATTTCTTAACTGCACAGGCATTCTATGCAAGAGAACTTTCGCATATAGTGGATTTTCTTCTTTGCCGTTCTTACTTCTCTAGCAAGGATACTTGTACTCCTACGGCAGAACCTCACTTGAGTATGGGCATACGAAATTAGGTTCGCATTCTCTCTTTCAGTTCTGGCTAAAATGCACACATTTATGTGAACTTGATTTTAAATGAAACTCTTTTTAAAACTAGGCGCTTACTTTACATTATCCCGTAAAATACAACAGCACACAGCTTTTCTTTGTATAATTTTTTTCAGAGAGTAAACTGTCGTATTTAATTAGGGCATGCAGTTCATGCGTTGTATTGAACGACAGCACGCCACTGATCAACACACGGTGTTTGACATAGTCCATACGGAAGAGACAAGTATAATTCAGAGAAGTAACAAAAACTTCTTATCAACAAAGAAATCACCTGAAGTTATTATTTCCACTATAGATTTCGCTATTTTAAGCGATTCCGTGACTTTTAACAGATTGATCGTATCATCGAAATTAAGAAAAATTAAATGTTTAATATAATATTTGTCTCCCATAAATTACTGTGCTTTACTGATTTCAAAAAAATATAAATGATCTAACATAACAGGCCATCTTTTTTGTGCAGTGCATTCGGTAATAGACGTCACAGCCATGTCATATAGAGTTATAAATTATATACTTGTATTTTCCATGGCTATGACGTATATACGTGACTCTGTAAACTTCATCGACAAGAATTATTAGTGAAATGACCCATGCTACAGGGCTCTCGAACATTCAATATGACACGGTTGCAGAATGCCATCATAGCAGCTTATCAGTTCGGGAAATTTATGCTTTGCTGTAGTTGTCCAGGTGAATGCGATAATTATAAAGCGTAAATGCCTAGAAGCAGCAACAGCGCAAGTGCAACCTGTATGCAACGTGAAATAGCAGTCACAGTCCATCAAATGATGACGTAGGTGCTGCGACAAAATTCGTTATCTTCGTTTGCAACATTCATTACCGATGTCTAAAATGTCACTGGAAGCAACATTTTGAATTTCTTAAAAGCCCTATGTAGTTCACCATATCTCTGATTCTAATAGCCACTTTTGAAAATCTCTGCCTCCATCGGATGTCATTCTTTCCTGGAAAACGTTTGATTTACTCTTGAAGTTTCCATAATCACAGTTATGATATTTCTTGTTGGGATGCGATGGCCTTTATATCCCTTTGGACTTGCATTTCTCCTTCTAAATATATATCTATCCCATTTCCAGCACAAAACTTTTGCCCTAAATCATAGAGGAATATTTTCACATCTTTGTTGGTAGGATAAACTCGTTATATTCGTTGAAGAATATTGCACACTGTTCCATCCGCAAACACCTGATCGGAAAATTGTTTCAGATAGAAGGTACATTCGTATATTCGACTCAACATCCTTTCGTATACTATTCAATTGCATGTGTGTCATTTGTTTCAGCCGATGTTTTTCTACATAAAGCCAACATTCAGATCAGAATGTTTCTTATCAACAATACAGACATTGATGCCCTGGTAAATGGACACCAAGGAAAAATTATTTTCTAAAGTGTTATGAAGGAATATTAGGAAGTATTTGATCCACGTGTGAAATGAAAATCTGGGTGAGAATTGGTGGAACTACAGATAATTAGATGAAACTAATTAGATGAGTATAATTAGATGAGTATTGATGAATCTATCAGAAATTTAGGAAATCTTGTAGTCGATGTGTTGAAAAATGACGAAATCTCTGCAAGCTTTTTTCGTTGTTAGGATGCAAAAAGGCAGTCCCATACATTTGTTAACTTATTTGGTGAATCTATGCACTTTTGGCCGAATGATATCTAATAAGACAATGCGATATACTTCCTTTCGAACTCAGCGGCGTACATGGAGAAAGCCGCTCATTATATTTCTGTGCGCTTTCCAAAAATGATACATATAACATGTGTCGTTCGTGCTTTGTAAATGTGTGAAAATTTTCAAATTCTTGACAAGCTGATGTCGAATAGGACATAAGTGTTTGTTAAATCATCAACTAGGATCGACTTTTTAAGGAAGAATCCTGATCTCCCACTTCCACCTTCAAGCATAGTCTCCGCTGGGATACTTGGTGCAAAGCCGTGGTATACTATACAGATATCTGTTGCCAGTCAAATGGACGAAGGGCGATGCTTCTTCAGTTGAGACTGTTCAGCATTTAATGAATGATATTAACCTAACCCTTCGACCGTTTCATAAAATATGATTCATACACACACAACCAATTTTAAAACGCCATTGAGGCCCATAAAGATAATATTATAAACGGGTGGCATTTCGCGAGCGAAAGCGACAGATTCCGTTAGTGAGAAAACAGGTCTTTCACTGTGAAACTGTCAGCCGTTTCTGCGGTCGGTCAGCTTTACTGCTCAACTCTAAATTGGTGATTTGCTAAATTACTTGAAACCCAAAGAAAGAGCCCAACAACGAGCATGCTCGATTGTTTAAGCATGCCCCACAACCCACACAATGATCTTTTGGTAACAATCGGTATATTGTGATCAGAACTTGTTGAACAAGATGTTTCCAACAGTTAATATCAGTACCAGATTAAAATTCAAAATTAATACATCCAACACATTTTTGAAATAGTGTATGTTGAATACTATATTATAGGATAAATAGCTATAAAGCATGTTATATAGGTTAAAAATTTCATTCTAATTAATTAGAATAAACAGTTTTCGAATCTAACGAGATCAAGAAACGAAACAGTTATTGAGAAAAATGTGAAGACATATAAGAATATTTACGAGAGCCTTATTGGTTAGAGGCGTTGGCTACTAATCAGTCGTGCGAAATGTGTTCAAGTTTTTTCAATCCCGGCGAAGCATATATGATGTATGATCAAATTATGCAGACCAAAATTAGGGACAGGTGACTGAATTGCTGATTCTGGTCTTTAAACCCTGCAACCAAAACAAAAAAGTAACTTTCTTTTTTGGCCAGTAATATATTCAAATTTACTCACAAGCAGGAAGACACGGAAAAACAAGCAGTTTCAAACTTATTCACAAGTTTACTACTGGACAACACTTCATAATACCAGATAACTCCTCTTTTTATTTATTTTGAAAACAAAATAGTGTATTAAGTTAACTGGGATTTTTTTTGGTTCAGAATATTCTCAGGTTTGCAAGAGTTGACGCCTATGTACCTAATCCCATATATTTCTTCAAAAGAATCACGTCCGAGAAAAATTTCACCATTCATTCAATGCAATGTTCAGTATATTAAAATTTAACATATTGTAAAGTATACATACAAAGGAAGAAGTTCACAGCTCAAATCATGCGTTTAAAATCCTACTTTCCGAAATAGGTGGAACATTTAAGAAAGTAATTACAATAGAAATATTTTAGCATTTGGTATCCATCATTCTGAAATATCTTTAAGACATAATATAATTAAAATCTTCAATCTACTATCAAATATTCGTAATTATCTTTCTCATCTGTTAATTGAGGGAACACAAACACTATACCAAAATGGCACAACGAAACTAAAGAAATATATATATAGCAAACAAGTTTGAAAGTGTTGGTAACTTCACCTCTAGAAGCTGTTACTCATGTGCAGAAATGTCATTTTCCCGAGGGAAAACTGAATGGTGCTTTTTCTATGAAAAAGCAATGTTGAGATAAATCTGAACGCAAAAGGTATGTACTACAACCCTAACGTTTGCAAAAGTGATTTCCATTTGAAAGAACAAAAATTAAGGCCCGGGGAGGCAAACCTTTTAGCACAAAATAAGGATTACAGCTTACGGTGTATCCTACACTAAACAATTGCTGAACCTGCGTTAAAAAAGAACTGAGCGAGTTCGAGCTGTTCATTTTCAAGATAATAATGAACGCATTCCACGCTTGTAAACCGTTTTAGGAAGTAGTCAGGGAAGTCGCAAATGGTGCAGTCAAACCACATTTTTTTTTTTTTTGATTGGAGGTTTAACGACCACCGTGAGCAACTCAATGGGCTATAAGCAGTCGCCCGTCCCTAATTTAGGGTCACTGGTTCGAGGGAAGGGAGAGAGCCAGTGTCGTAAGACAAACACAACATCCATGCCTGACCGGGATGCGAACCCGGACCCCTTACGGACGAATGATCAGAAGCCAGCGCCTTAGACCACTGCGCCACCGGGGCGGCAAACCACCTTCGGAACAGTAGAAAGAGATCGAATCACAATCATTTCTGAGTTTTGATTTACGTTAGACCAAAGCACCGGTAATTTCGCTGATTCGTTGAAAGAGGAGCTAAATTCATCCCAAATCCGATCCAAATATATAGCACAGTGAGCCCTAAGGCTGGGGCCCCACGAACGACTATTATTGCCGAATTTCTTCAGTAAATGGAGATGTTACGAAAGTCACAAGTTAAGGGCTAAATGGCAGCTGTTAAATGTTGCTCTCATCGCAAGTGCAGCCCGGCCAAATGAGCAGTATGGGCATCAGTTAGGTTGCGTAATTGAGTTACTAGTGTGATAAAACGTGAATCTCCAGCATAATAATAATAAAAGAAAAAACTTTCGGATCGAACAAAACTAGGTACTTCAAAACTTGAATTATTGTATGTTCACCATTAATATCGTCTATCGTGAATAAATAATAAAAAATAATAGAAACAAACCACACCATCCACTCTCTTGAAATATCGCTGTGCGTGGCCAGCGTTCCTGTCACAAATGAAGTGCGTTAAATGGGTCGAAACGCATTCTCCTGCGACATGACTTTGATGTCGCATTCTTCACCACCTGATTTGTAAGATTTACTGCTGCGTCTAGTCACTACTGTTGCAGGATTTTGAGTGCATTTATTCCGCTACAAAAGTAGCAAAAATCTGGCAGTAATTATCGCCCGTGTGGCCCTAATTTGGTAACAATCGACAGGTAGCGAAATCTTTAGAGCATTGAACCGAACTTTTTATATGTTACGCTGCTCAAAGGGAAACTACTTGATAATAATCAAATAGAGGGGATAAATAAGCATGCCAGATGGTTCTTTAGTTTTTTTGTGATATGACTGATTATATTACACAAACAAGTTATAAACTCATGCCATGCATTAATTATGATACGCTTTACAACATACCAGGAATCATTACTCAAGTTATCACTCATCTAGTTATGAGGATAATGGCTGTGGAATAAATCTCGCTCCTGTACCCAGCCCTTTGACCCCATTTCGATTGACTTAAACAGACATGGTTCAGTATACCTCCGGAACGACATACTGAAATTTTGTTGCAATCGATGCATTTTTACGTAAGTTGTGACACATAAAGTCGATGGAATAAATCTCGATCCTTTGTCTTTACCTTTGACTCCATCTCACATATTTTTAATAGAGTTCGTCCCCAGGATGTCCCCTACTACATACTAAAATTTTAGCGAAATCGAGCCATTTTCACGCGAGTTACGGTACAGACAGAAAGACTGACGACCAAAGCTAGAGCAAATGTACTTCGTCAACCTACGGTTGGAAAGCGTAAAAAGTGCCAGCAGTATCTACAATGTGTAGTGGGCAAAACGTGAATTTAAAACCCATGTATATGGAATATAAGCAGATCAATATCACATAATAATAACAGGAAATAGTGAATTTCTCAAAATATTGATGCTGCTGAAACCAAACGGAAGAAGCGTCATTATTATATAAGATGTGCCAATGTTTGAAGGAAATGTGTGTGATTCATTAGTAGCTGAAGAAATATAATATTGTGTTTCCATTGCTAAGATTGTATGATTTCTCCAATAATAAATAATTTGGAAAAATAATGATATATATTAAAACATTGGTTTGCGTGCGAATGTTTACACCTGAGAGCTCAGGTAAAAAAAAACAAACTTAACAGGTTAATTTTGTATTGAAAACACATGCATCATGGACTGCCATACGGCTCCCTCAGGGCGAGATCAACTAAACTAAGTAACATACTTGCAATGTAGAGTATTTAGCGTTTTCTCCTGAAGAGCTGGCTCACGAATTGGATAATTTAGGCAGTACGGAAGTATTCACCTGGAGCTGTTTGATCTCTAAAGTGGTTCCTCTGCTGTTTTCACATGTTCAAGTAACTTTTCTAACAAGAAAACTTTCCAAATTGACTACTCCTGAAGATTTGTTAGATTGTACACAATTCATGAGCAAATAACATTTTTCTTCAATGAACCCTAAAGCAAATTCAACGAAATAAATTGTTTGATTCATCCTTACTGTCATTCTCAGAATTTGAAAAGCTTCTGAACTCGTCGCACATTCACATCATTATCTTTCTTTATATAGGTCTGGTGCCAATAAGCAACTTTTGTAGTCTAATATTTAATCTGAAATTTTTTTTTAATTCTGAAATTCCCTTTAAAATCCTTTGAACTTGATTCTGGTTCTCAACATACACTTAATAAACAAATTATTAGGAACATCCGATAGCAATCACTGACATCCATCCTCTCCTGTAAGCAACAATACGGTTGAGTTTGTTTAATAAATTGGTTATTGCAAGGATATGGAAACGTACAAAGTAATAGTGACAAATTGAGAAAGACTCATGATCAAAGCGACTTTGAAAGGGGTGAAATACGGGCGCTAGTCGCGTAGGTGTAAAACCAGGGGAGGATAAACAACAAAACAAGCAACCAGCAGTATTTCTCTGGTCAGTAATTATTGTTTGATATTTTATCGCAATTGTGTTACAGAAGATAGTGTCAGGTAAGAGGCCACTCCAGAAAGTGGGCCGTGTATCTACGTCTACAGCATACCAGGCGTTAACCAGACATTCCTTCAGTTGCCTGGTATTCAACACGGACCATTTCTGTACTTCTGTAACAGTTTTTCTAAAAACGCTTATACGCTTTCAATGGGTTTTGATCCATGCTTTGTAGTGGCTAAACAAGATGGCGGAAGTCGCAGTCAAGCTCCGTCAAGTACTCTTGTGCTATGGAAAGTTGCATTAGCGTCCATGAAACAGCTTTCATCGGCTGAATGAAAAATCAATGTTGCATGATGGACTTGATTGGCAAACATATTCAGGTAATCTTTGCAAAACACCCGACTTCAAGAAATATCGGAAGACACAGTTCGTACATACATAACGTGGCACACACCATGATACTACCGTCACAACCTTGAGTTGTGTTTAAAAGGCAAGTTGGGTCCGTTGCTTCCATGGGCTCCCAAGAAGCACTCAGCCTATCATCGGCACGTAATAAGGTGTACTTCGACCCGTCGGATCACACTATTTTTTTCCAAGAATAATTTCATCTGTCAAAATGTTTCAGATCTCAACAAGATAAAAACAACAATCCGGAATTGAATGGACTACCGGCGCAAGAAAAAAATTAAGAGAACGAAATTTAAAATAGTTTAGTCTTTTAAATAGCAAATATCAGCAATATAAAAAAACATATTTTAAACAAACATTCTTCCGTCGTAATTACATACTTGCATTACTTATAGTTATTTGGGTTTACCACAACATATACAAGCTGCTGTATGAATCAGAAAAATATGGGGGAAAATTGCATATATTCACAATTTCCTTGAAAGACTACATCATCATCATCATTGTCAACCATTATCAATCCACTGCTGGACGAAGGTCTTCCGAAGTTTCCTCCACAACGGCCTGTCTTGTGCCCGTCTCCTCTATGTCACTCCCGCATACTTTCGAATTTCACCCACCCATCTGCCATGTGGTCTTCTTCTAGGTCTTTTCCTGTCCCTTGGAATCCAATCTAAAATTTCAACTGTCCATCAATGGTTTGTTCTTCTGGCAGTATGTATAACTCATTGCTATTTCAGGGATTTAAATCTGATCATGATGTCTTCCACTCTTGTCATTTTCCGGATCCATGGGTTCCTCTTCTTATCTCTCCGGGTTACACCAAGCATGCACCTCTCGTTGCTGCTTTGAGTTGTCTGCAGCCTTTGTATGTCTTTTTTAGTAAAGGTCCACGTCTCTGCACCATACGTAAGCACTGGAAGGATGCATTGATCAAACACTTTTCTTTTAAGACATAATGGCATATTGCTCTTGAAAATTATGCTGTTTCTTCAAAAAGCTCTCCAGACAAGTTTTATACGCCGATTAATTTCTTCATCAATGTGACCCTCACTTGATATCTGCTGTCCAAGATAAGCGTACGTGTCTGTCATCCCAGCTTTTCTCCATCAATCGATACATCTTCATTTCTTGTAAAAGCATTGAACATCTTCTTTGTCTTTTGAAAGTTCATTTTTAATCCCACTTCTTCACTCTTGTCAGCAAGTTCCTGGATCATACTCTGAAGCACTGATGCGATAGTTGCAAAAATGACTACGTCATCAACAAAACGAAGGTGGGTTAGATAATCTCCATTAAACTTTATCCCTTTGTTTTCCCAGTTCAGTGATTGAAAGATATTTTCCAATGTGCCATTAAAGAGCTTTGGAGATATGGTCACCTAGTCTCACCCCTTTTTCAATTTTATGGGTGTTGTATTTTAAAACAGCCGAATCTTTGCACTTTCATTTTCATAGATGTTATTAATAATATTAATGTATACATCATAAATACCGCAGGATTTCAGAGCCATTGTAAATGCTGATGGTTTCACCGAATCAAAGGCTTTTTCAAAATCAATAAAAGCCATGCACAATGGAAGTTCATATTCCCTCGCTCTTTCAATTAGTTCTCTCAGTACGTGGATATGATCTATTGTGCTGTAGCTACTCCTGAATCCAGCTTGTTCTCTCGGTTGAGCCATGTCCAGTGTTACCTTCAAACGGTATGAAAGAACTCTAGTGAAGATTTTATAAACCACTGATAGGAGGCTGATAAGTCTGTAGTTCCAGAGATCCTCAATGTCACGTTTTTTATGTAGCAGGATCATTGTAGCGTTGTTACAATCCTCAGAAATCTTCTCTTCATTAAGGCATCAAGTAAAAATTTGGGAGAGTACTGTTTCGATTTCTCCACTTGCTTCTTGTATGATGTCTACAGTAATTCCATCTCCTGGAGCTTTTTGCCGCTTCATGTTCTTGATTGCATGTGCAACTTTAGCTTGGAGGACTGAAAGAAATCAGGTACTGGTACCATCCATGATGTCTGGAGTACATGTATCATCCCTTTCATATAATTTGGAGTAAAAATCTGCCACTTTTGTCAAAATTTTGCCCCTAACGAACAGTCTTCTTTTTATCAGTGCCATAATCTGTTTTCTTGCCTTACTGGGATGTCCCTTTGCTATCTTTAGGCTTTGGTTGTTTACAATTGCTTTCCTCACTACTTCAGAGTCGAATTTCCTTACGTCTTCAGTGATACTTTTTCGTACTGTTTTGCATAGCTCTATATATTCCAGTTTGGAAGTCACATCTTCCTTACTTGTCCTCATCTGTCTTCTTTTTTGCATCAACATTTTGGGTTTTTCCTGATAATTTGTTCACATGCAACTTGTTCTTAGACCCAGCTAATTTTGTTGCTGTTTTCATAAGACCTTTGGTTACTTTTCTGTTAACTTCAGAAATATCCACTTCTTCCGATGTTAGGCCTTCTAAAGCAGAGAATCTGTTCTTCAGTTCCAAGTTGAAAGTATTATGGTGTTTTTTAAGGTTGGTTATGTCATTACATTTTGGTTGTCTTATGAGCTCGCCACGTTCGAGTTTAGTGTTGAGGTGCATCTTATATCTCACTAATCTATGGTCACTACCTGTGTTGAACTTGTTTAGCACACTGCAGTAATCTATGACAACATTTTTGTTACACATAATAAAATCAATTTCACTTGTCGTCCCATTTGGATGTCTCCATGTCCATTTCCCGTGTGGCTTTTTCTTGAAAAAGGAGTTCAAGATGAAAAACCCTTCTGCCTCTGCAAACTCTACGAGAGTATTTCCACGCTGGTTTCTGCTGCCGTGACCGAATTTACCTACTGACGTTTCATTCTGTTGCCGTTGCCCTATTTTTTGCATTGAAATCTCCCATAACTATCTTCAAGTGCTGCTTACCTTTATTATTTAGATGACAAATTTCCTCATAAAATTCTTCAATTTCTTTTTCAGGTTGACTTGTGGTAGGTGCATAAGTTTGAATAATCTGAGCCTTGTACTTCTCGAGAGTTGGATAACGAGTCGTGCAGCTCTTTCAGAGGAACTTTCAACTTCTACAACTTTATTCTTCAGTTTCTTGTTTATTATAAATCCAACACCATTAGTTTTGCCAGTATCTGTTTCACGATAGTAGAAGAGATGACTACTTTTCAGTTCAATGAGATTTTCTCCTTTTCTCCTTACCTCACTTAGCCCGACGATGTCCCACTTGATCCTTTGTAGTTCCTCTTCCAATTCAAGAAGCCTTGAATCAGAAGATCAGAAGCGTCCATTATACGTAGCCAAGGTTAGCATCAGATGGCCGCCTAGTCCGGCCCTCTGGGGATTCTTAGCACCCTCTGCCTTCATGTCGCACTGGCCGCTGCCTTGACCAGATACATTCCACCTGCCGGAGACTGAGGGCCAAGATTTAAGTTGTGGAGTCATTTTGGAGAGGTTTGGCCATAACTTACCACGCTGGCCAAGCGAATTGGTGAGTGTGGTACAGCATTTCCTCTAATTCCGATGGTATAATTATACCGCTATTGGTGGTCGCAGAGCCCCTTTAGTGGGAACAGGATGCACCGCGAGAAGGCGGGTTTGGCATTTGTCAAGGGGAGGCTGTGATGTTACGCATCACCTGACCTTACATCCGAAAGATATACTATTTGTAATATAGAAAAGTTCCAGGCAGATTTCAATCATTGTGGATAAAGAGATCCAGAGAAAGTGTGACATGTCTGTAATGTATTGTAACTTTCCTAGGTTGGTTGGTTGGTTGGTTAGTGGATTTTAGTGGCGCAAGGGCCAGGTTTGGCCAAAGAGCGCCAGACAAATAACTATCAGCCACAGATTTTTAAAAGCGTGGAAAATGATTAAGAGCAGACAGGCTTGGTAAAAGTTGAAAAAGAGTATGATGAAAGCTGTGAAGACAAGGTAGTTAACTAGGTTTATATAAAAATTTATTAATTTACTATTATAATTATAATTCTTTTTTTTTTTTTTTTTTTTTAAACACAACTACACAAAGGATGAGTCACTCTCCTCCCCCCACACTCCTCTGCAATGCTGGCAGAGGGCGGGGACGAACTGTCACTCTCTTCCCCCCATGTACCTCTGCAATGTGGTTTGAGGCTATGGACGAACTGTCACTCTCCTCCCCCTATGTTCCTCTATAATGTTGGTTGAGGGTGGGGACCTCGCTGAGGCCGAGACAGTTGGATGAACACTGCACACCTTTGCGGATTGAGGGCCGGGTCTTCCGCACGTGCAGGCTTTCGGCTGGAAACTGGAAGAGATGGTCGGCTGCAAAAGAGAAGGCCCAGAATCAGGTATTCGAAAAATCTCGAGCTCGGGGAAAAACACCTGTGTCGCTTGGTCAGCTGTAGATCGCTTGGCAAGGGCGGCGAGAGCTACAGGGCGCGGAACAAAGGGCTGCACGGGTTGCGGCAGAGACTGAACCACTGCGGCAAAAGTACGCTGTCGGTTATTGGGTATACCCAACTTGGCCTTGGCAGCAGGGTACGAGAGGCCCTCGAGGGTCTTGAGGCGCTGGATTGCCATCTCGTCCTTCCATTTCATACAGTTGCGGGAGTAAGCTGTATGGGCCTCACCGCAGTTAACACAGCAGGCCGCAGAAGTGCAACCATCCCCGTCATGTTCACTGGAGCCACAATTTGCGCAACGAGAGGAACTCTTACAGAAACGTTGGGAATGCCCGTACCTCTGGCACCTGAAACAGCGCAGAGGACTGGGAATGTACGGGCGAACTCCACAGACCAAGTAGCCAGCCTTGATTTCGGTCGGAACTTTCGGGGAGTTAAAAGTCAAGATTACATTTTTAGACTTAATCAAGGAACCATCGCGCCGGAACATCATACGACGAGCAGCAATAACACCTTGATCTGCAAGTTCAGTCACCAATTCGTCTTCACTGCATGGCAAGAGATCAAACTCCGAAATAACACCCCGAGAGGTGTTAAGAAACGGGTGAGGTGTCACTTTGACAGGAATGCCTTGAAGACTAGTGAGGTGCAGAAAAGTGTTACTCTGAGAAACACTGCAAGTTTGGACAAGCAGGTCCCCAGAGCGAAGCTTCCTCACAGACTTCAAGGGGCCAACCGCAGCGTCCAAAGCTTTAGAAATGAAAAATGGAGATCTGGTGAACAGTCTCTCATTCGGATCGATGGATTCTACAACTAAGTGTGTAGCATGCGTATTCACAGCAATCGAGGGGAGACGACGCTTCGGAGCGACTGGTACAGCTGCCGAAGAAGAGGTTCCACATTCTTGGTCCAGGTCATGGTCTAAAGATCGTTTAAGGGTATGAGACTTGGTAGGTTGAGAAGACGAAGGAGAATCGTTGTCAACGATCATTTGCTCAGGTGACTTGAATTTGGAGCGTTTGTTTTTGGGTTTACCCATGGAAAAAAGGAGAAGGATTCGTCTGCAGACTACTCCACCCACCACCGAGCCCTACAAGGGAGAACTGGAGGTCTGCAAGCCAAGAAAATGACGCTGGACACAGTTCTGGAGCTTATACGTTGCAGATATAGTCCGTTGGCTGTGATCACACGCACTCGGCGGACACTTCGGCCTCCGGGTACCGTCATGCCAACGCCTTTGGCATGATCCCACAGCCCCCGGGCTCACCCTGCCGTGCTATACGACAAAAAAGCCGCTAAAGCCCTGCACACAACTTGGTACAAGACTTCTGACTAGAGGTGGGTTAGTCTCTAGCCTCCCGTTTACAGCGAAGCCGGGGTCGAAGAGGAGTGTTGGCACACAGGAGGCACTTATCCGGTCTCCTGCGACCTCAGCCGCCAGACATCCCATTTCCGCCTCACGGGTCTCCGCACGCGGCAAACATGCAGGTAGGTCTAGCACCCAAACCAGTTAAAAGGAGAAAAGAAATCCAAAGAAGACAAATCCTGGAAGAGAACCTAAACTGAATCTCAGCAACCTACGAACTGAGCGGTTAATATAAAACAGTTAGTGGTGGAGGGTAACAAAACCTAAAGACCGGGGTGTTAGTGCATAACGTGGTAGCGATGAGGTAAAGTATACAACACGGGCAACTAGCCAGTGGAGAAAATAAATAAAAACGAAAAAGCGAGACACAAGACCAGCTCGGGATCGTGGGGCCGCGACTCCCCAACAGCTGGATGAACAGCCGTCCCTGCAAACACCATCGGCACCAAAATAAAAAACAAGCGGTGGCATGACATCAGATGTTGACCAGTCATAAGGTCAGCTCGGGCCGTGGGGGCGCCGCTCCCCAAATAACTGGAAAACCAGTTATCCCCGTGCGGAGTTAACTTTCCTAGGCCTCCTTGCCTATGTAGAAGCCAGTTAAGCCAAATGAATATAATTAAAAAAGACTTAGATGTTTCACTTTTCTCAGATTTATTTATACTAGATTTTTTCATTTGATTCTGTTACCCATTGCTTCAGATTTCATAATGCAGGTTAGGCATTTAGAGTTCTTTTCAGCAGATTTCTTGCCAAAAGTGATCAATCTCACTTTTCCATTGTCCCCTTCCTAATGCTTTCGTATGCATTTTGTTTGGTGCTTTTCGGTGTTTTGCAATTTATTCTAATTTCTATTTTATCGAGCTGATTATTATCAACAAAAATTTGAGTTTCAATCTTTCTCTGTGTTTTCCTTGTTTTACTTTTTGACTTTTATTGCCAGGATTACATTAAGTGATTTTATGGGACAGGATATGTCAATTTTTGATTTCATTCAGTGTTAAGAACAAGCCTTGCAACCATGTAACTAGCTTTTTGGGTGAATAATATTTCTAGAGTTTTGTACGTATCTAGGCTCTTTTGGGGAACTTTAAGAAAAGCCCGTTTTTTCCTTTAGATTGTATTCCGCATTTATATCCTTACCAATCAGTATCCGGTAGTTTACAATGGATACCACGACATTTTCCATTGTTTTATTATGTTTTTTCAATTACGTACTCAAATGTTTCCCAGAATTGGTGGAGAAACAGCTATGTAAAATAACTGCTTCCTAAACTTAGTGGTATGAAGAATTTTCTAACGAGGAACGTCTTCTGCGCTTTACGAAATTACTCATGGTCGATAACCATACACGAAGAACTTTGGCTGTAGAATTCTTCCCTTCCAGGTCGACATACTGAAACTCTATTCAGTCTCTTAGCAAAAATCTCACGTGCCCTAGATGAGGTTCCAATGATGTGACGCCACCATTCAATCGGTTGTTTGGTAATATCTCCGCTGCATGTCCCATGTGTCGTTCTTAATAACTACTCTGTAGTATAAAAACAACTCAAGCAACCATGATATATAATATGAAGCCTTGACTAGGGAGGTCACAGAAGCACTCTCTTAACTCTGAGTCGAATTCGTGTACGTCGAAAAAAATGTCTTCGCTTTCCGAAGGTTGAGAGCTAAAGCATTCCTTACGATGATTGACATTTTTTGGTCCTCGTATGGGATTCATGCTTCGGTATTTGTACAATTCAATTTACATATACACCCTGATTCATAAAAAAGTATACAGTTTCCAGATGCTGTAAAACAGTAACATTTGAAGACACGGACCACAACTGCGAACCGTTAGGTAGATGTACTCAATGATTTTGACCCGCTACTGAGGGAAGTGACGTAGCCGATAGCGCGCGTCACGTCACTAGTCAGTCAAAATGGCAGCGTCTGCAGTGAAGAAGGCGTTTAGTGTTCTTGAATTAAGCAAAACGGAATCTGTAACTGTTTTGCAACGACATTTTCGATCACGATTCGGGAAACAACCTCTAACCAGAAAATCTATCTACGATTAGCATAAAAAATTTGAAACTACGAGATGTTTGTGCAAACTTAAAAGTCCTGGACGACCGCATGTATCGGTAGAAGTCGTAGATAGTGTTTGCACAGCCATTCTACGAAGCGCGGGAAAATCAACGTGGAGGGTGAGTCGTGAGGTACAGATTTCACAGCCCACTGTCTGGAGAATTTTGAGAAAGAAGCTGAAAATGATTCCATACAAAGTGCAGATGTTGCAAAATCTCACTGACCTTGACAAGACAAAGTGCTTTGAACTTTGTGACGAAATGCAGCACCGTTTTGAAAATGACGATTTTGCCGATCACTTAGTTTTCTTCGATGAAGCTACATTTCACATGAGTGGTCAGGTAAACAAGCACAATGTTCGCTTTTGGGGAACGGAGAATCCCAGATTTACAATGCAACACGTGCGAGATTAAAAGCTAAGGTAAATGCGATCTGTGCTGTACCCAAAAAGAAAGTGAACGGCCCCTTATTTTCTCACAATAAAACTGTCACGGGAGGCTCCTTTCTCGATTAGTTAAGTTGTTGGTTGATGTCACAGTTGCAGGACGACAATGACAAATTTATTCTCAAATTGGATGGTGCACCACCGCACTGGTTTTGCAACGTGCGAGATTATCTCCATGAACATATTCCTCACCGTTGGATTGGACGAACCACGGACTACAACAATGGCCACCCAGAAGTACTGACTTAACAGCTTGTGACTTTTTGATGTGGGGGTACGTAAAGGACAGGGTAATAGCCCTTTTCCTTCCTGTTGCTCTAGCGGAGCTGAAACAGCGTATCACAGCTACTATCACTGCACGTGAATCAGATATCTTACCTCGCGTTTGGGCGGAAATGGTTTACCGGATCGATGTGTGTCGTGTGACTACGGGTGCACACATGGAACATCTGTGACTGTTTCTAAAAAAACTTGAAACATTCCCCTATAATTCTGTTACAGGTAACAAAAATATCTTATATTGTTCTTGTTTCATAGTTGGTTAAAACTGTATACTTCTGTATGATTACCCCGTATATATTTATTAACATATAAAGCATATATCTGAAACTACCACCCCACGACCCGCCAGTTGGCTAAATGTTATGTCAGCTTTGTCATTTCAGTAATATATCTGCTCATTTTCCGTTGCTGTTATGGAAATGTCTAAAGATCATGGCTTTACTACAGGGAGCTCGTTCTGTTTGGAAGGAATCATTTGCAAGAGAAAAGAGAACTGCGGTTGTGCAGCAATAAAACTTAAATACAAAAATGTAACTATTTATCTACTGCTTGAAATTTTATCTTTCGATCGCCCGCCTTCCAGGCCTTGGCCACCTCTCCAGTGTTACCACATGAGAGACTTGTCAGCTTGATTGGAATTGTGTACTAGAGATTCTTTAAATTGCAGCAAGTGACTATATTCAAATTGTGATGTAAAATTTTCACGGTACAATTTATAAGTCTGTCGAATGAGACCGCTCATGACTCTGAGATGGAGGAAGTTCCACGAAAACTCCTTGTAGAGTCTTCAAAATCGAATAAAGCGTAAGTGAGGAAGGTCAATGGGGCAGTCAGTCGCAAACATTAAATGACGGATGGAGGGCTCAAAAGATCTTATTATGCAAGAGGTTTCACGTAAGGAGACATTGGGTTTTGTCTTCATTCTTCCTACAACAAATACAAAACAAACTCCTATTTTAAACTAAACGTTTTACTTGGTTTTGAATGGGATAA
Organism: Macrothele yani; assembly: GCA_039090855.1. Lineage (NCBI taxonomy): Eukaryota > Metazoa > Arthropoda > Arachnida > Araneae > Macrothelidae > Macrothele > Macrothele yani. The sequence goes on along the minus strand of CM077034.1, from coordinate 67,139,487 downwards.
TGGTCTTAATTCAGGATTACAGTAATGTGTTTCCAATGGCAACGTGATCTCTCAATAAATAAAATTTGTTACAAATAATTTGTAAGCCGTCCTTGACAAATTAAATGATCTGACGCCACACCGAAACTCATAAAAAAATGGTTCAGCCCACTGTCGATTTCTTTTAAATTTCCAGGAAGCAGATTTGAAAACACGTACATATCATTAAACAAATTAAAGGTTATTCCCTATTTAATGTTATAAATATTATTTTTTTCGAATAAGGTACTGCATGCTTTTTAGGGCATCCAGTGTTTTCCTGTTTGAAAAATGATATCCGCTAAATTAGTATCCTCAAAATTTCCATTAAAGTTATTAATCAAATGATATCATCTTCAAAATATTTATTTGACTTAAGACGGAACGAACAGAATCCCGGACTGCTAGTATGCAAGTTCATATAACACGAAAATCAAATGACTTTGAATATTATGGGTTTCATCTAAACCAGAACTACTTAAACGAATAAATCAGTGGGAAATATTCATGGGCTTTACGAAGAAAAACAAATCTAAAGCTAACTTTAAGTAAAACGCACATACAGTACAAAGGGGTTCATACTCATTCCCAAGCACATAAATTGGCTATACTACATTCCTAGCAATCTCTGCGCTATGATGGTGTTAGTGCTGACGTGCTACTGTCTGTAGGCCTATGTGAAAAGTAAAAGGAGCTCCAGTAAGGACTTCAAAAACTTAATGCCTTATGCGTGGAATAGTTTCATTTGCAGAATGCCTTTTATAAGGCCTGTAAGTGCATTTTAGGAAATGGAGCGATGGACGGGCTTTCCAAATGAAGGCTCTGCTTCAAGGCTTTCCGAATTAGGAGGTCCAATAGAAACAAGGCAGGCCACTCGTCTAGAAGAAAGAAATATCCAGGAACCTCCACAACAGCAAAGCCCCTGTGGAAGTGAAACCATTGGAAACCGCGGTAGCTAAAGCTGCATCTAATACTTACCGTCACCCAGAAATTTACGGAGAACAGGGGAAACAGCTTAATTTGAGAATTTTTAGGCGTTGCCTCTATCACCCACCTTGTCACATCATAAGGACTTACCTTCTGAACCACTATTCCATGTGGTTTTATTATAAGAGCACTTTTACTTTAGCACAAGATAACGGCAGGCATTAGAAACATTTAAAAATTTCGGAACCGGTAAATAAGCCTGACATCTCTTCTTAATGGCGTAGAACTTAATTATATCTTGCCTAGCATTTCAGGATATCTGTTATTTCTCATCGGCCATCTGGAATGACATAGCCATCATTAATTACATCCATATATATGATGAACAAATTCTGGAACAAAGATTGACCTGAGGGTTGTCCCTCGATTGTGGACAACCAATCTTCAGATTCTCGGAAAGTATAGCTAAAAATTTGAAACTCAATGGAAGTGCCGAATTGACAAAGCCAGCACGGCCGTGTGTCAGTGTTACTTAACGACAAAGTTCGTTCTACTTTTAGAATAACAACGCACGAAACAGCTTTATAAATTGTCTAAAGCCGACGTCATGTCAGGTGGCCATGGCTTTGTATTTCAAATAGTAATAAATTAGCAATATCCACGTCTGAATTAATTTTCACTGATTTTGATATTGTATCTGAACATAGCTGAGGAATTTAATTTCGAATTCGAAGCATATACAAATTTCAATTTGAAACATTATTTTCAGTTGTTTTGTTTCTGGCTATCATCCGTAATAATTGTAGAGAAATGCCATTTATCTTATCGGCCAATGGCATGAGTGCGCTTCACTCGAGTAGGCAATGATGTTTCCATTTGTGCATCCAATGACCTTCCTCATTGGCCAGGACGATCATCTTCATTGCATGGCTGACGTGTAGCCATTTATCGGTATTCTTTGTCGTACAAACAGTTTAATCTATGAGGGTAAAATTTAGAGCTGTACAGTAGGGATCTTTAAACATGAGCTCTTGGGCCATGAATAGCCCGTCAAAAATATTTCCATAACCCATCGAGACATTTCACGTCAACTAGGCAAACATTCTACCAGATGCGGTATTTCATAATTTTTTGGGGAGAGCGATATTTGTATGTGCCGAAATCTACAATGGGGATTAAGTACAATTTTTGTATGATGGGTGTGGGTGGGGGAGATTGAGTTTAAAATACGACAATGATTGCTAACATAATATTAATAATTGCGTGATTTTCAAACATAAATTACCACGAACTTTGGCGTTATGTAAATGAAAAAAAGGATAATTACAGTCCATTAGAGTCGTAAATGGCCCCTGCTACTTTCTAGAAGAAGTGAAAAGTGTTCTAGCGGCCGAAGTGCTAAAATCTGCCCATTTTTTATCGTCTAAGCATTCTATTCCCAAGAGTTACCACTATGGTATTAATGGGAGTGGATGGTAGGAGGAGTACCTTCGCGAGACTCTGAAGTTAAAAAGACAGCAGGTGGATATAAAGCTCTTGACTAGTTTGCGATAACAACGACGCTAAATAGTTGACATAAACCGGGTGAAACATTTGAGGCGGCAGAGGTGTTGGGATTTTAAATGCGAGCATAATATCGAACTGTATAACAAGATGTGGAAAGTTGAAGACAAAGTGCGATTTCTTCAAAAAGTTGTCGTCCCATTGCGATTTGTTGAGTATCGGAATAAAGAACTTTGCCTTATTGGCAATGAGAGAATTGCGGTAATGAGGAATACAACATCAAGCATTGCGATACGAAGCACAACAGTGTGAAATATTCTGGATTATGTTGATATTTTCAGACCGATGCAGTTAACGAATTGAAAAGGAAGCTACACTTTTCGCAGCAGTTTTCCACTGACGTAGATAGATAAACAGTTGAAAGCAATCTCTGCGTTAGCTACATGATAACAGAAAAAATTCAAAACGGGGAAACCTTTTATTAACGGAAAGTCTTCAACGTGTATTTCATGTGGTTTGCGCGTCGCAAACTAACGTTGTTTGGAGCATTAGTTTGTCTGGTGTGACAGTTGTTAAGCGCGTGAGGAATTTGGCCGGAGGTGTATTCAGTAATTTCCAAACCAAGTACAGAAAAGTTGATGTTTTATTATTAACAGGTGGATGAATCCATAGATACAAGCGATACTACACAAGTACTTATTTCCATTCATTGCGTTGAGAAAAACTTAGTGATTGTAGAGGAATTAGTCAGTGTAGTTGCTCTTAAAAGCACCACACATACCTCAGATTTGTATTCAAGTCCAAGAGATATCTTGGCAAAGTGTGGGTTAGCCTTGCGGAATACATCTGCCAAAACCGCAGATGCCTGCTACGTCGGAAAAAAGGTAGAAGCAATGGCTTTCATCATATTGGGTTGGCCAAGAAGTAACTACGTTTTTTCACTGCGTAAATGGAAGGCGAAATTTGAACGGAAAACAAAAAATTTAGTCAACAACATATTGTCCATTTTGTTCGATGACCTTTTGCCATCTGGCAGGCAAGTTTATGAATCCGCGCTGAGAAACGGTTTGTTTTTTTGTTTTTGTTTTTCGGCAAAAACAGTTTCGAGAGCGATTTGATAGCCTCATCATCAGAGAAAGTTTTACCATTCAAGGCGTTTTGCGAAGAACGAAACTCATGGTAATCTGGTGATGCCACGTCTGGCGAATATGTTCGATGTGGTAACACATCCCATCCAAACTGCAACAATTTTGACGAGTGATCAAATTGTATACGGTCTTCCGATATCATGGTGAAACACAACACCTTTTGCGATTCACCAACTGTGGAAGTTTCTGTTTGATTGCATCATTTTATTTATCCAGCAGACGACATTACACGTCCGAATTAATGGTTTGGTTGCTTGGAAGCAATTCAAAATACACAATACCTTTGGAATTCCACAAGACTGACTGTATAACCTTGCTTTGGTGCACATCTGCTTTTCAAGTGTTTTAAGCAGGTTCATCAGGTTTGCTCCATGATCTTTTTCTTTTGGCGTTGTCGTAGAAGATCCATTTTGCATCTCCTGTTATTATACGTTTGAAAAATGGATTGTTTTTTTTCATGTTTCCAGAGCGAATCGCAGATGTCAACGCGCTTAGTGAGATTAATTTCTTTGAGCTCATGGGGTTTTCAACATAATTAATTTAAGAAAATAGGCCGTTACATCATTATTGTTCGCGCCCATCAAAAACATAAAAATATACATGACATTTATAATGATATGTACACATGAAAGAGGGTAAAGCTACCCAGATTAAAAAATTAAAAACACGAATGCAGGCAAGCATTCTATGAGTATCGTAATGGTACAGGAATCTGGGGTCAAGTGCAGCCCTATAATACGTGAAATACAACTAGAGAAGCACAGGAAGCATATTTAGCATATGAGAGCAAATAACAAAATGATTTCGGGAGAATGTGCTAGAACAGGGAATGTAAGTAAATACAACGATGTATGTAATAAACAAAAACATTGTACAAAACACAAGATACAACATCACATATTTGGTGCCACATCAAGTACTTTGATCATAAAATACAGGGATGCTCACGGAGTAAATATCGTCACAGAACACGACTCACCTAATAAAACATAATGGCACACACATGTGTACTACAGGATACAAAATATGTTCGTGAGCAAAATCCCATATAATATGCAATGTAAGAAAAAAGGAAATTTTTACAACATGTTGCCACACAAATAAAGTTAATTAACAGTACACACAATGTTACTCGACATTGGTGACGAAATAAAAAAGGAAACTGAAGAAAAGAGTAAAGACACAATACACAATAGATACGGTGAGTAAAAAAAAAACATGAGAGAACAGTGAATACAACCTGGCGGAAATAAAAATCAAAAGTTTGATGAGTCAACATCTCGTGAACAGTATACCACCTTTAAAAAAGTCATGTTGTTTTCAAGATATTGAAAGAAAGAAAAGGATGAAGCAGTTCTACACTCTGTTCTTAAAATAGAAGAAACACGACTGATAAAATAAATATAACACTCAGAGTGGTTAATAACGTTAAAGTACCCATGTAACTCAATTATCACTCAGGGAAGCTACGCAAATGAAATCTACAAGAGAGATGCAAAGCCTAGGTTATGAAAGAGGTACAATGCCATGATGCTGATACAGAGAACAAGAAAGAATGCACTAGGAAAATTGACAGCACATTTGCAGAGTGATACGATAATAACGTGATCGCCTATAACACGGATAAAAACTATAATAACTATGTATAAGTACGTACAAACAATTACGATATTTAGAGAAAACAGCAGGCAAGTAACATTAATCATAAATAGGGTCAAAATAGGAAGAAAAAAACGTACTGTGATGCAAAACTCAAGTATGTACAACACAAAACAATGTTAACATGTTACCATAACTATGCGTACGTAGTTTACCACAACGTTGCTACTCAGAAAATAAAAAAATTAAACCACAGAGCACTCTTGGTACGGTGAAACAAATATCGAACGAAAGACACAGTGGACTTAGTGTACCAGACACGAAAAAAAAACACACAACATAAACTCAAATGGCGAGACGTACAGAACTCCCATCCATCGTAAACCATCCTGAGTGCTTGGCCCAAGTGGTGTGAAATATTGTGAGAGAGTTGGACGATCGGGCGGTGTTATATTCAAGTCGAAGGCGTGCAACTATTCAGCTTTGAAAGCACGATAGCAAACGAATTCCGGCCTGTAGAATTCAAAGTGGATGCGATGCAGAACGTTGTTATTGATGAAACATGTGAATAACATGCTTGACAAGTACAAATAGAAAACAGCAGGTATCTGGTAGACGTGTTGGCGGATGCTTTGTTAATAGAAGCCACGAATATGCTTGGAATGGAAGATCTTGAGAAACGATGAGGCCAGCCAGGCGGAAAGCAGAATTGAGAAGCGGTAGCAGGATAGGGCAGTGGCAATAGGTGTGATAAACATCCCCGACATTACCACAGAAAAAGCAGAGCGGAGAAGAGACCAGCGACATACGGAAAATAAGATGGGGAACAGCGAGAAGACGGTGAAGGAAACGCCAGTGAAGATTGAGCTCGAGCGGAGAGGAGAGATGAGAAAGGAAGCTGACCAGACGGTCATGGAAAGCGAGGAATAGAAGTCAGAGATGGGTTGTGGAAGGTCCGAAGGTGAACGGAGAAAACGATAGAGGGAGGCAGTGGTGAAGGAAAGGACGGGGGCGACAGAGTCAAGGAGAGGAAGAAAGAACGGAATAGGAAGACTGGGTCGAGAGACAACACGGATTCCATCGGCAGTAGCCAAAGCAGGGTATAGAGAGAGGAGAGAAGTGCGAAGGAGGGCATACTCCTCCTCAAGAGAAGGAGTAGAAGTAGGCAAAAGGGAAGTAGTGGGTTTCCAAGAGAGGTTAGCAGTAATCAGGGCGTTGACTGTTAAGATGCCTGAACGAACCGAGAGTGGGAGGAGAAAGAAAGGTTGGTTAGGCGGGTGGATCAGTGAGGAAAAGAAGAGTGGTTCGACAAGGAGATCAAGAGTAGTGACAGGAGGAGCCCGGGAAAGAGGAAGGGACCGGAAAAACGTAAGAGCTTCAGAGATAGTAGACGAAATGTTAGAGGAAGGAAAGGTGTAAAAATCCATCTGGAAAAGAAGAAGAAACGTGAAGGACGGATCATGGGCAGAAAGGAGTGCATCAAAACTAATCACGAGAGAAGCAGAGGTAGAGGTAAGCAGACGAAGAAAATTGGTAATACGGTACGTTCTATAGTATTGATGAATATCAATGAGCCGGATTCCACCATGCGACTCAGGAAGATACAATGTCTGGGCCGCCGACCAATGCTTGGACTGCCAGATGACGGAAGTGAACTGACTGTTGATGTCAGTAAGGCGAGAGGCCAAGAAAACTGTTGAATTCCAGGAATATGTGCATAGTGAGAGCAGGTAACGCTGGACAATATGAGCACGTTGAAAATAAGATGCAAATGGAAAGACGAAACGCCAATACGCAGCTGGGCGCCGAAGCCTTGGAAAAAGGTTGGTCCATGTTGCATGTTCTGCGGTAAACGGATGACCAGCATAGTGGCCGAGGATCTTCTGGGTCGAGGATGACAACACCGATCCCCAAGGGGAGTCAGTGTGGCCTATCCAAGACCCACCCCAGAGACCAGTACTATTAGAGACATTAAGTGATGCTCCCGAAACAGCAGCATATTGGTGATAGGTGATGAGCAAGTCCTCAAACTGAGCTTCTCTTCTGATGCAAAACGTCGCATCGTCCGCATAAGCGGAGAAAGTATACTCGTAATATCGTGTGCTTGCGCCGGTAGGCGGTAGTGAAGATCGAAGAGAGCGATGAGCAGCAATCAGGAACGGTTCAAAGGCTATTGCAAGAAGTTGCACCGAAAGGGGGCAACCCTGCCTAATCTCACGTTGAAATGGAATTTAAGCCGTCAGAAAGGAGGCCGCTCGGACATGAAAATGGGCGCTCCGATAGAGACTAAGTAAAAGAGTAACCAAAGAAGAGGGGGAACCAAAGCTATGAAGAGTAACAGAAAGATAGTCGTGAGAAATGTTACCGAAGGCTGATTTTTTATCAATGTTAAGCAAGGCAAGTGGTTCAGAAAGTTTTCGAGCAAATAAAAACAAGGTTGTGAACAAAAGAAATGTTGTTAGCGATAGACTGACCAGACACAGTGTATGACTGGTTAGGCGAAAGGATGAAAGGAAGAACAAGATTCATACGACAGGAAAGGTGTTTAGTAAAAAATTTATAGTCAAGATTAAGAATGGAAATAGGACGCCAATTTTGCTGGCACAGGGGGTCTCCTTTCTTCGGTTGGTTGGTTGGTTGGTTATTAGATTTTATTGGCGCAAGGGCCATGATTGGCCAAAGAGCGCCAGATACAAGACAAACAGACAAAATTAAAAAATGGGGCATAAATCGCAAAATCTGGATGACCAAGTAAAACCGAACCATGAGTACAAAGGAAGGGCCACAAAAGACAATGAAACAAACAGTATGAAAAACATGGTACAATGGTGAGAAACAAGCCGATTATGTAAAACTGAGGAATGAGAATGATAAAACACATTACGAAATCGAACACAACTACACATAGGATGAGTCACTCTCCTCCCCCACACACTCCAATGTAATGCTGGCCGAGGGCGAGGACGAACTGTCACTATCCTCCCCCTCATGTTCCTCTGCAATGTTAGTTGAGGCTGGGGACGAACTGTCACTCTCCTCCCCCCGATGTTCCTCTATAATGTTGGGTGAGGGTGGGGACCTCGCCGAGTCCGAGACAGTTGCAATGTTGGTCAGGTGGACCGCGACAGTTGGATGGACACGGCACACTTTTGCGGATTGAGGGCCTGGTCTTCCGCACGTACAGGCTGTCTGCTGGGAACCGGAAGAGTCGGTCGTCTTCAAAAGAGAAGGCGCAGACTCAGCTGGTCGAATAAGCTGGAGCTCGGTGAAATCCACCTGTGTCGCTTGTTCAACTGTAGATCGCTTGGCAAGTGCTGCGAGAGCTACAGGGCGCGGAACAAAGGGCTGCACGGGTTGTGACAGAGACTGAACTACTGCGGCAAAAGTACGCTGTCGGTTGTTGGGAATACCCAACTTGGCCTTGGCAGCAGGGTACGAGAGGCCTTCCAGGGTCTTGAGGCGCTGGATCGCCATCTCGTCCTTCCATTTCATACAGTTGCGGGAGTAAGCTGCATGGGCCTCACCGCAGTTAACACAGCAGGCCGCAGAAGTGCAACCCTCCCCGTCATGTGCACTGGAGCCACAATTTGCGCAACGAGCAGAACTCTTACAGAAACGTTGGAAATGTCCGTACCTCTGGCACCTGAAACAGCGCAGAGGACTGGGAATGTACGGGCGAACTCCACAGACCAAGTAGCCAGCCTTGATTTCATTCGGAACTTTCGGGGAGTTAAAAGTCAAGATGACATTTTTTGACTTAATCAAAGAACCATCGCGCCGGAACATCATACGACGTGCAGCAATAACACCCTGATCTGCAAGTTCAGTCACCAATTCTTCCTCACTGCATGGCAAGAGATCAAACTCCGAAATAACACCCCGAGAGGTGTTAAGAAACGGGTGAGGTGTCACTTTTACAGGAATACCTTGAAGACTAGTGAGGTGCAGAAAAGTGTTACTCTGAGAAACACTGCAAGTTTGGACAAGCAGGTCCCCAGAGCGAAGCTTCCTCACAGACTTCAAGGGGCCAACCGAAGCGTCCAAAGCTTTAGAAAGGAAAAAGGGAGATCTGGTGGACAGTCTCTCATGCGGATCGATGGATTCTACAAGTAAGTGAGTAGCATGCGTAGTCACAGCAATCGAGGAGACGACGCTTCGGAGCGACTGGTACAGCTGCCGAAGAAGAGGTTCCACATTCTTGGTCCAGGTCAAGGTCTAAAGACCGTTTAAGGGTATGAGACTTGGTAGTTTGAGAAGACGAAGGACAGTCGTTGTCAACTATCATTTTCTCAGGTGACTTAAATTTGGAGTTTTTGTTCTTGTTTTTACCCATGGAAAAAAAGGAGGAAGATTCGTCTGCAGACTACTCCACCCACCACCGAGCCCTACAAGGGAGAACTGGAGGTCTGCAAGCCAAGAAAATGACGCTGGACACAGTTCTGGAGCTTATACGTTGCAGATATAGTCCGTTGGCTGTGATCACACGCACTCGGCGGACACTTCGGCCTCCGGGTACCGTCATGCCAACGCCTTTGGCATGATCCCACAGCCCCGGGCTCACCCTGCCGTGCTATACGACAAAAAAGCCGCTAAAGCCGTGTACACAACTTGGTACAAGACTTCTGCCTAGAGGTGGGTTAGTCTCTAGCCTCCCGTTTACAGCGAAGCCGGGGTGGAAGAGGAGTGTTGGTACACAGGAGGCACTTATCCGGTCTCCTGCGACCTCAGCCGCCAGACATCCCATTTCCGCCTCACGGGTCTCCGCACGCGGCAAACATGCAGGTAGGTCTAGCACCCAAAACAGCTAAAAGGAAAAAAGAAATCCAAAGAAGACAAATCCTGGAAGGGAACTTAAACGGAATCTCAGCAACCTACGAACTGAGCGGTTAATATAATACAGTTAGTGGTGGAGGGTAACAAAACCACAAGACCGGGGTGTTAGTGCATAACGTGGTAGCGATTAGGTAAAGTATACAACACGGGCAACTAGCCAGTGGAGAAAATAAATAAAAACGAAAAAGCGAGACACAAGACCAGCTCGGGATCGTGGGGCCGCGACTCCCCAACAGCTGGATGAACAGCCGTCCCTGCAAACACCAACAGCACCAAAATAAAAAACAAGCGGTGGCATGACATCAGATGTTGACCAGTCACAAGGTCAGCTCGGGCCGTGGGGGCGCCGCTCCCCAAATAACTGGAAAACCAGTTATCCCCGTGCGGGGCCCTTTCTTCGGCAAAAGAATGACGTGGGCCACCGTAAACTCCGGCGGCAGTGCAGAAGAAGATTGAGCTGCGGAGAAACAGGCGAGAAGGAAGGGGAGAAGAGTTGGAAGGAAAGCACGGTAAAAGGAAAGAGAAAAACCATCAGTTCCAGGAGAGGCATGAGGATTTAGAGATGCAAAAGCCTCTCTGAGTTCAGCGGGGGAAAAGGCCGCGAGACGAGAAGAACAAATTTGTGAGGAGACCTGCGGAAGAGCACGAAGAAGGGGGGATGATAAAAGAGAGTGAGTCTGCATTACCGCTCGGAATTTATCTCGGAAAAGTTGACGAACCTGTGTGCAGATAGTGACAGAGTCTGATGCAACAGTTCCATCAGACAGACGGAGATGTCGGAGGGTAGTAGATGAACGCCGTAGTCTTTCCGTGCTTGAGAGAAATTCATATGATTGAGCTGTTGAGGAAAGATGAAGTAGTTTCATCGGACAAAGATCTTGCTGAGCCATCGGGTGAAGCAGCGCTCTAAAGGCATTCTGTACTTCAGGATATGATGGATCTGTAAGAGACATCGAAGAAAGGATCCCACGAAGGTTGCTGACTTGCATACCACGTTCAGTACGGGCAGCAAATGAGTGTTGTCGAGTTAACATACAAAGCTCAAACTTAATGTCGAGCCACAACTTAAGTGCACTTGGTGTTGTGGCGAGAAGGTGACGACGATCATCCAAGAATCGACGGATTGTGGTGCAGAAAATTTCATCCTGAAGAAAGTCATCATCAAAGGACCAGGTACGCTGCGAAGTAATTGGCAGTGCAGAAACGCAGATAGACAGCGTCACCGCTCTGTGATCAGACGAGGTTGTTGGCACATGCCGTGCCTCAGTAGATGCAGGGAGCAGCTCGGAGGAGACGTAAATTTGGTCCAACCGGCATGCTGACGAACCTTGCCGAGGTGATTTGCTCCAGGTATATGAAACCGTGTTTGGATGAAAATGACGGAGTGAGTCAACAAGATGATGGTCGGTAAATAGTAGCGTAAGCTGATCGACTAGGATAAGACGAAGTTCTCTTAGGGATCGGCTGCGGTCCAACAACGGGAACAAAGTGCAATTGTCGTCTCCTCCTAAGGCATAAAAATCACCGGGGGAATCGCAGTAAGTGCTAAACGTAAACATTGAAAAAGAGGGTGAATGAGAGATTCATCTGCAGGAATATAAATATTAAATATGTGATAGGTAATATGATCAATACAGAATGCACAACATTGTAACAAATCAAGTTATAAATTATTTACAGAGACTGTAGTCAATGTTAGATATTTCCATTTAAATAAAATCTATAATTCCTTTAAGTAACGCAGTAAGCCACTTACCAGCTGCAGGAAGATCTATCCTTTGTAATCACAGAGAGAAAAAAAGGATTCCACACATATAAACGCTTCAATGACAACACACTAATATTTATTGTGCATCTCCACAAAAAGGTAATAACTCACTATTCCAACACGCACAACCTCTACATATCACCGACATTGTTGTTGTTCCGTTAAAGATCAACCACTTAGATTACTAACTGACGTGAGCAGCAGAAATGGATTTTAGGCAACGCTCGCTAGAATAAACAAATAAAAAACGTTTCGAGCAGCGCCACCTGCAATTCTGTTAAATGCTCGCTGAGGCGTCTGGTTCGAAGAACTCTGACAGTCATATTTCTTATAATAATTTCTAACAGTCTCCCACTTGGCTGGAGGAAATCATTTTATCATGCCTAGTGTCAGTCTAAGTTTTTCAAACTGGGGTCCAGCCAATGGCTTGGTGAAAATGTCCGCAACCATTTGAGAAGTATTACAGTAGTTTAACTGAAGAACAGTTCCACTCAATTCTTTCACAAACTGATACCACACCATAATGTGTTTAGATCTGGAATTGATCTTTTGATTTTCTATAAGACGTATAGTTGATTTATTATCCTGAAATATTGTAGTGGTTCCAGTGTGTTCACAATCAAAATCCTTGAGTAACTCTCGCAACCACAATAGTTCTTTGCTTGCTTATGCAGTGGCGATGAACTCTGCTTCGGTTGTCGATAAGGCTGTTGTTGACTGCTTACGGCTGGTCCAACATATGGCACTCTTTCCAAGCATGGAAACAAATCCAGATGTTGATTTCCAGTCAGTCCAGTCTCCTGCCCAGTCAGCGTCTGCATAGCCTTTTAAAATTAGTGGGTCTTGTGAAGATAGTCTTAATTTAAGGTTTACTATTGATTTCAAATAATAAATTAATTTCATAATGGCTAACCAATCTTGTTTACTTGGTTTTTCTACTTTTCTGCTTAAGATGCCTATGGCAGTTGAAATGTCTGGTCTTGTTACTGTAGATAAATACATGACAGCTCCCACTATTTCTCTATAAAGTCCATTATTTTTTAGAAGTTCTTCTTCTTCTTGAATGTTCTTTCTGTAGTCTGTACTGATTGGTGTTTTACTTTCCTTATTTTGATCTGTAGCATAACTTTGTATCATCATCATCATCATCATTGTCAACCATTATCAATCCACTGCTGGACGAAGGTCTCCCCAAGTTTCCTCCACAACGGTCTGTCTTGTGCCAGTCTCCTCCATGTCACTCCCGCATATTTACGAATTTCATCCACCCATCTCCCATGTGGTCTTTTTCTGGGTCTTTTCCTGTCCCTTGGAATCCAATCTAAAATTTCGGTTGTCCATCTATGGTCTGTCCTTCTGGCAGTATGTCCAGCCCATTGCCATTTCAGGGATTTAACTCTGATCATGATGTCTTCCACTCTCGTCATTTTTCGGATCCACGAGTTCCTCTTCTTATCTCTCCTGGTTATACCAAGCATGCACCTCTCCATGCTTCTTTGAGTTGTCTGCAGCCTTTGTATGTCTCTTTTAGTTAAGGTCCACGTCTCTGCACCATACGTAAGCACTGGAAGGATGCATTGATCAAACACTTTTCTTTTAAGACATAATGGCATATTGCTCTTGAAAATTATGCTGTTTCTTCCAAAAGCCCTCCAGGCAAGTTTTGTACGCCGATTAATTTCTTCATCAATGTGACCCTCACTTGATATCTGCTGTCCAAGATAAACATACGTATCTGTTATCTCCAGTTGTTCTCCATCAATCGATAAATCTTCATTTCTTGTAAAAGCATTGAACATTACTTTTGTCTTCTGAAAGTTCATTTTTAATCCCACTTCTTTACTCTTGTCAGCAAGTTCCTGGATCATACTCTGCAGCTCTGATGGGGTAGTTGCAAAAATGACTACGTCATCAGCAAAACGAAGGTGGGTTAGATAATCTCCATTAATCTTTATCCCTTTGTTTTCCCAGTTCAGTGATTGAAAGACATTTTCCAATGTGGCATTAAAGAGCTTCGGAGATATGGTGTCACCTTGTCTCACTCCCTTTCCAATTTTTATGTGTGTTGTATTTTCAAACAGCCGAATCTTTGCACTTGCATTTTCATAGATGTTATTAATAATATTAATGTATGCATCTTCAATACCGCAGGATTTCAGAGCCGTGGTAACTGCTGATGGTTTCACCGAATCAAAGGCTTTTTCATAATCGATAAAAGCCATGCACAATGGAAGTTCATATTCCCTCGCTCTTTCAATTAGTTCTCTCAGTACGTGGATATGATCTATTGTGCTGTAGCCACTCCTGAATCCAGCTTGTTCTCTCGGTTGAGCCATGTCCAGTGTTACCTTCAAGCGGTGTGAAAGAACTTTAGTGAAGATTTTATAAACCACTGATAGGAGGCTGATAGGTCTGTAGTTCCTGAGATCCTCAATGTCACCTTTTTTATGTAGCAGGATCATTGTAGCATTGTTCCAATCCTCAGGAATCTTCCCTTCATTAAGGCATCGAGTGAAAATTTGGGCGAGTACTGTTTCAATTTCTCCACTTGCTTCTTGTATGATGTCTATAGTAATTCCATCTTCTCCTGGAGCTTTCCCCCGCTTCATGTTCTTGATTGCATGAGCAACTTCTGCTGGGAGGACTGGAAGAACTCTGGTACCTTTCATGATGTCTGGAGTACATGTATCATCCCTTTCATATAATTTGGAGTAGAAATCTTTCACTCTTGTCAAAATTTCGCCTCTATTTCTTGTTATAGAACCATCTTCTTTTCTCAGAGCCATAATCTGTTTTCTTCCCTTACTGAGATGTCCCTTTGCTATCTTTAGGCTTTGGTTGTTTTCAATTGCTTTCCTCACTAGCTCACAGTTGAATTTCCTTACGTCTTCAGTGATACTTTTTCGTGCTGTCTTGCATAGCTCTATATATTCCACTTTGGAAGTCACATCTTCTTTAGTTGTCCTCATCTCTCTTCTTTTTTGCATCAACATTTTGGTTTTTCCTGATAATTTGTTTACATGCAACTTGTTCTTAGACCCAGCTAATTTTGTTGCTGTTTCCATAAGAGCTTTGGTTACTTTTCTGCTAACTTCCGAAATATCCACTTCTTCCGATGTTAGGCCTTCTAAAGCAGAGAATCTGTTCTTCAGTTCCAACTTGAAAGTATTATGGTGTTTTTTAAGGTTGGTTATGTCAATACATTCTGTTTGTCTTATGAGCTTGCCACGTTCCAGTTTAGTGTTGAGGTGCATCTTACATCTCACCAATCTATGGTCACTACCTGTGTTGAACTTGTTCAGCACACTGCAGTCTTCGATGACGAATTTTTTGTTACACATAATAAAATCAATTTCACTTGTCGTCCCAATTGGATGTCTCCATGTCCATTTCCTGTGTGGCTTTTTCTTGAAAAAGGAATTCAAGATGAAAAATCCTTCTGCCTCTGCAAACTCAACAAGAGTATTTCCACGCTGGTTTCTGTTGCCGTGACCGAATTTACCTACTGAAGTTTCATTCTGTTGCCGGTGCCCTATTTTTGCATTGAAATCTCCCATAATTATCTTCAAGTGCTGCTTACCTTTATTATTTAGATAACGAATTTCCTCATAAAATTCTTCAATTTCTTCTTCAGGATGACTTGTGGTGGGTGCATAAGTTTGAATAATCTGAGCCTGGTATCTTCTCGATAGTTGGATAACGAGTCGTGCAGCTCTGTCGGAGGAACTTTCAACTTCTACCACTTTATCCTTCAGTTTCTTGTTTATTATAAATCCAACACCACTGGTTCTACCAGTATCTGTCCCACGATAATAGAAGAGATGTCCACTTTTCAGTTCAATGAGATCTTCTCCTTTTCTCCTTACCTCACTTAGCCCGACGATGTCCCACTTGATCCTTTGTAGTTCCTCTTCCAATTCAAGAAGCCTTGAATCAGAAGATAGGGAGCGTCCGTTGTAGGTAGCCAAGGTCAGCATCAAATGGCAGCCTAGTCCGGTCCTCCGGGGATTCTTAGCACCCTCTGCCTTCATGTCGCACTGGCCGCTGCCTTGGCCAGGTACATTCCAGCTGCCGGAGACTGAGGGCCAAGATTTAAGTTGTAGAGTCATTTTGGAGGTGATTGGCCATAACTCACCACGCTGGCCAAGCGGGTTGGTGAGTGTGGGATAGCATTTCCTCTGATCCCGATGGTATAGTTATACCGCTATTTGCGGTCGTCAGAGCCCCTTTAGTGGGAACAGGATGCACCACGAGAAGGCGGGGTTGACATTTGTCAAGGAGAGGCTGTGATGTTACGCATCACCTGACCTTACATCCCATAACTTTGTATAATTTCCTTTATTTTATTACTTTGACTTCGAAGAAGACTTCCATCTTCTTCTCTTTCTATTTGAATTCCAAGATAATATGTTATGTGGCCTAAATGTTTGACTTCAATTTGATTTTTCAACAAATTTGCAGTTTTCTTTATATTTTCTGTGTTATTCGATGCAATTAATATATCATCTACATAAATAGCTAAATAAGTTGTTTGTTTTCCATCCTTTAGTGATAGTAAGTTATATATATAGTTATATATAGTGATAGTAAGATATCTGTTGTACTTTGTTTGAAGCCCTTGTTGAACTAATATTCTGTTATTGTTTTATTCCAATTTCTGGCACTTTGTTTGAGACCATATATGCTTTTATGCAATTTACAAACTTTTTCTTCTTTTCCTGATTCTCTGAAACTTTCTGGTTGTTCCATAAATACATCTTCTTCTAATTTTCCATACAGGAAAGCAGATTTTCTATCAAGATGATGAACATTCCATTTTCTATTTGCTGCAACTGTTAAAAGTGTTCTTAATATGGTATGTTTTACCACGGGTAGAAAGGTTTCTTCAAAGTCTGATCCCGGTTGTTGTGTATAATCCTTTGCAACAAGTCTTGCTTTATAGCTTCGACTTTTCCACTTGCATTGTATTTTGTTTTGATAATCCATTTATTTTTAATGGCTTTCTTTCCTTCTGGAAGATCTACCAAAGTCCAAGTTTCATTTTCCTTCAATGCATCTAGTTCTTCCTTTATGGAATTCAACCAGTTTTCTTTTTCTATTTCGTTCATGTCCTGGATTACTTTTAAATTTTAAGGATCCTTTTTATACTGAACTTTTGCAACATATGCTAATCTTTCAGGTGGTTTTCTCTGTTTATTCTTGAAGACATTCTTTGAACATTATCAGGTTCTTCTCTATCATTATTTTCTTCCACAGTTTCTGATGACATTACTTAATTTTGAACGAAAAGTTCTTGTTCATCTTCTTTCCTTTCAGCAGGTTTACTTTTTATTATAGCTTGCTGACGTTCATCAAATTTTACTGATCTGGTAATGATTATTTTGTTTGTTTCAATACGAAGATGATGGCTTTCCATACATCATCCTGCAAGAAAATTTCTGTGCAAAGTCTTTCTCAAACTGTGAAAATGTAACGACTGTTGTAGTGAAAGTGTGGAATTTTATGCGGTCAGAAAGTCTCAAACACATATAATTTCAAAAGCTCTGGAGCGATTTGGAAGATCAACATTGTGATGTTCACGGACCAAAAGACCACTCAGGAAATAGACCAGGGTCCATTATGGTAGGATATGCGCATATATGCAGCATGACGTAGGGGGGGGGAGTGTCCGAAGGGTATAAAGCACACGGTCGGTGTACGCTCAGCAATTCGGTAAAAGCTATTGCACGATGTACATCATTTTACACGACGTCGAAATGCTGCCAACGTGTGATATGGCCAACATGCATTATTTCAGTAGACGACATCTGGATGACTTTACCCGAGGTCGCGTCATTGGGAAGTTGGAAGTAGTTCGAAGTGTAACTAGTGTGGCCGAGGTGTCCGGGATCGCTCACAGCATCGTTTTACGAGCTTGGAGAGCATTTCAAACGACAGGAACAGCTATCCGAGAGTTTAGCAGTGGTCGTTCACGAGCAACCATGGCGGTGTACGACCGGTATATTGTCCTACAGACGAGAAGAGACAAACGGCAGACAGCGGAAGAAATCGAAAGGCACACGCAACAGACAACTGGAAGATCGTTATCGCGTTTTACCGTGGCCAGGAGGCTGCACAAAGGTGGTCTATTTGCACGACGACCAGTACGGTGTGTGCCATTTACGCCTGCTCATCAGAGACGGCGGTTTTTATAGTGCCAGGAGCACAAAAACTGGACACATCAGCAATGGGGTCGAGTTCTGTTTAAGGATGAGAGCCGATATAGTCTGATGAGCGATTCTGGACGTATACGCATCTGGATAGATCGGGGAACACGCAATCACACCTCCACCATCATCGAAAGGGACCGGTTGGGAGGTGGCGGGGTTTTCGTTTGGGGCGGTATCATGCTTGGTAGCTGTACTGACCTCCACACCTTCCATGGAGGTTCAGTCATTGGTGTCCGCATATGTGTACCAAGGTTCTCCTGCCTCACGTGTGTCTGTTTAGAGGTGCTGTGGGTCCTGAGTTCCTCTTCATGGAGGACAACGCTACACCTCATCGTACAGTGGCTGTCGCACAGCTGTTGGACAGTGAAGATATTCAACGCATGGATTGGCCCGCAAGGTCCCTGGACCTAAATCCAATCGAACACGTGTCGGACCTTCTCCGGAGACGCTTGGCAGCTCGTCACCAGCCGCCAGAAACTATTCCGCAGTTGCGATTGGCGCTACAAGAGGAATGGGCTGCGATGCCTCAACAGATCCTTGACAACCTCGTCCTCAGCATGGACAGACGTTGTAAATTCTGCAACGCAGTCAGAGATGATCATATCCCCTACAAAAGACTGTATTTTTCTTGGCAGCCGCCTGTCACATGGACGTTTCTGTCTTCTGTCCAATTGTGCTCGAAGCTACCTTTTCAATAAAGTGCCTTTGTATCCTTTGGATTCCTTGTTTGGACGAGTTTGCTCACTTGTCTTATATTCTCACATCTTGGGGATGTTATAGTATGATTTGAGTCGATGTGGATCACTTCTGCACGACGTTACGTTCGGAAAACCATATCGTCCTTAATTTTTACACGCCAGTGTATATTGGACGTTCAACCACCGAACCGAAAATAAAAGCAATTCACGATAGTTAAAAATCAAATAAGATGCACCATGTGCCTGAACAGCAGTAATACATCTTTTGCCTGGAAATATGTACAAGTGCGAGGACTTTACGTCTCCTTAAAGAACATCTGAATCTGAAATAAAATATTGTATAATGAGCAATAATCTGGCCTTGGCTAATTGTCATTGGGTGATACAGTTGCTTTCTAAACTTAGTTTAGTGGAGAAACCTAAACGTCGGTACTCTTCTTCGATAAATAAAAATAAAAATAAATTAATGAAATAAACGTAAAACAACAGATTGTTTGCACATTGGAGCAATATTTTCTCCAAATCACAGTTACAAATAGCACTATGAGGGTTTGAGGTATTAGGTTTCTCTTTTTGTTTTCTTCTAACATGTGTGTGTAATATTTTCGCTAATAAAATTAAGAGATTGAAGTTACATTAACATTGCCTCCCCATAGAAATAGGATTTAAGAAAGTAAGTTATGATAATTTACGCCTAAATTATTAGTTTTCAGCGGATCTGTTTCTGAATATTTCTGAACATGCAATTGCACCTTCAGCGTTCGAGAAATTATCATGAAGAATTTAATTGAAAAAGTTTTACTTCATTGCGAAATATATTCACAAGTATATTCATTGTCCATTTATTCACAAGCGTACTACGTCACATCAGAGATATATTAAAATATCTTTGAATTTATTTTCTTATTTTATTGAATACTTTGAAAAAGTATTTTCGCAAGACTAATAGTTTTGGATTTCCTGCTGGAGGGATAGGTGAGAATGACAGATGTTTAACTGCACATATGAAGCAAAAAGACACCGATTTTTCCAGTGAAACTTTCATTTGGATGGTGAAAGTCCCAGAGTACGCAATTCCAGGTATTGTTATTTTCTGTATCCCCTCCAGCAGCATCACCATTCCTTTAATTCTCTTTCCATTTCTGCAGTTTTTGACGAAAGATCAACGTTTTCTTTTTAACCATGGACTTTTGTAAGAAATCACATATTCCATTTACCTAGGAGTAGGTGAACGTTTTAAAACTCTGTTATCGTGGTACTGCAAAGTTGGAAAATAATCTGCTGATGGAGTACTCCAAAGGTACCAAAAAGTCTACTATCGCAATACAGCCATGATTTACCACCTTGCTTGTAGTGGGTTTAGAAAGTGCCTTTTTCACAATTCCGTGGTTGAGCGTTTTACGCATCCGCCTTTCCCATTGCTTTCCTGTATACATTCTTCCACTAAGACACAAAAATTTCATTGGAATTTTAAAATATCATAATGTATGCCACCACTTTCATTTCTCTACTTCAGAACAGCGCGTACCAGATTTTCTCTGACACGTTGCGTATACAATATCCTTTAAGTTTGTTATTTTACTTGTTAAAACTGCTCATATTAGTTATTCTTCTCCATCGCAAAATGTGAAATTTTGTCAAATGATTTTCGTTACGATCAAACTATGTTTGGGTTTGTATTATACCAAAAAAATATATAATTTCTTATTAAATCTGAGATCTTGAAAAAAACGGGGTCCTCGTAAGTAATTCTTGTACATTTTGCGGTGATGATAACGAACAGTTACATACTTTAAAATAATTAATCAAATTTGACCATTATTTTCAAACGAATGCTCAAAACATGATAAAATGTATAGTACAGTACTTTGCGCCAAATTACGAATATTATAAAATTTTTTGGAGCATAACGACCTAGATTTATGTAACTGCATTTAAAAATTGCAAAACAAAGGTGAATAATAAAGATAAATTGATAAATTTAAAAATTAAGAATCTACATTCGGAGGGGAAGTTTTTTCGTGTGGGGTTTAACAACAACCGTGAACAAATTTATGGATTAGAAGCAGGCATCAAGCTAGTTCTCTAGTTTCCCGAAAACCACTGGTTTCTGAAAAACGAGAGACTAATAAAACGTTTAGTCTAATAAAACGTTTATGCCTTGTTTATGCAGTCGTAAGTCTAAGAAAACATTTATGTATTGTTTATGCCGTCATTAGTCTAATAAAACGTTTATTCCTCAGAGAAATTCTAATCCGAACCATCGCGGATGAATACTGAGAAGTCAGCGCTTAATCCTCTATTCCACTGGAGCACGCAGTAAGCTCAAGTATAAAAATACACTGGCAGAAAGTGAAAAAGAACACCAAGAAGGAATTGGCGGACGATCATGGAATTTACATATGTTAATGGGGTCGAGTTAACGTAGGTGTGATGTGAATTTCATGACCAACCGGTTAGCGCTTACGCCACAGCAAGGCATAATATGCAAATTATCGTCGGTGGTATTTAAGGAGTACGGCGAAGTGAATGTAATCAGTCGTCGGTGTACGGACACGTGCGAATACCCTGAAGAAGCTGTAACGCCTGCACATAGAAGACGTACGATTTCAGCAGTTATCGGACTTGGAGCGAGGTCGTCTAGTCGGACTCCGCGAGGCCGGGTGGTCGTATCGTCTTATTGCAAAGCGAATTGGACGGAAAGTATCGGTGGTAGTACAATGGTGGCGTAGATGGTCCGAGAGACATTCCCACATGAGAAGACGTGGAACCGGTAGTCACAGACGGACTGATGAGCGGACCCATCGACGCATGAGAAGAGCGGAGTTGTCAAGCAGAACATCCACTGCGACGGAAATCTGAGCTGCCGTTTCACCTGAGGCGACTGTGCGAACAATCCGCAACCGTCTACTGGATGTAGGACTACGTGCACGTGTGCGTCTGGCATGTGTACCTATGACTCCAGCCCACCGTCAGGAACGGCTGCAGTGGTGTCGCCAACGTCTGCACTGGAGAACGCAATGGCGATCTGTCGTGTTCAGCGATGAAAGCAGAGTTTACTTGGGAGCTTCCGATGGCCGTATGCCTGTTCGGAGACGCACATGATAGCGTCTCCACCCTTCTTGCATCCGCCAGCAACACACAGGGCCTACACCTGGTCTTCTGGTGTAGGGAGCGATCAGCTATCACTACCATACACAACTAGTGTTTGTACCGGGTACATTAAACAGCACCTTTCACATCAACAACATCATTCAGCCCGTTGTTGTGCCATTTGTATGGTCGGTCCATCGTGGTGTTTTCCAGCAAAAGATAACGCACGGCCACACACGGCACGTGGAACTCAACATGCACTTCAGGGTGTGAGACAACTTCCATGGCCTGCACGCTCACCGGATTTGTTCCCCATTGAGCACGTGTGGGTATTTATGGGACAACAACTTATCTGGTCTCCGCGGCCAGCCACGACCATCCCTGATTTACGCGTCCAGGTTGAGGATGCTTGGAACTCAAAATTCCATGCTTACATCCAACATCTGTACGACAGGCTCCATGCCAGAATTGCACAGTGTGACGCAGTTCATGGCGGTTCAACCTTGTACTAACCATGTTACATGGAAATGTTGTTTTTCAGTTTACCAGCAAATACAGCTGTATTTTGCCATAATGTTTTGATCACGTTATCCTCTGTATTCTGCTGTATAAGTTTCGTTGGTATCAGACTTCTCTTTCTTGATGTTCTTTTTTCATTTTCTGCCAGTGTATATACGAGGAAATCAATAAATATTGTTAACATTACAGCTTCTTGAACATTGTTTTACCACCACTTATTATTTTGAAAGAAAAAATTTATTAACTAATTGCATGATTAAAATGCCTGAAACAGATTAGTTTCGATGCGTTACAAATTGTTTAATGTTTTTGGTTAAGAGGTCTTTTCACCAGAGTTGTGATGTCAGGTTAAACCCTCATTTGTGCAAGTACATTTTATTTTTGACACGAATCAAATTTTAAAATTATAAATCTTTTAAATTATATGTTTTTCAAATTTTACGGTGCGCATAAAATTTAATATTGAATTTTATAGTTCGTGATCAATGTTAAAAACAAGAACACTTAAAGAAAATTATTAACACTGCAGTGATATAACTCTAGAAAAGTGTTACATAAAACAAAGCGATTTTAGGAGCTCAGTGGACATAAAACAGTTAATTGAGCACCTAAGAGTTTACGTCTTGTTTACACTCGAACACTAAATAAACTGGCTTCCATAATTTTGGACAGTGCATGTATTCATCACCACAATTTTCTTGCGATAATTTGAAGAAGATGAACTGAAAATACACGAAAATTGGGTATACAAGTGTGGCAAAGAAATTTTAAGACTGGGTCTGTAAAATGATATAGAAACAAGAAATTATGATTTGTTTTGGTTTGTTATTCAAAATAAGTCCCTCCGGTTTCAATACACTTGTTACAGCGATTTAATAATGATTCGAATTCCATTTCCAGTTAACTTTGCGGAATTGCCTCCAAACCACACGTCGAAGCTGTTTGTATGGTCGAAATATCATCCAAATGACAACCTTTTAACGTCCTTTTAAGTTTTGGGAATTAAGAAAAGTCGCAGGGTGCTGAATCAGGCGAATACGGTATATGATTCAAAACACAGACGTTATTTTTCGACAAACATCTACAAACAAGAAGTGAGGTGTGACTGGGTGTATCACCGTGCAACAAACACTAACTGTTTTCATCCCGATATTCTGGACGAATGCGACGAATTCTGCCCATTAAACGCCTCAAAACATTTAAATAAAACTCACCAGTAATTGTTTGTCCACTTGGAGCAAATTCGTTGTGGATATACCCTTACTATCGAAGAATGTAATGAGCATTGTTTTGAATTTCGATGGAACTTTTCTTGTTTTTTTGGCTTGTGGTGAGATTTTTGACTTCCATTCCGCACTTTGTTGCTTTGTTTTAGGATCATATTGAAAACACCGTGTTTCATCCCCTGTAACAATCGATTTTAAGAAGTTTGGATCATTTTCAGCTGCTGAAATGATGTCTCTGCAATGTGCACTTCTCCTTGATTTTTTGTTCATTGGTTAACGTGTGTGGAACAAATTTAGCACAGACTTTTGTTTTGCCCAAATCGTCATGCAGGATGGTTCGAATCGTTTCTTTGCTAATGTTTAAAGACTCTTCCATCATTCGTAGTGACGCACATCGATTGTTTGTTACGAATTCACGCACTTTTTCAATAATATCAGGTGTCCTAGATGAACTTGGTCTTCCGGTATGCTTATCATCTTCTAGCGTATCTCTTCCATCCAAAAAACGTTTGTGCCACAGGGAAACATTTGATCTACTTAAACAACACTCACCGTAAACTTGTTTCATCATTTGGTACGTTTCCGAAGCACTTTTACCAAGTTTTGCGTTAAATTTAATAACAACCCTTTGTTCAATAATTCAACATGAAAAAAATTTACTTCTCTAATGAACGGCCGTTTCGTTTGAGTTACTTTAACAACTGTGCAGTACTTTTGGCAAAAAGCAAGCAGATGGTCAAGGTTTATAACGCATTCACGATTACACTGGTGGCGCCACCGTAGGCTGAAATCTAGCGCCAGTCTTAAAAATTCTTTGACGCCCTGTGTGTGTTGTGAAACGCAATACGGAATCAGGGTACCGCATATGAAGGAGAAGCCAAGGTATCCGTTTATTCATAGTGAACGGCTGCATAGAATGGGTTTTTGCGTAACTGTTCTTATTGTTTACGGAGTGTAAAGAAAGGATTTTGAAGTACGATATTTTTTGTAGTACCTGCGAGTCACCATTTAAGAGATGAACTGAGGGAGAGCGATTGGAAAAGTTGTGGTGGACCGGTCATGTGGAATTTGCATGATGCGGAAAGGTGAGACTTTCTTCGTTTTGCAGATTCTTGAACACATTTCAAAATATTCAATTAGATTTGGATGGTACTCAGAAGGAAGTCGTGGAGCTAAATCTATAAGGTTAACCAGTATCTCCAATGAACTGTAAGGGAATATTGTTGGCCTACTCCGACACAGCTGCGATGTGTCTTTCCTCCGACGAAACTAACAGTAGGCGTTTGTCAAAGTCACTTAAGTCCACAGACTTTCTTCTCAGAAGAATAACACTGCTATGCAGAGCCCAGGGTCAGGTGTAATACATACGTGACCAAACGCTCCACTGTCTTCCGACAGTTGTTTCGATTCTGGTAAAGTCCTTCTGGTCATAAAGTTTTGTCCTTTCCTTGCATGAGTAAATATAAAAACAAATCAGTGAGTTCTAATTTCAGAAGAAGACAAAAAATCATCTACAAATTTTTTTTCAGAAATTAAAATTTCCAAAAACTTCAATTTTTTTTTATCCCTAAAAATATATAAAATACATTTTGCATAATCTGATGTGTAACATAATCTGATGTGCGAAATCAGATTATGTTAAAAGGAAAACAGATGAAGGAAGTAAAAAACAACAACAATAAATTAACTTGGATCTATGTTGTTTTTAAAGGTATTAAAGATAGAAAAATTATTTGTACGTGAAGAATTTTAAAGAAATACACTTCTGGCAAATAAAGGTGCAGGAAAAACAAGTGCTCAAAAGTTGGTAGAAGTGCTCAAAAAGTTGGTAGAAGGGCAGAACACGAGCTCACACGTAAATTATTAACCTGGTTGAACATGCGGAAATCATTTTCAGCAGTACGCCTGCTGGAAGTCGTACCAGAGGAGTGAAAAAAGACGGTGTTAACCACTCGAAGTGCGTTTGCTCGCCGTTTCTGGTCATGAAGAGCTGAGGGATGCCCCATCGAAAACAACTGTAGCTCTACCAGCAGGTTCAGGTCTTCGATCGCCGGAGATTTATGTTACATTGAGATTACGGATTATCACTCCGAGAGATTGGTGCTTGAGCAACCACGGTGGAAAGAATATTGCATCAGTGGGTAGCGGAGGAACAAAAACACACCGACGTGCGGTATCCTAAACACCCCGTCACACTCCAGAACGGGAGAACCGACATCTGGTGCGCATGGATCTGACGGATTGCAAAGTCACATCGACCACCGTGGCTCAACAGTTCCAGTGGCTGGCGTAACACCCAGTCTCCACACAGACGGTTCGACGTTGTCTGCAGGAAAGGGGCGTTTCTGCACGACGCCCATTTTTTCGGATACCTTTGACTGTACAACACCGGCATCTGCGCCATCGGGCGGTGAAGTGAACTTCATCACCCCTAACGCTATGTATTCTTCAATATAATTAACTCACCGACGGCTGCTAGAAAATACGCAATACGGCTAATGCAAATCTCAGGTACAGCGTCAACCTTTACATGCGATATAAGAAATGTTGCAGTACGCTGTGGGCAATCACGTAGCAATGCGGCAGTCACAGCGAATCATCTGATGGGAAGAAAGTGTAATAATGTCAGAATTCAGTCATTCAAACAAAGGTAAGATCATTGATATGGGCCTTGCAAGAGCTTTACTATCATCAAATGCAGAAATGGCATGTGGCACACGAGAAACTTTATCGAAGATTCTGATTACTTGTTAAAAAGAACACTGCGCTGACTCTAAATATACAAAATGGTAAAGCCACAATAATATATTAAACAGGGAATAGGGAAAAGTGGCACGGATTGTACAAAGGAAACCCAAGACCACGGAAACGCTAATAATAGTAGAGTTTAACTCCAGTCCAAATTATCCCACTTTTGTCAATTCATTTCGTTTTATCCCATTTTCGTCCATTCTCCCATGCTCATCACGGTTTTCTGAACTGTCGTTTTAGACTCACTTCCGGTAGTAACCTGGTTCATTCGGCCAGTCAGTTGCTTTATCCGTAGCGTGTCGAACGGCCCTCATGCACCTTCGTAGCAGACGTTAACCTCTCACATCAATGGCACGTGGTGCTCCGCAGTTTCTACACTGCTCATTCGCAATGGTGCGATTCTTCCATTTACGATACACTTTAACAAAAGGAGCATGCGAACAGTTCACAAACTGCACTGTTTAAGAAAGGCTGCCACCCTTGACCTAAAAGCTCATAATAATCGCTTTTCACAAATCTGGTAAATCTGTCTTAGGATCCATGACAGCAAAGAGTGATATGTTTTCAGATTGCCTGAAGCACACCTTATATAACCTCCAAGCTAGCTCGCGACACGTGCCTTCGTTTATTGGCAACGCGCTGTTGACGTCAAAAGTAGGAGGTGGTTACAATAATGTGACTCGTCTGGTTAATAATTTCCGTGCGAAAGATAAAGATGCCCTGAATTATTTATTCAATAATATATACTAAGTCTCTTTTCCTAAATAGAAAAATAAATCACCATTCTAATCTTACATTGAACCCTTCAGTTTCTACACTTAACGCTGATAGAGCGAAAATACTGAACTACACGGGAAGCTGAAAGGCAATTTGGGGTTGACCCGCTGCGGCATATAATATTAAAAGCGTATTCCGTTTTTATTAGTTTTTATTCATACTTGGTGGCATTTTTTAAATAAAGCGAAATACACCGTTAATACGATATTCATGAAACAGCACTGTACAGACTAATTGTTGTCGTGTGACTATTTTGGTAAATAAAAATGTGTGAATGCCACGAGAAATTACAAGTGAAAAGTTTAGTTTGAATTACCCTTCTTTAAACGGTTTAAATAATACACTAATGAGCCATTGCATTATGACTACCTACCTTATAAACTGTAGAAGCCCCTTTAGCCCGCAAGACATCGGCCACTCGGCGAGACTTCGATTCCATGACGAATATACGCAATTATGTTCACAAATCTGCATTCACTGAGGAATAAGAACATTGTGATTAACTGGTGTGTATAAAAATCGAGGGAAGTCTAGATTGTCTGCAACTCTTGCTTTTTATGCTGGCAAAGATAACATATGCGATTTGAAAATGTAGTAGAAAATAAACTCGGTTCAATGACTATCCTGATTTCTACAATTAATACTGACAAAATTGTATTTACTAAAATCAGATCTGATAAGTTATTTATGGGAACTTTCAGAACATATGAACTCGAATATCCTCACTGCCTAAGAAAATGTGAGCAAATCCCTCACTCGCACTGATAATAAAATCTATGTTTTTCTCGTTTACTGTTTTTGTTTCTTCGGAATTAATTTGGTAATTTTCGTTATTTTTGGGGGACATTTTCACGCACTTCTTGTCGAGTGACTGCTTTAGAGATCAAGGACGCGGTAAGAACAAATCGTTGATGATTTTTTTCCGAAAGATGGGTATAAGAAGTTAGGAATGTTCATAACATGACCATTTTATCATTTTCCATGGTGACAAATGGTATAGGTACACTTTTTGTTGAACGAATAATTTTAAAATCAACATCATTACAGGGGAAATTCGAAAAATTATTGTTGTCATCTTTCTCTTAAAAACCACCATTAGAATGCAGAGTGCATCAACAGCATGAAAGCCATATTTTCATCTTTACTGATGACACACACAAGGGATGTGTAATAAATTATGAACCATTTTGCAACTGACGTGTTCCTCTGCCATCAGTTGATTCTATATATGCGCAGTTGAGTGAAAATAACATTTAAAATTTTCGTAAGAGTTTGAACGTTTACATGATCATACTACACAATACGAAGAAATTCATTAGTAAACGTACAGATAAAAGTTAGAAAAAATATGTAAAAATACGTGTCTCGTATTAATATTTAAACTATAAATATCACAGTTAATTAGTACTACCGAATGTTCATTACTGGACACATTTCAAATGAATATTTTATTGCAAATTCTGTTAGCGTTCATGATGTAATGAGAAACAGTTGAATTCTAATTTTTACTACTTGTAGTCTCAACGTAAGAAAAATATTTCCGAGAAATGGAATTGAAACACCATATTGGAGCATCGGAAAACTTAAGTTTTACTGCGCTGTGACAAAACAACTGGAGTTAAATGCAAATACATACTATAGGTTAAAGGCTCTTACCAAACCGTTAATATGAAACTAATTTTATTTTCTCGGTATTACGATAATTCTGATTACAGGGACATAGATTCTGTTTTTCCATAAATTACATTTAGTGATTGCTATTAAGAAAAGTATAGCATTATTTTTTGTCTGTTGTATTTATATCTAAAAGAAACCTTCCACAAAAGAAAACTTGCCTGGAGATCTTTTGAAAAAAACCAGCAGAATTTTAGAGTACAATTATGTCTTAAAAGAAAACTGTTTGATCAATGCATCCTTCTAGTGCTTACGTATGGTACAGAGACGTAAACCTTAACTAAAAGAGACATACACAGGCTGCAGACAACTCAAAGAGGCATGCAGAGGTGCATGCTTGGTGTAACCAGGAGAGATAAGAAGAGGAACTCATGGATCCGAAAAATGACAAGAGTGAAAGACATCATTATCAGAGTTAAATCCCTGAAATGGCAATGGGCTGGACATTCTGCCAGAAGGACAGACCATCGAAGGACAGTCGAAATTTTAGATTGAATTCCAAGAGACAGGAAAAGACCCAGAAGAAGACCACATAGAAGAGGGGTGGATGAAATTCGAAAGTATGCGGGTGTAACATGGAGGAGGCTGGCACAAGACAGACTGTTGTTAAAGAGAATTGGAGAGATCTTCGTCCAGCAGTGGATTGATAATGTTTGACAATGATGATGATAATGATGATGAAATAAGTTACACGACATTGGGGTTTCTTGCATATACTGTAAACAAATTACACAACACTTATGTTCCTTGCTTCGGTATTTTTATTTTTTTGCTTTCTCTGGGCGTTGATGTTGGTGTTAAATTTTTTAGTGTTTCTGCGGTGTGATTCTAGACGATTTTGCCGTTCCTTGAGTGTGAGCTTTGGTGTGTTGGAGATTCTCGGGTATTGGTGTGTTTTTCTGGATTGTGAAACCTTCTATCTTGGTTCTCCTGCTCTGTGCTTCTTTGTGTCTTTGTTAGCTTATATACACTGCCGGACAATTGCTAAGGACGGATGACAATAGCAACGATGGCAACCATAAAATGGAAGGCAGGAAAATGTGGAAATTAGCATAAGTGCGGGATACAGTAAGACGTGTTGTGCGAATGCAAATTTTGGATTGCCGAACTTGTTCGTGACGTCATAGCGCTGATAAGAGATATAAAGGATTTGACGCGTTTTGACCGTTGTTGTTCAAACGCAAAGTTGAAATTGAAAGAATCAATTGACGAACTTGCAAGTTTCAGTAGTCTTCCCGACATCACCTAGAGGATTTTACGCGTGGCAGTATTATTGGCAAGATTGAAGAAAGGCGAAAAATAACAGATGCTGCCAGGGAGTTCGACATCAGCCACAGTGTTGTTTCAAGGCTTTGGAAATCATTTCAAACAAATGGAGAGTGTAGCAAACGTCACGGGGGAGGTCGTGTTCGCAGTACGACACCTGCAGAAGATCGGTACATAGTGCTATCAACAAAAAGACACCGACGCAGCACAGCTAGTGAGGTAGCAAATCAGTTTATGGCTGCTACTGGCAAGCGGATCTCCCGAAAAACTGTCGCCAGGCATTTGCATGAAGGAGGACTATACGCCCGCCGTCCTGTTGTGTGCATCCCATTGTCCAGACGTCACCATACCGCCCGTTTGCAATGGTGCCATCAACATCGCAATTGGACTGATAACGACTGGTCTGCTGTCCTCTTCTCAGATGAGAGTAGATACAGTCTATCGTCTGATTGTCGACGACAACTGATCTGGCGTGATAGTGGTATTGCATATTGTCCAGCAAACATACAGGAAAGGGACCGATATCCGACATGTAGTGTCATAGTAAGGGCTGGCATCATGATCAATGGCCGTACGTCCCTATATGTGCTTCCAACTGGGACTATGACTGGACAAAGATACATTAATGATGTTCTGCTACCTCATGTTAGCATGTTCCGTGGTGCTGTCGGTGATAGATTCATTTTCATGGACGACAATGCAACATGTCATCGAACAGTCGCTGTCCAGGAGTGTATTGAGATCGAGGATATTCAACGCCTCGTATGGCCAGCACGTTCTCCAGATCTGAATCCCATTGAAAATGTGTAAGATGCTGTGGGGAGGAGTCTTGCTCGTCGCCAATGCCCTCCAATAAACAAGGACACCCTCATCCGTGCACTGACAGAGGAATGGGATAAATTACCCCAACAGCTGCTTGATAATGTTGTGCAAAGCATGACACGACGTGTGGAATCTTGCATCGCCCTCCATTGTGGCCATATCCCGTATTGACATCTTACGCCGGAACGCCTGCGGACGGTAATTGCATTTTTTTTCACGTTTACGTATTCTGCACAAGATGGCCTGTTTGTCCCTTGAACACATTTCCTAAGCCTTCTGGATTTCAGAGCACAATAAATTGCCTTTCTTGTAATGTCCTGGTATTCAGACATTATCTGATTTCACTTGGCATCTGACCACACTTACTTTTTTATGCGCTATATAGCCGTTTATGATCCGTCCTTAGCAATTGTCCAGCAGTGTATATACACTAAAGTGTCAGAAAAACTGGTACACGAGTCTCATACATGGTAGGTCACCCACAGGAACGTAGGACTGCGGAAATACGACGGTGCATGCACTCCACTAACTTCTAGAAATACGCTGTAGTCAATGCACACCATACTTCCTGCAGAGCATTCTACAATTCGGGTGTATTCCTAGGTCTCGGCTTCCTGTGTTCGATAGAGCGTCGCATGCCATCCCAAATGTGTTCTATCACGTTCAGATCTGGGGACTTGGGTGAGAATGGCGGCACCCCAAACTCAGACGAATGCTCCTCTAACCATAGTGTGGCGTCCCGAAACTTGTGTGGAGGTGCATCGTTCTCTTCGAACAGGCCCAACTCATCAGCATGAATGCAGGACATGAACGGGTGTACCTCGTCAGAAATGATGCGAACATTACGTTGTAGCGTTGGCCAGTCACAGACGTTTGTAGACATACCAGGGGTCCCATTGAAGTCCAGCTAAATACCCCCATACCATTACGGACATCCAGCAGCCGGTACAGTTCCCTGTGGACAGGCGGGATCAATGGCTTCATGGGGTTTGCGCCACGCACGAATCCTTCCATCTGTCCGATACAGTTGGAAACGCGACTCGTCAGACCAGTTTACTTGTTTCCAGTAATCCAGTGTCCAGTGGCGGTGTTGCGGTGCAAAAACAAGGCACATTGCTTTGTGTCGTGCACCCATCAAGGATACTGGAGTTGCGCGTCGGCTTCCAAAGCCCATATCGTGCAGGGTACGTTGCACAGTCCGGACGCTGATGCTTGTTGCGGCTCCAGCATTGAATTCCCATGATACCTGCAAGAGTACTGCACGTCTATCCCGTGAAAGGATTATTGACAGCCGACGATGGTCACGTTCACCCTATGTCTTTTAACGACCACACTGGTATCGTAGATTGGAGGTTTTACCGGAATTCTTGTAGTCACGGTACACCCTTGCAATAGTCGTCCGTGAAAATTCGAACTTCGTTTCTACCTCCGAAATACTATGGCCAATCTCACGAGCGCCAACTATTTCACGGCATTGAAAATCGCTTAAATCGTTATTACGTGTCATTCTCTTGCCGAAACAGGCTCTGACAGCTGGGAAGGTTGTCTATCGCTTTATATACGCACTGGCGAACGCAACCGAGTACGCGCATAGGTGACGTTGCTATGTATTTTGCATAAGCTTGTCTGTACCAGTTTTTCTGGCACTTCAGTGTGTATGTATATATACAAATCTATGCAAAAGGACATTAACACACAAGCAACCAACTTTCATAAACAAATTACTAGGGCTTTTGAGTTCCAGATGAAAAAAACACAATAAAGAGAATTATAAAAGGACAAAATAATGTTAAGTCAATTCTTGTAAGGAGTTTTATGGCTCATTTTTAATTTCAGTAGTTCTTCGTAAATACAACAGTTCAGCTAGTATTATTGTTTTGGTAAGGAGCTTTATTGTTCATTTTTGGTTTCAGTGACTGTTTTTTTACGCTTTCCAACCGTAGGTTGAAGAAACGTATATGCTCCAGCTTTGTCCGTCCTTCCGTCTGTCGGCACGATAACTCGCGGTAAAATGGTTCGATTACGATGAAGTTTTAGTATGTGGTAGGGAACTGCCTGGGGACGAACCCTGTTGAAAATGGACGAAATCGGGTCAAATGTCACGGCATAGGAGCGGAATCCATTCCATTGCCCTTATGCACCATAACTTCCGTAAATATGGTTCGAAGTCTATGCAATTTTAGTATATTGCAGAGGATGAACTGGGAATCAACCTTATTGAAAATGGGTGATGTGGGGTCAAAGGTCAGGGCATAGGAGCGGAATACATCATTGCCTTTATGCGTCATAACGTGCGTAAAAATTGTTCGATTTCGATAAAATTTTATTATGTGGTAAAGAAATACCTTATGAACGATCTTATGACGTCATAATCTTGCGCTTGAAATGTTGACGCGCGGTCACGCCATCTGTCTCATTACGTCACGCATTTTGTGTGGATCCTATTAAAGTTTTATGACGTCACACTCTTTCGAGCAGATTGTCGCGATTCCCATCTGCCTCATTACGTCACGCGTTGTGTGCGTATGTCCGTCCGCACGATAACTCGCGTAAATATCGTTCGATTTGGATGAACTTTTAGTATGTGGAAGGGGACTACTCAGGAACGAACCCTATCGAAATGGGACAAATGGGATCAAAGGTCACGATGTAGGAGAGGGATCCATTCCACTGATCTTTTACGTCATAACTAACGTAAAAAAGTTTCGATTTCGAATAAATTTTAGTATTTGGTAAGGGACTACCTGGGAACAAACCCTATTGAAAATTGGCGAAATGGTGTCCAAAGTCAGGATATAGGAGCGGAATCACTTCCATCGCCATAATGCGTCATAACTTACGTAAAAATTCTTCGATTTTGGTGAAATGTTAGTATGTTGTAGGGGCCTGCTTGAGGACGAATCCTGTTGAAAACGGGCGTAATGGGGTCAAAGGTTAGGACACAGGAGCGGAATTTATTCCATAGCTTTTATGCATTATAACTTACATGACAATGCTTCGATTGCGACAAACCTTTGTCATGTTATTTCGGAGGTACACCGAACGGTTCTGTTAAATATAATCGAAATGGGATCAAAGGTCAAGGCACAGGACCGAGATTTATTCCAAAGCAATTATCCTCATAACTTGAGTAATGATTTCTGGTATGTTGGAAAGCGTATTATGATCAATGCATTGCATGATTTTACTGACTTGTTTTTGTATATTCTACATTTCATGTTGGGAGGACAGAATGCATTGATGTGTGTTGTTGCATTTTTTGAGATATTTGGCATTCTGATGAAACTTGAACTGAATTTGTATGCTCAGGGCCACTGGATGTGATTCCCTCAAGAATAGTCCAGGGGTTCTGAGTGGGTAATTTTTAATAATAATTTACTTAATGTTATTTTGTAGTTTTATAATTCTCTTTACTGTGCTTTCTTTCATCAGGAAGTCAAAAGGACCTAGTTATTTGTTTATGAAATTTGGTTGCTTGTGTGTTAATATTCTTTTGCATACACAACCTACATCTAATATTTGCCGCACAGGGCAGTTTTGCTGTAGTTTATATTACATGAGTTGTATTTTAACTTTCATTTTATTCTTCAAGTATGGAGTTCGCCACTAAGATTTTTTGTCGTTTTCGAAGAAAACTTTTTATTGAGGAGACACATTTATCGTTTTTAGTGAACTATAGAGACTTGCAGGTTGTTCCCAACTACCTGAAGTTGCACCGTTTTCCAGTCACTCACCGAGATGCCTCAGTCCTTGCTTCTGCAGAATACAAAAGGCTCACTTCAGAGATCCGAACGAAACGTAGTTTCATAGATTATTCGCACAGGAAATCATATTACGCCATCTAACTTATTTACATATATATATAAAAAAGTTACACAATTTTCATATTATAAGTTGACAACAAAGTGCTGCACATAGCAAAAAACTACACTGAACTTAGAAAAGCACGAGAAAATGCAAACGAAATTTCTATTCTTGAGAGTATAACACATGATTATAAATTAAAAAATATATTTACAAAGCACTGAATTCCAGAAATCGAACGAAACTTGAGACTACATTTAACATATTGTTGGCGAAGTCAGATTGGAAACTACTTTACGAAATTAAACTCAGTACACATATTCTAGACATAAACTTCAAAATTGCAGGTAATATAATCTCAAACAGAAAATGGTTACATTTAACTAATGCCCCATTTTGTAAGCAGTGTGTGGAAATCGAAAACACAGAAAATATTTTAGCAGAACGTGACTTTGGGAATTACCTTTGGAGGTGTTTATTAAATTATTTATATCTAAAAGAAACCTTCCACAAAGTCAGGTCTACTTGCTTAAACAGAAAATAATTTAACACTACAGTAATAAATAAATTTGTTCTAAATTTTGTTCTGCAGTAATAACACGTTTTTTAGTCGAGCAACTACACACTGATGAAGGCGAAGCTCTACAGCACCCTCCAATTTTCCGATTTATATAAATGAAGGACAATCGTTCATTGCAAGTGTAAAGTGTCTAAAATTCCAAAACATGAATCAAACCATATTTTTAAGCAAGTTATGACGCATAAGGGTAAAGGAATGCATCCTGCATCTATGTCCTGATCTTTAACCCCACTTCACCCATTTTCAATAGGGTTCATTCTCAGGTGGTCCCCTACGACATACTACAATTTCATCGAAATCGAACCATATTTACGCAAGTTATGACGTATAAGGGCAATGGAATGGATCCCGCTCCTACACTAGCGGAAAGTGAAAAAAGAACACCAAGAAGGAGTCGTCTGATCCCAACGAAATTCATACAGCATAATAACGGAATACAGAGGATAACGTGAGCAAAACATTATGGAAAATACAGCTGTATTTGCTGGTAAACTGAAAAATAACATTCCCATGTAACATGGTTAGTACGAGGTTGAACCGCCATGAACTGCGTCACACTGTGGAATTCTGGCATGGAGCCTTACGTACAGATGTTGAATGTAAGTTTGGGGTATTGAGTTCCAAGCATCCTTAACCTGGACGCGTAAATCAGGGATGGTCGTGGCTGGCCGTGGAGACAGGATAAGTCGTTGTCCCATAAAATCCCACACGTACTCAATGGGGGACAAATCCGGGAAACGTGCAGACCACGGAAGTTGTCTCACACCCTGAAGTGCATGTTGCGTTGCACGTGCCGTGTGTGGGCGCGCGATATCTTGCTGGAAAACACCACGGTCGACCAACTTTACAAATGGCACAACAACGGGCTGAATGATGTTGTTGATGTAGGAGGTGCTGTTTAACCTACACGGTACAAACGCTAGTTGTGTACGGGAGTGATAGCTGATCACTCCGCACACCAGGAGACCAGGTGTAAGCCCTGTGTGTCGCTGGTGGATGAGAGAAGGGTGGAGACGCTATCCTGTGCGTCTCCGAACAGGCACACGGCCATCGGAGGCTCCCAAGCAAACTCTGCTTTCATCGCTGAAAACGTCAGATCGCTATTGCGTTCTCCAGTGCAGACGTTGGCGACACCACTGCAGCCGTTCCTGACGGTGGGCTGGAGTCAGAGGTACACATGCGAGAGGCACACGTGCACATAGTCCTGCATCCAGTAGACGGTTGCGGATTGTTCGCAGAGTCACCTCAGGTGCAACGGCAGCTCGGATTTGCGTCACAGTGGATGTTCTGCTTGACAACGCTGCTCTTCTTATGCGTCGATCGGTCCGCTCATTAGTCCGTCTGTGACTCCCGGTTCCACGTCTTCTCGTGTGGGAATGTTCCTCGGACCATCTACGCTTCCGTCGTACCACCACCGATACTTGCCGTCCAATTCGCTCCACAATACGACGATACGACCACCCGGCATCGCGGAATCCGACTAAACCACCTCGCTCAAAGTCCGATAACTGCTGAAATCGTTCACGTTTTCCATGTCCAGGTATTGCAGCTGCTTCAGAGTCTTCGCACGTGTCCTCACGCTGACGACTGATTATATTCACTTCGCCGTACTCCTTAAATACCAACCACGATAATTTGCATATTATGCCGTACTGTGACGTAAGCGCTTACCGGTTGTTCCCGAAATTAATATCACACCTACGTACATCCGACCCAATTAACATATGTAAATTTCATGATCGTCCGCCAATTCCTTCTTGGTGTTCTTTTTTCACTTTCCGCCAGTGTATTTCGTAACCTTTGACTCGATTTTGTCCATTTTTAATATTTCATCGAAATCGAACAATTTGTACGCGAGTTATTGTGCCGACAGACAGACGGACGGACAGAGCTTGAGCATATACGCTTCTTCAACCTACGGTTGGAAAGCGTAAAAAAGTGGTAACGTGAGGCAAAACGACGAACATTAGCACAGGTGTGGGCCGAGAAAAGCTTATCGATGCTACAGGTCATTGAAGTCTATTCCGTATGGTAGGACAGAACGAAAAGGAAACTATAGTGCAACTCTCCTCTAATTTCAATGCTGGTGATGGAGTAATAGGTCAAAAAAACATAGCTCACAGAATTCTGCTAAAAACGGGGCTACGTAGAAGTAGGCCGCATCAAGTGCCCATACTAATCTCTGTTCACCATCTAGAATGTGTGCAATGCAAATGCAAAACTAAAAAAATGAACCTGAATGATTGGAAGTATGACAGCTGGTGCGATAAATCTCTTCTCCTGTTGCACCATATGGATGACCGGACACACGAGTGGCTTTTACTTGGGGAAGTGTTTCACCAGGATGAGATGGGATATGAAACCTAGCAGGTCGAAAAAGTGTAATACTTTGGTTAATGCTCTTCTGGGAAATCCTTTCTCCATTCATTGATGCAAGATTGGATTTACAGAAGAAAAACTTAGTGATTCAAAACCGAATGTGATTTTTATGGCAAAAACGTTATTCCTGAACTAGAAAAGTGAAAAAGAGAAATTTTTACGTGAGTAATGTTCGTTTCGCGACTTTTATTTGCAATTTTTTAAACTATCAAGTGCATTAAATTACACAAACTTTATATGCAAAAGCAATGAACCTCAGGCAATTTGTTTTGTTGGTTTTTTTTCCTCCAGACGGCAGTTCCTATCTTCAGCAGTTCTGTATTTAATACCATTAAGAAAGGTTTCACAACAAACTCGTTCATAATTATTTTTTAGTAGATTTCAAACACTGAACTCCGTTTAACCGACAAGTTGTGAATACATTTAGATTTACTTAGTGTAACTAAAATTCAGAAAAATTTTCAGCAGATTGTAAATTTATTGCCAACATAAGATTAATGGATTTTTCAAGACGGTTGAACCTCCAATTTTTAAGTTAAATTGAACCACATTAGAATGAAATTGTACTTATTGACAATTTTCATATAAATTTAATTTCGGACTTAATACTGTAAAACATAAGAACACATTTCTGTATTCAATTGTGTTTAAAATAATCCCAACTGTGAAGTTATGTTTTCGAAGAAAACAAACAAACTTACTCGTGCAATTTTTTTGTTTTAGAATTCCTAGGTAAAATGTTAACACTAAAACGAACTGTTAAAAAATGTGGTGAATGCAAAGCAACACCACTACAGAAAAGATGGGAACGCAAAATTTCTAAACGACATGTACTTGAAATGAAAAAAGACTTGTTTTCCTTAAAACTTTTTGTTATACAGCCTAAGTTGGGAATAACACCTACATAATAGGCTTCGTCTGCCCTTAACGGTCTGAC
Organism: Macrothele yani; assembly: GCA_039090855.1. NCBI lineage: Eukaryota > Metazoa > Arthropoda > Arachnida > Araneae > Macrothelidae > Macrothele > Macrothele yani. The sequence continues at coordinate 67,100,956 of CM077034.1, read as the reverse complement.
GTAATTCAGTACTTGCAGCACCAATTGTTTTTATCCGGTGTCCGAAGTCGGAACTAAGTTCACCGCTATCGCACGATATGTAAAATTAAGCAGAGATACCGGGTAATAAAATAAAGTTAGTAAGACAAACGACTTCATGTGTGGCAACACGCACGTGCTTGAACAACTGTCTGCGACGTTTGTTCTGTTACGTAGGTGTGATGTTGTGGGGTTTTTTTTTTCGCATTGCTCAGAAATGTGAGAAAAAGGTATAAAATTGAAAAATAATTTCACGAAAAAAGAAGCAGTGTTAATATAAAAATTTTAGTCACAGCTTTTTTATCGTGCATGGCATGAGCTATGAGCTAGTCAGATGGAAAAGTACTTTTAACCCTAACATTTTCGTCTCCCGGAAATGATACATGTCGAATGTTGGCACGTCCATATATTTGGATGATACTGTTACAAAAGAAGCTGACCAATTTCTTTTTAGAACCCGAGTAATTATTGGCAAATAAGACAGTTTTGAAGTTCCTGGAAGTATGACATATTATCGGCACAGGACGTGGCACATTGCTTGTCGCCTGCCGCTAAACGTTTTGGTTAAGGTTTGTTCCCAACATTTTTTTTGTTTTTGTCATCTTATGAAGTTGTATTTCCTGCAACCAGGTTTTTAGTAAATTTTCTCCGGTAATTCTTAACTGCGGAACAACCAAAATCAAACTTTTTTCTATAGCTTTTGTAGTATTTCCAAAATAAAAGATATCAACTGCTGCGTGAAAATCAACACTTTTTGATCGAAATTCTCTCGGCTCTGTGATTCAAATACATTTACTGAAAAAGTTGAAAGTCAGTTCTTTCCGTCAAAAATGTGTATCCTTTTTATAATTCGGAATTAAATGGCTTTCATTACATTTTTCAAACAGCGAACTTAAGGAACAGGACGACCACAGGCGACAAAGACAGGAGTATGCACTAAATTTTTAATGCTTTTTCAAGCATTTTAAGAAATTAGGGTTATCGCGAGAGTAGCGTACAAAAAGGAAACGTTTATATATAATTATTTTTTTCAAATAAAATACTGAAAAAAAATTCCAATATTTCCTATTTATTATTTTGCCTCCCATGATCATTATTAGGCCAAAATATAGCACCAGAGTGATTTTGTTTACTAAGGGTATTTACGAATGTAGTTTAATACTTTATATGAAGGGGAATTTAATACACATTTATCAGGGAAACATCGATTCTCTACCTTATTTCATTTTACGATCTATAGAATAAATGCATCTTTCGAACTTCAAATACAAAAATTAAAAACCCTGGCTTCCGCAAGGTTTAAAGGACATAACGTATATGTTTATTATATGGGGATTGCAGGAAAATTCTTCAAATAAGGATATGGCAGGCATGATATTAATTAATTTGTTGTATTTCAGCAGTATTAGGCAGAATGACCTTCAAATAGCTATTCTGAATAGATGTTATTTGGAACAGGATTTCAGAAAAGCCAAGAGATTGAAATATGAAGAGCCATATTTTTATTTGGTTCGTTCTGTTTCCATTTCTTCACCAAGAATGCTGTATATTGGTTCATGTTTTCACTTGTTCGCACTATTTTCATTTTGTTTTCCTAAATATATATTTGAATTTGTTTTCAACCAAAACTTATGTCCGCAAAACATCATAATGCCAACGAAAGGGCAGTTTCTTGTTTTGAACTCTTCTTGTGGCGGCTTTGTTAAAAGAAATATCTGCGAAGCAGGCAAGAGCTTCGTCGTAAAACGCAGTACGTGAGAAGGTGATCGTTTTCAAACAATACCCTAATGCAGCGTTTATCAAAAACGCGGCACCATGATATTCCAAGAATGTCCCAGAAGAAACTCGAGTAAAAGGAGGGCCACAGAACGAGCCTAAAGGGCCACAGAGGGAAGAAAAATGCAGCATAGTATATTAAACATACGTTCTTAGAGTAAAACGTACGCCTAAACATTTTTCCACTCAAGGAATTGCTCAAACGGCGTCTAAACCAGGCGCGCAGCAGAAGCCTCTGGCCGATAGTTGCTTGAGGAGTGACCGAGCTCCTCAGTGGATGTATAGCCCCCCGCGGTCTGCGGCTCTTCCTTCTGCCTCGCAATTCCGCATTCCATCTCTGCGGCACCAAACGGTTCGCGTCTCGTTTGTTACTGGCAAGTTGCGTGAGCGTGCTGCTTCTTCGTTCGAGCATTACTGCGAAATAAGGAATGTTGCAGCGTGCAAAAGTTGTGCATGTACTCTCCAGGTATATTTAGCCGCTGTATTTGCCGTTGCTTTGCGGTTGCTGTGTTCAGTTCCTTCGTGTCCTAAAGATCTGTCGGGATCAGGCCTAACCTTTTATTTGTCTTTGTTCAGATGTTTTAGCGCTGTTTTATTTCTGGGAAGTGATTTCAATTATTTTGTAGTTCCAAACAAACGCAAGATCCCCCATGGCTTCTTCGGCTGTTGCCAGATCCCCCAAGGCTTCTTCGGCAAAGATATCATGACAATACTCAGTCGAGTATCTTTCCTACGGATTTATTCTGTCGCCATAAGACCACACAATGGTTATGTATTTTATATGTACGACTACTCTTCCCAATGAAAGCATGCGTCCATGTAAGTTGCAGAAACATTTAGAAACGTCTCATAAAGACAAGAAGGATAAATCACTTTGATATTCTCTCGCGTTTCGAAATAATTTTGAAACTAGGTCCACTATGAAAAAAATGTTTGTTCAGAAATCATATAATTTAAATGACAAATGTTGTCGAATCTTATGAAATATCCGAACTGATAGCCAAGGAAGGAAAACTACGCACTATAAGGGACTCCTTGATTAGACCGGCGGTGTAAGTTGTTATTACATCCGTCATTAACCAAAATACTTATGAAATTATTGAATCCATCTGTTTGAGCAATTCATCAGTGTCGAGGCATTTTGACGAAATGAGCGAGGATGGTGAAAACCAACTAGTCTCGCAGTTAAAAATTAAGAAGTTTGCTTTGGAAATTGATGAATCATGTTTACCAGATAACACAACAATAGTGATGGCTTATGTTTGACATTTGCACGACGAAAAATTGAAAGAAGAAATGCTATTCCCTTGGAAACTTTAAACAGATACTAAAGGTGAAACAATTTTTGTGGAAAGAAAGAGGTACTTCAATGAGTAAGATATCCCTCTCGAGAACATTCTGGCCGGTACTACTGATAGTGCTGCATCTATGACAGGTAGATTCAGAGGATCTTTTGCATATGTGACAGGTGTTGTTTCAGAAGAATTATATATTCACTGCTTAGTTCACTGACAACTCTTAGTTTCAGAAACACTAGCAAGCGCTTACATCAGTCTCTACATGTTGTAATAAAAGAAGTAAATTACATTAATTTAAAATGCAATTCAAATTGCCTTTTTCGACAGCTTTGTGAGAACTTTAACAAAGACTTCACACGATTATTATTGCATTAGGAAGTCCGTTGGCTGTCCAAGGGTAAATGCCTTTGTACTTTTGTTGCTTTGTGGGACCCACTTTGGATATTTTTTAGAGGCAAAGAAATGGAAGAACAGATGATCTATGCTAAATGTCATATATTTTTCCAGTGTGATGTCCTCGAAAAGATAAATTTCTTAAACAAACAACTAGAGGGCAGGAATTGTGATCTTTTTTCAAACAAGAAGATTATTACTCTGTCTATTGGAAAAGTTAAGCTGTAAGCCACAAACATTGAATGCTGATAATTCGCCGGTTTTCCTCTTTGGCAGGAGTTAAAGATGAATTGAAAGATGATGATCATTTGAACAGCTTTATTATGTTATGGAAGCTCGTTTCTGTGATCTGCTTGACATGGATATTCCGACCTTGTTAGTTGATCCATTTGCTGTGAATGCTGCTAACGTCGATGTTTCTTCGCAAGAAGAGCTAATAGAGATACAGAGCGATATAGAACCAAAAGTAACTTTTAGTCAAGAAACATACCATTTTCCAATAAAGAGTGCAATATCTAAAATGTTTCCATAGCATTGGGATAAAGCAAAACTGTTTATAATGGAATTCCCTAATTCTTATTTGGTAGAATGAGGTTTCAGTCAGGTGAGATATTTTCTCAGCCAAAAGCGGAAGCGCCTTCACAAAACGGACAGAAATACCTTTCGTTTATCGCTCACAGCAGTAGGACCTTATACAAAAAAACTCGTTCTGGTCATCAAGCACAAGGGTTACATTGACCGAGAAATACTTAAAATATAATTTTTCATGTAATTGTATCTTTTATAAATTAAAAAACATTAAATAAAACATGTTCTGTTTACCAACAAAACTTAAAAATAGCTATCTTTCCCCTGGTATGGCAGGGGGTACACATTAAGAAGACAAGATCCGAAGCGGGACACGTTCGGAAAATGGTTGAGAAACACGGCCCTAATGCACAACGACATTATTAAACATCTTTCCAAGATAGTTGTTCCTTGCTTCACATGAATCGCCCATCCGGTAGGTTACTGGTTGGCTCGGGCTATTTCCCAATGCAGTGGTTCTCAGCCTGTGGGGGCGCGACCATCAGGGGCCGTCCGACAGTTTCTCATAGGGGCGCAAAATATTTCGAACATGAAAAATTATTACTGTTAACTCAACCTAAAGTACGGCGTGACTTCATGAAAACAGTTTCTTGTCGAACTCATTCGTTGATTTTGCAGCGGCCTATCTCTCTTATTCTGTCATTTTCCTGTTGTTACTCAGGGTAAGGTCCTGCAGTTGTGTTGTGTAATGGATAGACGTTTATCACGTACTCCAGCTAAACGACCAAAAGTAGACAATGCAAATGAAATACAAAGGTCTAATTTCAAGTAAGATGTACGCCAACAGCGAGTGTATATTTTCAGTTGAAAATTCAATGTTTGCGTAAAACATGACCTTAAACCGACACGGGCAATATGTGAAAATCTGACTTCCTTTGCAGTAACACTCTTGTGTGAAATACTAAAATTTCAGCTAACTAAAAATAATTGTTTTTCATACTTCAATTCATCAAATCTAATAATTTCAAGTACAGCACTTCGGATATTGTAATTTTTAAAGCACCGTGGTAAAACTCAGTTTTTTTTATTAAGTCATTGCGACCACCGTGAGCAACTATAATGACTATATGCAGACGCTCGTGAATATTTTAGGGCCTCTGACTACATGGAAGGGAAAATTTGAACGGTAAGACAAACACATTTGCGAAAGCAAATTAAATAATTGCTGTTTTCTATTGTGTTACATTCTCGTGGACACGTACGAAAGCTCTAATGATGAGCAAGAAACAAAATGATGGCAGACGCCATTAATAGAGAAGAACAAACAACCATCGTATAAGGAGATAAACGTAGAGCAACGGCAGTGAAATACCGAAATGTTGAATCAAGGAAGGATCAGCTAAAAATAGTATTCCATTTTATTCACCAACTATTTTCCAGGACTCTACTAAAATTCATTTATTTTACCATTCGGTCTTGATTATCGCATTTCAGCGATTTAATGAAACAGATTTAAATCATTTACACAGACAATAATTCAAAATTCTTTTAACTTTAAAAATACTTTTAGGCAAAAAACTATGTTATTTTAGCCTCTTAGTATGATTGCATGTCTTTTATTCGTTATTGATTTAGTAGACAGTGTTTCCCAAATCCTCATAAAATAATGTTTTTAATACTTAATTTGGGCACGCAGCTGTTAATACTCTAAACATAAATGGCCAACTGGTAAACTGATATTAATGGTAGTGCTTTAATGCTATAAATCAGCTAACGGAAATGGTCCGAACATACAAGGAATGCCTTAGAACGCAGCTAAAAAACTTGGTATTCTAAAGAGCTCTGGTGCACATGATTTTCCAGAGCATTGGCACCTATATCCTATTTGCAGTTTAAGATAGCACAAAAATGCTTCTTCTGATTGTCACCATGTGTTGTTCTAAATGAGTTCCAGTGAAATATCTTAGATATCCAGTTAAGCAAATCTTTAATAAATGTTCATGCTTCACGCTTACGAAGTGGCATTCTCAGCCATGATATGAACTAACACATGTTGGAAAACTATCCTAAAAATATGTATATATATATTTTAAAAATACCGCAGAATGTTATATACTGCAGAAGAACATTAACGTCCTTTGTAAGTTGTTACATGTTAATCAAGCAAGCAATCATTACTTATTACACAACAAAAAAAGCAGTCAATTATTGTCAGTTACAAGTTATTTAAGCAGTCAATTATTACTCTCTCTCGAACGTCCCCAAATATTTGTTTTTAAAATACGACCCGCCGAATTTTCATGAGATTTGGTGGTAACGAACTAAACAAATTGGCATAATTTGACTTTTTCCCATGCTTTCCGCAATGTTACAGTTTTCCTCGTTTCACTGAATTTATAATATCGATCTCCTGCTGAACAAGCTATGTTTAATGACGCACAGAATCAACATGAATGTAGTTTTTCACGCGTTCTCAAATTGTGTATCGAACTTATTTGGTAAACTTTACGGAAACCTTTAACTCATTTTTTTTAATCATTGTAAATTCGGAACCTTTTTTTTGACTCTGAAGGCCTAAGATGTGGTTCCAGGTATACCTAAAGAGATTTCATAAAGGGTGCAGATGTACCGATATATTGTGTACCATTTAAAATTTTACCTGAGCACCGTAAAATTAATATAATGTTTAATTACAATCATAGCATCCTTCCAATATGGAGAAATTTTAATACGTACTTCGCATAGATTAATCACAAACGTTTCTTCTAACGAAAGCAGAAGCGTATGTTATTACCGTGAAACCTTGTTTATTCACTGAGATTGTAAAACAGTGAGGCCCTCTTGCCTTCATAGATCGCCTTGTCATTCAGATATATCGCATTTGGCGAATTTCTTCAATGTATGGTGCTAAAAAACATTGGACAATTTGTCTACGGATTGCGTGTACAGCTTCTGCATGGTAGTGTTTCTGACGTTTTAATCATTTTCAAATAAAATAAAAAAAACAGGAAAAATTGAGGTATTTAACAAAGTATTGCAAATCCCAAAAGAGACGCTTCAAAATATTTCCGGTTAAGCAGATGTCGTATAATTATAACAGGGGCAAAACAAACCCACCGCCGACATAAATATCAAAAGCGGTTTCCCAATCTCTTCCAAAACTGTTCAGAACTTATTTTCCAACAGTCCTCACAATGTGCATCGTGTGGTTGCGACATGTCCGTCTGACCTACTAAACTACAGGTCAGCGGTGCATCTTTTGTCCAACGACGCTGCTTCTTGAACCAAAAACTACACATTTCTGCGACCAAAAATCTGACCTAATATTTTATGTTGATATTTATAGTTTTTGTACGCTGAATTCAGAAAAAACAATATTGAAAAATGTCTGTCACATGAGGTTTCTTCACAAAAGTCCAGTTTTTAATCAGTATGAAAGGTTTGCATGAGGTTGTTTCTCCCTAAAATTAACATAAATTGAAAAAGGTTTATACACCAACTTTCAAAGAAAAGTTACGTTGAACAGTATGACAGGTTTTCATGAGGTTGCTTTCTCGATAAAATATACCTAAAGTTTCGTTAAGAAATTAGAAATCGAAAGAGTTTCTTGGGAAATGCATTTACAGGCGTCTTCCGTGGAAACTGCTTCGTTTCCCCTTGTCGCTTACTGCGACGTGGAGAAACTGGTTTACGCTGCCTAACGTGCAGTTTATATAGCATCTTGGAGCTTTCCCCTTCAGTCTTTCAGTCTGTTATCTTCTTTTCACCTTGACAGTGCCTCTTCTCGTGTGCAATTTGAAAATGTCCCTTAGAGCTCACGAAACCTCTCCGGACATGTTTTGTTTCATCTGTGGTGAACATAATATCATGACATTTTAAAGAAATATTTCCGAATTCATTAAAAAAGTGCATTTTTCTTATTTTCATTTGCAGCTGGGAGATCAAGAAAAGGGGTGGACTCCGTATCAAGTGTGCAAATGCTGTGTTGAAGATCTTCGCTTGTGGCTTAAAGGTAAGAAATAATAGTTTTGTTTTGCCGTGCCAATTATGTGACGTGAAGAAAGAAATCACGGATAAGAGTGCAGTTTTTGTTAATTCGATATGTAGGGGTATAACTGTAAAAAATAAGAAAGGTATTGCTCAAGGGTGCAGAATATGTCCGAACTCGCAAACGATCTTCGGGGATAATTAAGGCAGTTCTAGGAAATTTTTTCCCGTGGATAAATAAATAATAATGTCAGAAGCAAATATTCGGGGTGTTATAGGTGTGCGGCGCACACCCACACAAAATTGCAATTCAACCATTATTACCGGTATTATTTTTTCGGATTTGTTTCTAATAAAACTCGCCAGAGTTCGTCCTAAGGCTTTTAGTGGTGGTTAAAATTAATTTCGGGTGTGCTGCTTTGTGTGCGCACATCAGACGATATTAAAGCAGCTGTAGTACAAGCGCTCCCCAGAAGGCGCTGCAGGTCACGTTTTTATTTCTCTGTAGTCTCAAACGTACCAGCGGAACTCTTAAGGTGTGGTACCCCAAATCAGCACCACTTGAGTTTGTCGGAGCAGCCAGTTGCTGTTATATTGTTTTTTTTTTTATTTTATATGTATTTCCAGTAAGACTCGGTGAAGTTTTTCCGCTAAACTTAATACCATTGCACAATATTTTCGTGAAGAGAAGAAAGGTCGGTTGTTTCGTGCAGTAAATAAAATGTAGTTAATAACATTTGCAGCTGCGGAATGCTATTTCTCCAAGTCGTTAAAGCAACGTAATTAAAATCTTTAAAGATGGCGATACAGGACATGATTTATTTCCTCGTGGATCCAACGCAAGGGTTTAAATTCCCAGGGTGTGCGCGCTTAAAAAAGCACCACTGGACATAGTTGTTTGTGTTTAGAATAGCTAGGAATCAGAAATAAACGTCATCGTTCTGCTATGAGTTTTTTATCTTTTCGTCGCGGTGTGAATCGGTGTATTTATGAGTACAGATACAATTGAATTTTGACATCCATTTAGGTTGACGATGTACTAAGTGCCCCATTTTTGCCAGAGATTTTTCAGATTGTGTTAAGCGGGTAAAAGAAAGTAAGCCTCGTGCTGTATTTAAAACTTATATACACAGAAAGAGATACCGAAAATTCGTTCATAACTCTAGTATTTGCACAGGAAATTCAATTTTTTTTTACAGTGGGGTGTACGTAAAGACCTTTATTACGTTAAGTTATTAGACGGCAGCTAAATAATAGAAATGCTTTTCGCATGTTCAAAATAAATGCGCGAATTTTGCAGCTCGGGATACATAATAAAATGTTTGCGTTCTTTTTCCCACAACAGCACATCTCCAACCTAAATGGGCACGTTACCGTGACGCCACTAAATAATAGTAATAGTATAATATAATAGCAATAATAAAATAAAAATTTGAATCATTAACAGCCATATAACATTCAAGATAAAAGTAATTTACTGAACAGTAATCAGCATTCCGCAGCTGTAAGGTCAGGTGATGCGTAACATCACAGCCTCTCCTTGACAAATGTCAACCCCGCCTTCTCGTGGTACATCCTGTTCCCACTAAAGGGGCTCTGACGACCGCCAATAGCGGTATAACTATACCATCGGGATTAGAGGAAATGCTATCCGACACTCACCAACCCGCTTGGCCAGCGTTGTGAGTTATGGCCAAACCCCTCCAAAATGACTCCACAACTTAAATCTTGGCCCTCAGTCTCCGGCAGCTGGAATGTACCTGGCCAAGGCAGCGGGCAGTGCGACATGAAGGCAGAGGGTGCGAAGAATCCCTGGAGGACCGGACTAGGCTGCCATCTGATGCTGACCTTGGCTACGTACAACGGACGCTCCCTATCTTATGATTCAAGGTTTCTTGAATTGGAAGAGGAACTACAAAGGATCAAGTGGGACAACGTCAGGCTAAGTGAGGTAAGGAGAAAAGGAGAAGATCTCATTGAACAGAAAAGTGGACATTTCTTCTACTATAGTGGGACAGATACTGGCAGAACTAGTGGTGTTGGATTTATAATAAACAAGAAACTGAAGGATAAAGTTGTAGAAGTTGAACGTTCCTCTGACAGAGCTGCACGACTCGTTATCCAACTCTCGAGAAGATACCAGGCTCAGATTATTCAAACTTATGCACCAGCCACAAATCATGCTGAAGAAGAAATTGAAGAATTTTATGAGGAAATTCGTTATCTAAATAATAAAGGTAAGCAGCACTTGAAGATAATTATGGGAGATTTCAATGCAAAAATAGGGCAACGGCAACAGAATGAAACTTCAGTAGGTAAATTCGGTCACGGCAACAGAAACCAGCGTGGAAATACTCTCGTAGAGTTTGCAGAGGCAGAAGGGTTTTTCATCTTGAACTCCTTTTTCAAGAAAAAGCCACACAGGAAATGGACATGGAGACATCCAAATAGGACGACAAGTGAAATTGATTTTATTATGTGTAACAAAAAATTCGTCATAGAAGACTGCAGTGTGCTAAACAAGTTCAACACAGGCAGTGACCATAGATTGGTGAGATGTAAGATGCACCTCAACACTAAACTCGAACGTAGCAAGCTCATAAGATAAACAAAATGTATTGACATAACCAACCTTAAAAAACACCATAATACCTTCAAATTGGAACTGAAGAACAGATTCTCTGCTTTAGAAGGCCTAACATCGGAAGAAGTGGATATTTCTGAAGTTAACAGAAAAGTAACCAAAGCTCTCATGGAAACAGCAACAAAATTAGCTGAGTCTAAGAACAAATTGCATATGAACAAATTATCAGGAAAAACCAAACTTTTGATGCAAAAAAGAAGAGAGATGAGGACAACTGAAGAAGATGTGACTTCCAAAGTGGAATATATAGAGCTATGCAAGACAGTACGAAAAAGTATCACTGAAGACGTAAGGAAATTCAACTGTGAACTAGTAAGGAAAGCAATTGAAAACAACCAAAGGCTAAAGATAGCAAAGGGACATCTCAGTAAGGGAAGAAAACAGATTATGGCACTGAGAAAAGAAGATGGTTCTGTAACAAGAAATAGAGGCGAAATTTTGACAAGAGTGAAAGATTTCTACTCCAAATTATATGAAAGGGATGATACATGTACTCCAGGCATCATGAAAGGTACCAGAGTTCTTCCAGTCCTACCAGCAGAAGTTGCACATGCAATCAAGAACATGAAGCGGAGAAAAGCTCCAGGAGAAAATGGAATTACTGTAGACATCATACAAGAAGCAAGTGGAGAAATCGAAACAGTACTCGCCCAAATTTTCACTCGATGCCTTAATGAAGGGAAAATTCCTGAGGATTGGAACAACGCTGCAATGATCTTGCTACATAAAAAAGGTGACATTGAGGATCTCAGGAACTACAGACCTATCAGCCTCCTATCAGTGGTTTATAAAATCTTCACTAAAGTTCTTTCACACCGCTTGAAGGTAACACTGGACATGGCTCAACCGAGAGAACAAGCTATATTCAGGAGTGGCTACAGCACAATAGATCATATCCACGTACTGAGAGAACTAATTGAAAGAGCGAGGGAATATGAACTTCCATTGTGCATGGCTTTTATCGATTATGAAAAAGCCTTTGATTCGGTGAAACCATCAGCAGTTGCAATGGCTCTGAAATCCTGCGGTATTGAAGATGCATACATTAATATTATTAATAACATCTATGAAAATGCAAGTGCAAAGATTCTGCTATTTGGTAATACAACACACATAAAAATTGGAAAAGGAGTGAGACAAGGTGACACCATATCTCCGAAGCTCTTTAATGCTACATTGGAAAATGTCTTTCAATCACTGAACTGGGAAAACAAAGGGATAAAGAATAATGGAGATTATCTAACCCACCTTCGTTTTGCTGATGACATAGTCATTTTTGCAACTACCCCATCGGAGCTGCAGAGTATGATCCAGGAACTTGCTGACAAGAGTAAAGGAGTGGGATTAAAAGTGAACTTTCAGAAGACAAAAGTGATGTACAATGCTTTTACAAGAAATGAAGATTTATCGATTGATGGAGAAAAGCTGGAGATAACAGACACGTACGTTTATCTTGGACAGCAGATATCAAGTGAGGGTCACATTGGTGAAGAAATTAATCGGCGTACAAAACTTGCCTGGAGAGTTTTTGGAAGAAACAGCATAATTTTCAAGAGCAATATGCCATTATGTCTTAAAAGAAAAGTGTTTGATCAATGCATCCTTCCAGTGCTTACGTATGGTGCAGAGACGTGGACCTTAGCTAAAAGAGACATACAAAGGCTGCAGACAACTCAAAGCAGCATGGAGAGGTGCATGCTTGGTGTAACCAGGAGAGATAAGAAGAGGAACACGTGGATCCGAAAAATGACAAGAGTGGAAGACATCATGATCAGAGTTAAATCCCTGAAATGGCAATGGGCTGGACATACTGCCAGAAAAACAGACCATCGATGGACAGCCGAAATTTTAGATTGGATTCCAAGAGAAAGGAAAAGACCCAGAAGAAGACCACATGGAAGATGGGTGGATGAAATTCGAAAGCATGCGGGAGTGACATGGAGGAGACTGGCACAAGACAGACCTTCGTCCAGCAGTGGATTGATAATGGTTGACATTGATGATGATGATGAATCAGGTAGTTATTTTGAAATATATTGTGTCGTTATGAATACAACGGGTTATGAACGCAGGGATGTATTATCAACTGCTGCTGGCAGACTATTCAGCGAACCGTAACGACTTTACTAATGCCAAGGCAGAACCACTAGTCACGCTAATAAACGTTTTTGAAACTAAGGGCAGCGAATGTGCCATAGACGCTGATTTGAAAATTTATCGGGGGTTCTGGACATTTTAAAGCGGATGATCGATTCATTTCTTAAATTATTTAGATCTAATTTAAATTTCATTCTGCAAAATAATCTGGCAGAGTATGAAGCCTGAAATGCTAGAATGAAATGAATTATAGTTAATTATAGAACTTGTTTAGCTGTTCATTTTCCAGCCTATCTGCACCCCAACCACCGTTTTCACCTAGAACCCAAAAATGTTTCAGACATTTTGAATCTAAGTTTCATGTTTCTATTCTCAGGGCTTACTCACTTTTGTTTGGAACGACTGGGGTGTGGCATCCATCAAGCTTCTTTGCCTGCATTGTCCGAGAAGAAGAAAATTATTCGAAAAACAGATTAAAATCCCGATCCGACTGTTGGAACCAGTGTCATCATTTGTAGAATGGGAGGACGGGAGAAGGAGATAAATCTTTCAGACAGGTGTGCTGAGAATGGGGCACTTCACTGCGTCTTTAATACATTGACCTGGAGACCTTTCTTGTAAACAATAAGAACCGTTCCTTTTGATCTAAAAGCCAGAAGCATGGGATGAAGAAACGGAAAGTAAAATCAAATCGTTCTCCAGTCAGAACTACCAGTGGTCCCAGTTAGTTCGGATTTTGGAAACTCTACTGTATTTCTATTTATAAGCTTAGACGTGAAACGCCAATCTTCAACTCCAAGCGCATGTGAAGTGAGCTGTATTGGCAGCCATATGACCCTGGGTACACGTGGTTTTTCGGTTGCTGTTTACGTGCCACGGGTGTTATTCGTTCCGTTGTTTCTGTGCAGTTTATTATAAAGTGTGGCGCTCTATATTCTGTCGTGGCACATGTAACTATTTATAAATGTATTGCTGGTGAATATACAAGAGTGAATATGTATTTTATTATTAATTCTCTAACAAAGATTACCGATGTGAATAGTAAGACAAAATAGGTGATTGTCAAAATTCACAAAGAGACGGGAAATGTGCCATTTCTTGTTTACAAGTGACGCCACCTATCAATGTAACACTGTTCTGCATTTATTCATTAGAATAAATATTATTTTTTTTTCAAATTTTTAAGTAATAGGCTTTAAGGTTATTTTTAATCATCGACATATACTCTAATAATATGTTAAACTTGTATGAAAATCCGCTACAGTTTTGGGGAAAATTTTGTTCTATCGAAAAATTGGGCCACAAAGATTTTCTTCACCAATGGTATTACTTACCTAAATCTTGAGTCTGCTGTTTGGCCAAACCCACATAATATTGTAAGTGTCCTGAAGACTTCAGATTGCTCAGATGATATTGATCTGAAATTAGATGAATAAATTGAAAGTCCTTTTCTTGTGGAGTCAAGTCCAGGATTTGAAATTGAAAAAGAACATCAACGTTTTCTCCAAAACGGACTGAATGGCTTAGTAAGGTACGAAAGTCTTTTCCAAGAGGTATCTGAGTTATTAGGGTTAAGATTGAAGAGAAAAACATTTGATATAACCTGGTACATTTTTCTCGTGGTACAGATACCGCGGAAGACATTATGTTTTATTTTTCTTACAAGAAGGAAATCTAGTTTATTGCACTGACATTTCTGGTTTGATGAAACAATTTGGAGTACCGTACGATTCATCCAATTGGCGGTTGCTCATTGATTCATTAAAAAAGAGCTTAAAAACATTTTTGCTACACCATGGCGATGATTATTCCTTAGTGCCGTTCGAACATTCTGTTGTCCTGAATGAAACGTAGGAAAATGTTGCCTTGATTATTGAGAAAACCTGTACGATGACCCAAATTTGTAAATATGTGGGGATTTCAAACTATTGAAAATACCGTTAGGTCAGCAATCAGTTTACACTAATACCACTGCTCCCTTTGTTTTTTAGATAGCCGTGAATGACAATCTCAGTGGAATCAAGCAGTCTGGCCACTTCGAGACATTCTCAGGCCTGGGGAAAAACGCTTTATCTGGGAAACCTTGTTTCCTAGTAACATGGTTCTTTTACCGCCTCAGGATACAAAGATATGGCTCACAAAACAATTCGTTACAGCACAAACTAACATCATAAAATCTATGAGACGACCCAAGATTCTTGATTCGTCAGACTATGTCACTTTCTTTTAATCATCCACAGTCCAATCACGATGGTCTTGGTCCCATTTCATGCGTTGCTGGAGATGAAGGGCAGTGAGCACGGGGACCCGTCTGGGTCTTCGGTAACGCAGGCCCATGCGCAGAAGGCTGCGATGAACTGTGTCAGTTGCACATTGGACTGATCACCACTGTTTTATCTACAGATGTTTTGTCGCAACGTGGTCCTGCGGTCGCTCTGAACAATACGCGGCAGTCTTCGCTCCCCTCTGGCATCAATGAGCTGCGGACGGCACATGGCTGGATGACGGTTCGTCAACTGTGCACCACTTTTGATACGCAATCACTACAGCAGCATGTAGCTAACCCAGAAGTCTCTCCATTCCCGAGGCGCCGCGCCATCACAATTAGTTTTTTACTAAATTCCGATAAATCGGCAGCTTTTCTCATTCTGACTCCGAACACTCTACTAACCGAAAGCCGGTCCACGGGTTCTATATTTAATGTTGTGTGAACTTCACCTGAGCCACCGTTCGGCCTCCAGGTGCACTCATTTCTCTAGGCTGAGGGTTGGTATAATGGAATGGTTCATCATTGTGTATAACCCTTATAAAGTTTGAATGCTACGTATAACTCAACGAAGCAAGTGTTTGTGAAACAAGAAGTTGTGATTTGCAGTTTCATTTTGAGCTGGTGGATTACCACCAATTTTGGGAAGTAGCATAAATTTACTAGTTTATGAACCAGCTGGGAAACTTAAATACTTAATAAACCTTTTTCAGCGAATACACTTAAAGCAAACTACATCATAATTTTCTTGTATGTTTCTGATTTTAATTGTGATACCCGGAATTCTCTTTCTTCCTTTAATAAATTTGAGGGATGCTAAGCATTTTCTGTTAACCTGATTTCACGTGTGACACAGCGGTCATGAGCCTTAGACAAACAGAGGTATCCTGTGTAGTTTAAGTTCCCAGTCGTTCGCGCTATTTTGGCAGCACCTCTCTCCAGGACTATATTTAAAATATATTTCGAAGCTTTATCTTTAAAACCAAATCTATAGGAGCGCTTATAAAGTTTCACAGAATCGTCAACAAACGCTAAATTTGAATACTCGTGAACATGCTGGTCCAAGCGTTTAGTAACTTACACTTTGTTATACGAATATTATATTTATGTGTCCGGATGGTACACACAGCTGTAATTGGGCTCGCGGAGTAAATCAGGTAATTAATCTGGAAAATCGTGAAACGTGACGGAAATTTATTCCAAAACACACGAACCATTGTAATACGTGTAACTTGCAGTGATGTTTTAAGTGAATGTCATTTAACGAAGTCTGGGCTTTAGAATTTTTATTTGTACAACCGTTGTCCAGTAAAAAATATTTATACTTACGTGATGTACACGGTAATATTCAAATTACGTGAGACATCATTGAAGTGAAAGCACATCCCCAGGGGATTTCTTTAGAACATAGAACAGAAATCATAGCATTTCGGAAGACTTGAGAAATGGCGATAAAAGTATATTGGAAATGCAAATAGAAATTTGCGTTTCAGAAAAAAAAGGAACTTTACCAAAGACGATTTCCTTTTTCGCTTAAATTCATTCAAACCAAGAAGCACGGATTTTATTTTCTCTTTTTTTCAATGCGTAGCTAATTTCAATTCCAGGAACACCATTCGCCTGTAAGGGAAAAAATAATCGAAAAAAAGAAGCCGGTTACTTATTTCTTCTTCATTTCAGTGCTACCTATTTTGACTCAATAATACGGAGATTTCTTATACATATTACTTACCAAAGTATTATACAGAGAATTTGCAGCTGGAAAATTTATCAAGAAGGCAAAGACACTTTAAAAAGAAAGACAGTAATCTGTGAATTCCACTTAATTGAAATTATCCCAAACACTATGCAGAAAGAGAACAGAAGCTCCATACATCGATTGGTGAAACCTTTTCGGTATAATTCGCAGTAATTTTTATTTAGCACGCAGGAAGCTTGGCGGCAGCATCTCACGCTTTAAATCGCAATACGCAAAATTAAATGAGAAGGATATGTTATTATATACTTCCTCTTACGAAAACAATAAATTATGCATTTAAAAATTATGACCTGATATTAGATTTTCAGATACCAGCATATCATTTCCTTAAAAGCAAACAATTCCTCCTATTTTTTATTAAAAAGTTCACATTAGAGAAGCTAAATGTCGATTGACATTTCAAAGCCCAAATTCTTAGACATACATTTAAACGACTTTGTTATCACATGATTTTCAAATTCCGTAACATTAAATAGCTACTGTGGTTTTCTTAAACCAATGATGCCAGCTCGGGGCAAAACTGTTCAGTGAAGTATAGCCGATAGCTGGCACAGAAATTAATATTTTCTTATATTACCGCCTCGGAAATACTCTAACCCAGTCGTCACGCCATTAATATTTGGTCTCTGCCCGACTAGCTTAATTCGACCCCCGTTCCCATCTAAATGACAATAATAACACTGATTAAGGGCGATGAGTATCATGTGCTATTTATACAGCATCATGAATGTTTCACGCGTCGCAATTTACCTGCAATTGCTTCCATTTGCGTAATACGCGCTAATGATAATGTTTGGCTTTTCGGTTTGTACTTGTGCGTCAACCGCAGTCGAACAACGTCTTCGAACACACTTCCATAAAACAAATAAAAGCAAAGATCAATTAATAGTGCACCACAGTTGCACTAATACTTAATATTTTGTGCCCAGTGTAAGGGAAGTATTCACGTATTAGACGGCAGAAAGACAAACACTGAAGAAACGAAACGCACGTTTTTGGTTCTTTTCAAGATTTCGGATGACGGTACACAGTAGGCCACTAGTTCGTGCGACCCGCTGTAGAAAATTAAAGCGAAAAAAAAGTATGAAATCCACAGGCGGAAACATAAGAGTGTTTATGGATATTATAATATAAAACAGGGTAAATATATTTCTTTGATGTAGTTCTGGGACTGTATTTGACGGTTTCAGAACGTACACTCACACGAGAACAAATGAACGCAATTCGATAGTTTTTTGTCGGATTGTATGACGCCCCTATTCAAGGCTCTGCCAGGCGTTACTGGAGAGAAAAAGCTGAACTCGCATATTCGTGTGTAAAGTTCTCCACTCGACGCAACATCATTGAAATTTTTCTGGGCCCCCACAGTGGCGCAGTGGTCTAAACGTTGGCTTATGACCATTCGTCCGAGTTGGGTCTGGTTTCGAATCCTGGTGAGGCATGGATGTTGTGTTTGTCCAACATAACTGGCTCCCTGCCTTCCCTGGATTCATTGGCGCTACATTAAAGAAGGGCGACTGCTTCTAGCCCACTGATTTGCTCACAGTGGCCGTTAAACGTTCAATCAAAAGAAAAATAATCGGTGGTAGTGTTTGCAATTAACTCTCACTGTGGTTTATTCTTTATCGTGCATCGTGCAGCGACGAGCGCAACAGATCTAATTTATGTGATCGTTCGAAATGCCATTCGCAACACAAAATTAAGGAAAATTTGACGGTTAAAATCTGGAATTTAACTGTGACTGGACATCGTTTAATTTACCACAGAGAAAAGGGGCACTTCCTTTATGCTTAATATGCGACTTAACGGAGTCTGTGTACAAAAAATATAGTATGAGATGCCACTACAAGCTAAACGTGCGAGTTTAAATCAGAAGTTTCCTCCTAGATCGGAAAAGAGAAAAATTGAAATTTTTTTCTGTAACTGCAAGTAACTCGAAATCCTCTCTTCTAACATAGACAACTACCAATCTGAGAACAAGCTCTCATCTTACCTCTCTGAAGGCTGCGTGGTTACCATCGTAGCATTACAAACCTTTCACTGATTCGGATGTTTTTGAAGAGTGTGTACCTGCAATAGTGGACGAAACATGTGATGAAAATACCAAAGGTAAAGTTATTCAGTCCATAAAACAGGTTCCTTTTTCAAATGACACTACATCTCGTCGTATGGAGGATCTAAGTGGAAATGCACTTGAAACTTTGATAAGAGTTAAAAAAATGTGATTTCATAGCAGATGACTTTGACGAATCAACAGACATAACAAAATATCCGAATTTATCGGGTTTTCTGACGGCGGATATTTTGAGAGGAACTGTTATGTTTAATTCCACTTCTTGAAACAACTACTGGCGTAAATATCTGCATTAAATTTGTAATTTTGTTTAATGCTAATAGATTTGATTTACAAAAAACTATTTGTGAAGTTAGTGATGGCGCTGAAGCCATGGTCGGTAACTGAAAGGGATTATTTGTAGATTAAAAACTACTGTGCCTAACATTCAATGCGTTGACTGTTTGATTCACCAGACTATCTTGCGTGCTAAATAATATCATAACCTTGAATTAACGATGGATCAAGTAATTAATTTAAGTAATTTTGTTCGTCCCAGTTCAAGCCTTTAACACAGACTGTTCAGGCAATTTTTTGTCAACTTATGTGTTGAACATAACGATATTTTGTTGCATGATGACGAACAGTGGCTACGAAAATGAAGGGTAGTGGAGAGATTATCGAATTAAAAGAAGCAGTTGTGCAAAAGAAGAATGATTTAAAGCACGATATATTTCGTACTTAATGACTGCTGATGAATTCTTACTATAGCTTTCATTTTTAGGGGATGTGTTCGGTCACTTGAATGAATTAAACCTCCAGTTGCAGGCGAATGACTTATAATTGAAACAATTCAGAATTTCCCGGCCAAACATTTGCTGATAAATTACTAATTTCTCTAACAGGAATGTATCCATATTAAAGTATTTGTGGAATATTTAGAAAAAGAAAAAGATTCTCAAAGGAAATAGTTTTTTGTTTAAATCTGTGGAAAGATCCATAACACTGTTTTACGGGGATTTTGAAAACTTTGCTTTAAGATTTCAGAGTTCACCTTGCCCAGATTGATACAGGTACTGACAAAATATACCGTTGCTGTGACACTTGCCCATAAAAATGAGATCTCTGAAAGTGCTTGCGGATTCCTGATATAACCGGAAGTGACTTACAATTGTAATTAATCGGTATTCAGTGTTTGGAAAAACTGATTACTAAATTTGAAAATAACATTTCTATTATGTTCAGTTTATATTCTGGATATAAATCTATTTATTCTTTGAATTTCCCAAACTTCGTTGTAGACTGTCAACCAACTAATCCTTTTGACTAGCCTTTAGCTGGGCTTATGTGCGAGAACTATGGTTTGTACGTGCCCTGGAATTACATTTTGTCCTGGAAATGTCCCAAAATTCTGATACATGTCCTGTAATTTTACCATTCCGGCCTTTTTGTCCCTTCACGATGTTTTGTAGTTGAAGATTTTTCTACTGGACATAATTTATGTCTGACAAATTTTCCTACCCATTCCTGCAAAAATACAGGGGGCGGGGGCGGCTGTTGGTTATTTTGTCGGTTAGGGGGACTGAAGCTGCTTTATTAGCATCTCTTGGTGTTGTGCTTTTGTTATCACTTTTTCTGTCCGACCGGGAAGACCATATCTCAGCAATAATTAGTTCAATGTGTAAAATCATTTTCGAATTGGGAAGCTTAAAATGTGAGTACGATGATTAATTTGTTCCGTTTTTACCCCCGATGTACAACTTCGCCGCTAGGAGAAGGTAAATAAAGATCGTATCAAATATAAAATGCATTTTATTTCATACATGTGCTTTAAATTCCCAATTGCAAAAATCCTTTTTCCTTCGGATGACATTTATATCAAAGACTATTTTAGTTACACTCCCTTTTTCGAATAATGCATACATTTTCCGCTACGGACCGAAAAAGTAAATCGTGATTTTTCCGATATCTCCGATTCTAATAGTCCTATTTGAAAATTTTTCTGCGTTGGATATAGCTCTTGAGGGGGAATGTTTTGCGTATAATTTCTCATTTTTAGTAAAAAATTGCTTGGCTGCCCGGGGGGCGTAAAGTGTTTATTTTTGTGTCTGATGTATTTGCAATAAAATCAGAGCTCGAAACTCGATTGAAAACATTCCTCTGTAGACCGATACCGCTCACCTCCAAAAACTTTTTGAGAATACCTCCTTATTAAATAGTGCATAATTTTTTCACTAGGGGGCGTACAGGTATATCTTATTTTTTTCCATATCTTTTGTGTCTCGGAGACCGATTTGAAAAATTATTTTTTGGTTTTAGAACATTTTCGGTGGGAAATGTTTTCTCATATAATTTCAGACATTTCTTAACACACAAGTGCGCCACTAGAGGGCGTAAGATCACGTTTCCGTTTACAGTAATATCTACGGGACTAATAAATTCCTGCTAGGGGCGTAACGGTAACTTGCATTTTCCCAATATCTCCGCTTCTAAAAGTCTGATTTGAAAAATTCTTCCTGCGTTGGATACAGTTTCTCAGGAGAAATGTTTTACACACAATTTCTCATTTTTGGTAAATAATGTTTTGGCTCTTAGAGGGCGTAAGGGTTTATTTTTGCTTCTGATGTATTTGCAATAAAACTTTGAGCTCGAAACTCGAATGAAAAATTCCTCCGTGGACCGTTTCCACTCACCTCCAAAAAGGTTTGAGAATACCTGCTGCTTGAATAGTGCATCATTTTTCCACCAGGGGGCACATACGTATATCTTACTTTTGTCCATATCTCTATTTCTGGGAGTGCGATTTGAAAAATTATTTCTTTGTTGGAGAAAATATTTGGTGAAAAATGTTTCTCATATAATTTCAAATAGTTCTTAACGCACAAGTGCGCCATAGAGGGCGTAAGTTCATGTTTCCGTTTACAGCAATATCTATGGGACCAATAAACCGACTGAAGAATATTCTGTTTCAGACCGGATACTACTAACTATGAAAACTTCTTGTTTGTATTTTCTTCCCAAAATAATGCACAATTTCGCAGCTAGGTAGCGCACATATTTAATCTTTTCTTCTCAATATCTGTACTTCTGATTTAAAAAAAAATATTTTAACAACAGGTAGCCTTTTCCTTATGGGTCACTTTAGGTTTGAATTTGAAAAGGTTTGTGGTTCACATTTCTGCCGCTAGATGATGTTTATGTAAGTCCGTTAGCTGCCTATCTCTGCCTTTAAAAACTATGTTGAGAAATTTCTTTTTTTACTCTATGCCATTCGCTATAATAAAGATGGAGAGCGAATAAGATTTCTGCTTTAATAAGAAGATCCTCTTCAAATAAGGTGTACAACTTTTTCCCTAGGGGTTGTGAAGATCAAAACGTTTATTTTTTTGCTATCTTTGCTTTTGAGAAACGCATCTGAAAAGTTCTTTCCTTAGCATAGCTTTTGCTATGAGAAATACTTTTAGCCTCTTTCAACTTGTTCATTGTGCAAAATTCTTCCGCTAAAAGGCATACAGTTACATCATGTTTCCTTCCCTATCTCTTCTTGTAACCATTAGATTTGAAAATCGCTTTTCTCTGATACTTTCTTTCTGCTATGGGAAATGTTTTTTGTGCCATTTGTTAATTTTCGTAACAAACTTTTTAGCCACTGGTGGAAATAAGTAGCTGCAGTTTTATAAAAAGCTGATTTTTTTATGGGTTATTTTGACTTTTGCTGAAATTTGCTAATAAAACTATGCTTGATATAAAAATTTGCCATAAAATTAAGTTGCTTTCTAATATCAGAAACATAAATCCAGTTGTTTCTTAGTAATTTCTGATCAAACTAATCACTTTGCATCTTCTATAATTACTTTTCTATCATGCCCAGTTAAATTGTCTTGATCGCTTATGAATACAGTTGTACACCGCCCTTGGATTTAAGGTTTCCCCGTTATTCACTTTCGTTTCATGATGGAAATTTTTGTGCATACTTTGTTTGCTGGCGAGTACAAATTTAAAACTGAGCTACAGCATCAATATTATGTTGAAAATTCCTTCCCTGAATAAAATGTAACACAAATACTTGCTCCCATGGCTATGTGTTTAAGAAATAACAATTCTTTTGGTCCTTTGAAAAAGTTCCACATATTTCTTCTTTCCTCACCCTTAAATTTCCAATGTAAGCATTATTTCAAAATAATTAAATATAAAGAGTATTCTTGTATTGATTGTATGGCATATGAAAGCATTTTAAGAGCAATGCCACATACCTATGTAGTTTTGAATTTTATGTTTTTTTTTTAATATTCTGTAATTTGCTTCAATAATTAAACTAACGCCAAAGTAGAAAAATAAAAAGTTTCTCAAAAATCAGAGTAGTATAGTATGCAAAAAGGTTAGTAGATATTAAATGTAATAAAAGACTCAGGGGTATTTGTTAGCATATAAAGTAGCTTAGCAATTTACGAATCGTTTTACAAGTTTTCTAGTACATAAATGCATTTTCATTTCGAAAAACCAGTTTTATTTATTCATTTAAATTAGTTTTACAACTTTTCCGTGGCAGTGAAATTTGCGGAACCTGGTTTCACAGGAAACTTCTCTTATTTCCAAAAATCGACTTACATATTTTAATTTTACGGTTTTCAAACTGATCGTCGACGAAAGATATGCGTTTTAACATTAATATGCAAGATATAATCGGATATTAAATCTTTCCATGAACTTCTCTTAATTAGACATGTACGATATTCAGATTATAACGACGAAACCCTTAAAACTAGTTCATGTGCTGTTCGACTCAAAATATAGCCAGTTACGCATTTCGAAAGTAGTTATCCGGTTTGCTTCACAGTTTATTTTTCTGCAGGGAACGTGATCCAACAGGCGAAATGGATTTTCTCTAAGCTCTTAAAAAAGCATGAAGAAATATACCGAAAAGCCAAAGCTTTACGCTCAACCCGTGTTTATCAAAATGACGCCGCATGAGGAGGTCATGAAACTGTATAAAACCATCAGATACTGATCTCTGATAACTAGTGCTATATTTGATCTTCAGATTTAAAAGGCAGAAAACTAAGAGGAGTTCGTCAAAAATTAAATTATAATGGCTAATCGACGTTGTTCCAGAATTTCCGTGAAAGTAAGCCTTGTGGGGTGCTCAAGGTCAATCGCGGTTAGTTACTTTAAATCCCATAGCAGAAAGTTTCCGCTTTGTCAGTGCCGGATATCGTGGTTCCGCAAAATAATCTGTAGCGGGCATTAGGCAGCACAACAACTGGTGGCGCAAAACAATAAACATTTGCACAGGTAGAAATTAAAAAAGTAAAAAAGAGAAAAAACACCCCTTTATTTTTCCTAAAATGCCGTAAGTACTATAGCAATTCTACGGGATCCAGAACTTATTTCTGATTATACACTGACGGAAAAAAGAATCCCAACACCACGAAAAAATAGTTGTAGAGGAATGAAATGGCGGCAATACATTTGCATAGGTAACATATTTAATCTATTAAGGTTTCAAGATCACAGCTTAATGTAAGCGCGAGAAGAGCTGTTTTAAATGTGAAATTCTGGTACATTAATAACCGGTGTAACCGCCAGAATGTTGAATGCAAGCATACGCAAACGTTCATGCATTGTGTCGTACAGGTGCTGGATGTCAGTTTGCGGGATGGAGTTCCATGCCTGTTGCACTTGGTCGGTCAATACAGGGACGGTTAATGCTGGTTGGGGGTGACGCTGGAGTTGTCGTCATATGAAGTCCCATACGTGCTCGATTGGGGAAAGATCTGGTGATCTAGCAGGCCACGGCAACATGTCGACACTCTGTAGAGCATGTTGGGTTACAACAGCGGTATACGGGCGAGCGTTATCCTGTTGGAAAACACCCCCTGGAATGCTGTTCATGAATGGCAGCACAACAGGTTGAATCACCAGACCGACGTACAATAGTGCCGTCAGGGTGCGTGGGATAATCACAAGAGTGCTCCTGCTGTCATAGGAAATTACTCCCTAGACCATAACTCCAGGTGTAAGTCCAATGTGTCTCGGCCGCCGACAGGTTGTTTGCAGGCGCTCACCTGGCCTCCTTCTAACCAACACACGGCAATCACTGACAACCAGGCAGAACCGGCTTTCATTAGAAAACACAACAGATCTTCACTCCGTCCTCCAGTGAGCTCTAGCTTGACACCACTGACGTCAGAAACAGCAGTGGTTTGGGGTAAACGTAATGCACGCTACACGGCGTCTGGCTCGGTGCTGTCCTTCAAGAAACCGATTTGTAACAGTTCGTTGTGAAACTGTGGTGGCAACTGCAGCTCGAATTGCTGCCGCAGACGCAGTACGATGCGCCACGGCCATACGCCGTATACGACTGTCTTCCGTCTCAGTAGTGCCACGTGGCCGGCCGGAACCCGGTCTTCTTGAGGCAGTACCTTCCCTTGACCACCGCTGCCAACAATAATGCATAGTGGCTACATTCCTGCCAAGTCGTTCTGCAATATTGCGAAAGAAAGTCCACCTTCTCGTAGCCCTATTACATGACCTCGTTCAAACTCCGTGAGCTGTTGATAATGGCTTCTTCGTCTTTTTAAAGGCATTCTTAACTAACATCAACACACTACGTCGAATCTCAACGATAACTAACGCTCACGTACGTTACAGCGCGTATTTACAGCAAACCTGCTTTTCATGTAAAACCGAGTGGGCGCTAGCTAGCGCCAGCCATACGTATGCGCCGTGAGCGCAGGAAGATTTGCATAGACGTCATCTTACAGATGTACTCTCACCGCCTACCAACTGTCGTTTATCTAACACAACCCCTTCTTGGTGTTGGGATTTTTTTCCTGTCAGTGTATTTCATGCAACAACTTAGAAGCAGCTTCAGTTTTCAACACCAACCGAAAAGAGTATTTATTTGTGGAAAAAGCATTGTGGTTTATTGCGGTTTCAAATATTTTTGTTCAAAGATATTTTAAAAGTCAAGGTAGTTTTCAAATTAAATTTAAAAAATAAGTTCGGAGCAAAAAAATTAAATATTTAGTATTTCTAAAGGGAACATTAGAAACTGCTGTCTTGATGAAGGCAATTCCGCATCAAATGGAACGGAGATATTTCAAATTGGGATAATTTATATTTCACCATATTGAAATTTGGTCACCGGAATTTTTCATGATTCTGAAAGAATATTCCAATTTGTCCGCTACATGTAATGTGTGGTAGTGAAGTCAATTAATTTAAATGATGTAAAGCTGTGTTATAAGGATTATATTTTGTGATATATTTGCAAATATTTTCCGGAGGCTATTATTATGAATTTTTCTTATGGATTTTGCATTCAAAATTTCTGGTCTTCAAGAAATTATTTCTTTTAGTTTTAATTTGAGATATGTTTTCAAAGACAAAATGCATCATTCACCCTGAAGAGTTAACAAATAACATATCGGAAAAGATTTTTTCTACAAAGTTAAAGAAATGCAACAGATTAGAGTTCAGAAAAGGAATATAAAAAGAATAATAAACATTAAAAAGGAAAACAATGTTACACGAGTGATCAGTACCCAGAAAAATAACTAACCCAAATGAAGAACGTCGAATATCAATCATCTTTTGAACAATGCCATACCTGCTGGGTGATTCTATTCCAAGCATCATCTTTGGCAAAGGTGTTCGGTGCACGACATGCAATATTTGCTTCGTACGTATCTCGTTAAAAGCCATATTACACAGAGAAGTGAAATGAAGTGACTACTTTCTGATATGAGAAATAATATGCTGAGGTATATTTCACATTCATTTAATAAAAGTGAGCTAAAAGGATTTGCGTTATGTTTGCTTATAGCTCACCAAATTGTATGTTACATCATGTCTCACAGTTTCGAAATCTACCTTCAAATTTCAAGAAGCTTTTTTAAGAAAATCATCGGGAATAGCCAATAAAAAAAATACAATTATCATAATTTAGGTTATATATATAAAATTATAATTATAAAGTACTGCAATATACCAATAAATTTAGTTTACTGCAGGGGTCGCAAAACTACCACTCTGCTGCTCAAATCTGGCCCTCTGTAAATATGTGGACCACATGTACGTGATAAATTTGTTTTTGTTATCGAGGACTGTGTCACAATTATTAATTTGTTGGAAAGCTTTGTTTGAAAGACGTTTGGTGATTTTTACAAGCGCGAGGAGCTTTTCCAACTATTTCAGAGCTGCATATTTAAATGTACGGTTGATGAAGTTGTAGTATAACTTCCAGTGGAGCTATTAGATTTGCAATCTGAAAATAAGCTGAGGTAATATTGTTTAAAAGCACATATTATATTAGATTGGTTAAGTATGGTAATGCGTGTCTAAATGAGGAAATGCTGAAAATTCCTACCCGCTTTAAGTTATAAGAGTTGTGCAGATGGAATGGAACACAAGAACCGCAAACTGAAAACAAATTTGTAGACAATACTACATACCCATATGTCCAAATTAAATAAATATATATTATTCACAGGAAACTTATCAACATCAGGTGAAAATTTCATTAACAAATCACAATAATATTATTATTTCCCTGGAATTCTATTCTACAGCACAAGTACCCGCAAAATTCCATCTGTTTTACATCACAAGTAAGCGCGCTTTAGTTTTATTAATTTCCGCATATGACGCCTCATTACTTGATTTTTCGATAAAATTTGTGAGGAAGAAAATAAAAGAAGAGATCCAAAAGGAATGCAAAGTTTTTTATTGACTGCAAAAATATTTCAGCGCTATGGTAAAGCCGTGTATGTGAACGGCTTTTCTGATGGACGATTATAACGAGCTACAATCATAAGCTTTGACAAACATTTGTCCTTCCACAGGGTGAATTGTGCAATATATTCTGCAGGTATTTTGCGAAAAAGAAATTCTGTGCGATATCATGAAAAACGTTGTGTTTTTGGAGTCGTGCTCTGAAACTTTCAAGTAAGCTTCTGCAAAGCAGGTTGAAAAACTGTATAAGTTTATGCTGCTCTAGTGTTAAAGGTATCGGTTTTAAGACATTTCATTAAATCTAAATGTACAATATATTCTCCAACAGAACACTAAAAAGCGAATTTTTTCGAATTTCCCTATTGGTCAAGTAGATATTGAAGAAATATGATCTGCGTACAGATAACTTCATGGAAAAACCATGCCTTACCTTGAGAACCCAACATAGGAAAACCATTTTGCATCATAACCTGTGTGTGCCAGAAAAGAATGTGTACATTCGATGAGAACATCACAGGCAAAGTACGTCATTAGGTAGTGTTTCCCTAAATAATATAAAAGCTACTTGAGTATTTATCTAACTTTGTAATAGTAATAAGAATGCATTTTAATATATCTTAGATAACACAGTCGGTGTAAAATGGTTTATGTGTTTAGTAAAGTAAGGCACATTCATTTGCATTATATATGAGTGATAATCTGTATCCCAAACTGTGACAACTGAAGATTTTATAAAAACGTGCACTGACGCATAGTAACAATTTTACTTTAATTAGGCAATTCAAAATTGCATATTTTAATATCATTTTCCTTTTAATTTGAAATGTATTTTTTGTTTTGTGTTCCTCGATTTGCTCTTTTATTCAAAACATAAATTTCTATGAACATAAGGAAAAAGGTTTTCTGCCTGTTCTTTGCATTCCAAATTTCAGAAAGGCTTAATCAAGCCTGTAAAGTGAACTTCATATTAATTATGCAATTTTAATCAGTCTTGCTCATCAGTCAAGAATAGTTTCTGCAAAAGTTTTGAATCTTTTGCAGTTGGGTCCAAATCTCTACTATTGAGCCAGTTTTTTTTTGCTTTTGAATATACTTCAACAGCTTTATTTCTTTTTGAGATGAGGAACAAAGCGTAAAGACAACTCGCATCGTTCCCTCAACAAGGGTGGGTAATGGTTGAATGTTTCACCAGAGCCAATTTTGTCGTATTTTGATCCCTTAGAGCACCTCCCGTTATTCATGCAGACGGAGAGGTCTCCTTCGTTTGGCGCATAACGATCTTGTTTTTCCAAAAACATGAGTTACAGTGTACATTCCAGCCTTGTAGATATTCTGGAATCCTGATCTCGGATGCACAAAGGAATTTTTTTTAATGTGGGGTTGATTTTTTAAACAAAATAAACTTACTCTGAGTGAGGATGTATACTTACTCTGGGGTCAGGGTTGCTTCTCCCTGGAGTGTTTTTTTTTTTTTTTTTTTTTTTGCAGAATGATATACATATGGTGTATCATTCAAAATTTCTACGCCATGTTTCTTTTAGAAATGGAGATTTAAAACTGCAAATATACGTAAGACTGCATGTAATATAAGTAAGACTTTGCATATTGACTGCATGTATTCTACTGAAGAGTTGACACTCGATGTTCAAAGTAAAGAGAACATCTGAAAAGATTTGAGCCAAGCACTTTGAATTTTACAGGAACATGTACATTAGGCAATGCAGAACAAATTATCAGCATCAGTGTTGCATACAAGTGCACCAGGATCGTCGAAGTAGCTGCTATTCAGCGTGGCCACCACTAGCTAGCATCACCTACTGTTGGTAAGTTGAAGGCATCGAATAAAGTAATATGTGAATGGTGTCGCGCGAAAAAGCCATTCAGTCTTTATTGAGCCGCGTCAAAACTTCATCAAGATTTGTTGGTGGACGGTCGTACTGCTACACCTGTCTTTTGTCCACGTCCGAGAGGTTTCCGATGGGTGACACAGCTCTTGGTATTTATAGGGGCCACAGAAGACGTGTGAACGTTATTATTTCGAAATAATGCAAGTCTTCTTCTTGCGAAATGCCGTGTGGCATTGTCCTACTGAAATATGGCCCCGGAGACGTTCTGCAGGTACGGAAAGGCAACCCGACGTAGAATGGACACTAACGTAACGGCCACCTCCTAAAGGTGGTACGGACCATCACGAGAAGTGATCTGGTTTCGTACCCGATAACAGCCCAGCCTTAATAACTAGATTTGTCGATGTATGACTGGTCGAAATACACTACTCTCAACGCCTCTCTTCCTGTCGTCGAACGACATAGATGCATCTATTATTCTCGCCTGCAGAAGCGCGTGTTTCGTTCGAGATCATGATATTTTGTAATTTGTATGCCACTCTTTTTCTTCAATGCACAATTACAGTCAGAGAGACATCATCATAAGATGATGGTTGCGCCCCTGTGTTGTATGTACACGATGTCAACAGCATTCTTATTGTGTCCTACGCTGTTATATGTGCCATTCAATGCACACTGATGCTACAAGTGGCACACTGCACGCCACGCGACCTGGAATCTCCTGGACTAGACATTGCAGTGTCTCATGCCGAGAACGCGACCTCTGGCAAACTCGCTGATGTGATTGTACGACTGCCTTACAAGACGAAATTCGTCCATACCCACTGCCGACCTAGCACTGATATGCCGATCGATCTACGCTGTCTTTAAAAATCAGAAAAAACTCAATTGTCGGTCTGTGACATTGCACGATCTGATTGGGTTAGATGCGGTAGGCATCCACCTGTGACGCCGA